>JAWWEE010000062.1:4907449-4993932 GCA_035221455.1 Xenops minutus
GTGCTGGTCATCGCCTGGCACTCAGATCACATCTCTGCTGCCCTGTCCCAGCAGGGAAGGGCTGGATGGAGAGCTCATTCAGTGCTGGTCATCGCCTGGCACTCAGATCACATCTCTGCTGCCCTGTCCCAGCAGGGAAGGGCTGGATGGAGAGCTCACTCTATGCCAGTCATCACCTGGCACTCAGATCACATCTCTGCTGCCCCTGCTCTGTGCTGGTTCTGGGGATGAACCAGTGACCTGGAGGAAAGGGCCCCGTGTTTCCCATTTGCAAACCAAAGCCAAGCCCGTTCTTTTCTTGTTCGAGAGGGATCTGGCTGAGAGCCAGCCCTGGCCATTGTACTCTGCCATTCCTGTCTCTGCCATTCCTGTGGGATCCCGTCCAGCTCCCAGCTGGGGGAAGGGATGCTCGGGTGTGCAGTTTCTCTTGGGGTGCCCCCACCCTGTCACAGTGTTATCTGAGGCCTTTCATGTGCAGCCGTGTCACCTGGAGCTCTAATCTTGCCACATCTCTCTTCTCTCTCATGTCCCTTCTAAGGCCCCCTCCCCCTGTGCTGGAAACTCAGAGCCTTCTAATCCCTGTGGTGCTCAAGCTCCACGTTTCAGTGGGGCAGAACTGACTCAGGGGATGACAGGGAGACCTGCAGTGAAAGTCTGATGCCACAGGAAGTTAGTTCATGGTGGTGACTCACTGGAGACCACTCCTTCATGGCTTGAAGTGGGCTTCAAGCCATTGCCTGAGCAGGGTGAGGCAGGCACTGTGCTCTTGGAAGAGCAGCAGAGTACTGATTTAAATGCCTGGCAATCAATACAAAGTCTCCCTGGCAAGAGGAAAGGTACTAACCCCAACATCTTGGCCAAGCGCCACCTCACACCTTTGCTTCTTGCTACCTGAAATTCCCCTTCTTGGATTTAGGAGCTTCTTTCCCGTTTCCCACCCTGCCTAATGCACCTGTGGCGTTCCTTTGGGCTGCTGGAGGCAGCTTGTGTGGCTTTTCAGACCTTATTTTCCACTTAAAAATAGGGAAGGCTTGAAAGATGAGCTCAGAAATATACCAGGAGAGAAATTTGTAAGTGCCAGCACGTGGAAAGTTTTGAGCTCCTGTTCCATCCCGTTCTTTCCCTCATGGAAAGTTCTTGGACATCTGTTTGTGGTGTTTCTGAGGCTAATGGGACCTTGCATGGGACATCATTGGCCACTGCCAAGGTACTGTCTCAAAATAGGGGCTTTTTGTAGGATCTTTGCAGGTGGAAGTGTGATGCATTGGTTTGTCCTTTGGTAAGATCTGGATGCTGTGACCCTTCAGTTCAGTTCTGAGTGATGCAGAGACTATCAGGAGTGATTCCTCTGACATTTGCATCAGTCATGATATTGCCACACCAAGGGGTGGCTCATCATGCTTCTGCCAAGGGCTGTTTCAATGCCCTGGGGGGCAGATGAGTATCAGGGAACAGGAGGGAGAGCAATTGGTGAGAGGCTCAGCAGAGGCAAGGTTGTGCAAAGCAGCATGGAGTTCACAGGGTTGTTAACAAAGAGGCATTGAATGCAGGCTCAGGGTTGTGACAGAGCTCCCAAGTGCCTGGAGATCATTTCCAGAGCTTTCTATATGGGGGAGCAAGAACCAGATTTGCAAGTGTGGGAGCCTGGATGTGGCAGCACCTCCCGGGCTCTTGGGAGAAAGAGTTTCCAGGTTGAAGGGCCACCACCTGCCACTTGGTGTGTTGTGTCCCCAGTGCCCGTCACACCAGGGGAGTCCAGACCTCCCTTCCCAGCCCACTGCCTGTGCCTCAGGGCACCCCAGCCCTGCCCTGTGCCCCCAGGGCCTTGCACGACCTGGTGAGATATCTGGGTTTGGGATCGTGGGGAAAGGCATCAACACAAACCACTTCAGAGGCCAAGGTGGAGGAGGAGGATCTCAGAGGTCTCCACTAATGAGGCCTTGGCACCAACATGTCTTTGGCACACAGCTGGGCCTTTTTGGTCCTTGACAAAAAATAACACCACGAAAACTAATGAATAAAAATGCAGCTCTGCAAGCTGCAACCCATACAGCTAATCCTTCCTCGTGTGCTGGCTGCCCCCGGGAGGTGTTGGTGTGGACTGGTGGGCACTGGGAGATCTGGCACAGGACGTGCCAAGGGCAGGATGCATCCCGAGCCTTTTCTCTGCTGCACCAACCACACAGGTCGTTCAGCAGGGAAGAAACGAGGCGAATCCCAGCTCTGCACACACACATCCAGTTTAATATGTTCAAACCTCTCCAGAGGCTGATTAGTGATTTTATTTTCTCCTCCTCTCCCGGCCTTGCATGCTCATTGCCATCAATTATCTGTGCATTTGCCCTGATGAATTATTGAGGGCGTAGCGGGGCGAGGGAAGACCCGCCGTCCCAGCTCTGTCACCTTGCAAACAAGAGCTCCCAAGAGCATGGCAGCAGTTTGGCTTCTGATTTAGGATGGGGAGCATGGGAAGCTGATCCAGCAACTCACAAAACCCCCTTTCCTCCGTCTGTTCCCCTTCCTCAGCACTGCTGTGGAGGTGAGGGTGTTGCTGCCTTGGTAGGGAGCAGAAAGGGTGCTTTATTTTCCTGATGAGAGGCTTGGATGAGTGGAACGTAAAGTGTTCATCCTGTCTTGCAAAAGAACCATGAGTTATTCAGCCACCTGGAAAGGAAACACCATTTCCGTGCAGTGTTTGGGGTTTTTCAGGCTATTTTTTGTTTGGTTTGTTTTGTTATTTCTTCTGCTGGGTGTATTTTTTTTTTCTTCTTTTCCCCCGAAGCCTCGAGAAAGTTTGGAATGTGTTTTTGTTAAAGCTGGGACATGTAAGGGCCTGAATCCCAGCTTTGGCAGCATTTGGTTGTTGGCAAGCAGTGCTCACTCAACTGGCACCAGCTTTTTCCCTGGCCAAAAGTCTGGCTCTTTACACTTGGGGAGAGGGTTCTGTGGGACCATTCTGGGGTCTGGTTCAGGATCTGCTCCAGAATTCCCTTTTTCTCCAATTCATGTCCAAGTCCGGTCTGCACTGATGCATGGACCCCATGGCAGGGGGAGGGGAGAACTGGGAATTGGTACTACCACTCAAGGTCAAGAAAAATCACTTGATTTTTAAAAGGGTCAGTTCCCTTATTTGCAGGGAAATCACTGCATAAAGGAAGGTCATGGTAATGACTGAAGTGAGGGTATGGATGGATCTTCCCTGTGCTGTATATCACAGTCCCTGTGAGGTTGGCTGACTATACCTTTATTTAAGGGGCACAGCTTAGGTGCAGGTAGATGTCCCACCGGGGAGAGACAGACTCTGCCCTGCAAGGGTGACTCCAAGGAGAAGCTGGTGGCTTTCCATCCTCTCCTCTCTGCAGCTTGGCTCATCTCTTGCTCTTCTGGCACCTCGAGGGCCACGACCTTGTGCTCTTGTGAGAGGGGCCTCTTTCCTAGGATGTGGAAATCCTGGTTCAAAGGGACCTGCTGAGGGGTCAGGGAGCTTGTGTGGGAGCAGAGCGAGCTGTGCCATCACCCCAGCCCAGGGCAGGGTCTGCTTGGAGCACAAACCCTTCAGGAGAGGGGTGCTGCTGAACCTGCTGTCCCCCAGCCCTGGGAGCAGCAGGGAGAGCTGAGGAGGGCGGTGGGCTGTTCCCAAGGCCCTGGCTATGTGATGGCATTGCTCCCCAGCAAGCTCCCACACGCTCTGGGAGGCTCTGAAGGACTCCAGAGCCAGACTGCTTGGCAGAGCTGTTCCTCCCCTCCGCAGGTGTGGGCAGCGCTGCGGGAGGGGAGCTCACCTCGGGGGCAGGAGGAGCAGCATATGCTGCAAGGCATGGTGGAGACATGTCCCCCCTCCCCATCCACCTGTTCTTCCCTCAAATCCCAGCATGGCATCGTCTAACACCAGTCCATGCCCTCATTTCATCAGGAAGGACCCACGGGGCACGGGCCAGGCTGGTGTCAGAGAAGTCCTTCCTTGTGTCCCACTGCTGGGGCATCTTCCAGTGGGGAAACAAACTCCAGATCTGACTTTCTCAGAGCTGGTTTCTGGAGGGAAAACCACAGCAGAAATGTCCCTGGCTCCACTGGGAGGGGAAAGCTGCACCCTGCCAGCTCGGCTGAGCCTCAGAGGACTCGCTGGCTTGGTGCATGCAGGCACATGAGGGCACCAGTGCTTTGCTGTGGCTGCAAGCAGCTCTGGAGAACATTCCTCAGCACCCAGCTGCAGTGCTGGGCTGTGGGGCAAAGCAGGGCTTGGCTCAGGCAAGGGGGCAAGTCCACACAAAGCCTTGGAGGGCGAGTTTCGGTCGGAACTGCTGATGGCTGTGGTCAGCTGGTGGCGTCTCATGGCCGGGCTGGGCTGTCGAGGCTTGTCCTCAGGGTCACAGGAAGGAGAAGGGGAGAGAGAAGAGGCGTAGAGGAGATGTGGGGATTAGGATAAGGCTCAGGGCAGCAGGCATGGGGTGCGGGGGCAGAATGGAGTCTGTGTGTTTGTGGGTGAGAAGAAGACTTTTGTCTGCCTACACTTGTGTGTGTGTGTGAAACTGCAGGAGGGAGAGTCTCGCCCAGGTTCACATGGAGGAGTCCCAGGTACATCTGCCAGGGGTCTGGGGGGCTGACACTGGGGAGTTCATTCTGGCCTCGCACATTCATCCCCTGGAGGGGCAGGGCAGGGTGACATTTCAGGTAGAAGATGTTGTCTTGTTTCTCTTACTCTGCATTTTTCTTTCCCCAGCCTCTCTCTCTTTTATTACCCCCTTCATGTTCCTCACTCTTTGTACATCTTTCTCTTTTTATTATCCTTTCTTTTCTTTACTCTCAGGCTCCCAGTATACATCCAATTTCAAATTCTGCCAGAAGCAGGGAGCAAAACCCGCTTTTCTTGTTCTTACCACCTTGCTTCTCTATTGTATTTATCATATAAATACTGGCTGTATAATTACCAGAGTATTATCTCTAAACATACAGATTAGAGAAAGACACAGTGGCAGCAAAGATGAATTTCAGGGTCAGTCTGGTGGGAGACATTTTTCTCCATCTGTCAGGGCAGGAATCAATTGAGGCAGAAGAACTGTCATGAGCTCCAGCCACCACTTTTCCCAAGCACCTTTCAGCTTTACTGCACAGAATCAAGATGGAAGGTTCCTCAATCCAGCCACTTTTGGGGCTAAAAAAAGGCCACAGAAATGATCAGATGATGCAGGTAGATGGTGCAAGGTATACAGGCAATGCTCTAAAGTGATTCTTACTGCTGCTCTGAAAAGAGGGCTGAGTCCTTGCAGCTTGTTTAATTACTGATGCAGTTCCAATGGGATTAAATGGATGTGTGAGTGTGTGATAGCATATGTTAGGATATGCTGTGCTGATAAATATCAGTCCTTTAACATGCCTCCAGATATGCATGCCCTGCATATTTACCATAACTGATGTAGTGTCACCCAGACTTGAAGACAAAAGAAAGGAAAGTATTATTGATCTTTTGGTGATCATGAGCTGGTTGTGGTGAAGAGTGAATATCATTTGTGGGGAGGAAGGTGTTTATGAACAGGAATGAAGCTGCAGGTGCATGCCAAAGGTACTGAGAGTCATAGACTGTACCTGTGTCAGCCATGCCAAGAAGAAGCAAGTGGAATAAATAAAGATCATGAGCCTGATGTCCAATAACCTCATTGTTTCTCTCCTTCTCTGTCTGGGAGGCACACCCATATTCATGTCTTTCCTTTTCCTTGCAGGGCTGCAAGCTCAGACTGTCTTGGTCAATGACACAGTGTCGGGGTTCATCGGGACAGACGTGGTCCTGCACTGCAGCTTCACCAACCCGCTCCCCAATGTGAAGATCACGCAGGTGACGTGGCAGAAGGCCACCAACGGCACCAAGCAGAATGTGGCCATCTACAACCCTGCCATGGGGGTGTCCATCCTCTCTCCCTACAAAGAGCGGGTGACGTTCCGGAACCCTTCCTTCAAGGATGGCACCATCCAGCTCTCCCGGCTGGAGCTGGAGGATGAGGGCGTTTACATCTGTGAGTTTGCAACTTTCCCAACCGGCAACCGGGAAGGTCAACTGAACCTCACTGTGCTGGGTAAGACACTGGGAGAGCTTTGTGGGGTGAGCCATTGCCTCCAGTTCAGCAGACCTGGAGGAGTCTGAGACTCATGTCCCGGGAGCTCAGGGCACAAGTGAATCTTTGAGTGTAAATTTTACCTGTGATGGTCTTTCAAGTTGACTGGAAAGGGGTGAAGAGCAGGGAACACAGGGTAGGTGGTTCACTGGGCTGTCACACCTCTTCTTCTTTCCAGGCCTCAGTTCCCCTTTTCCCTCCACCTGCACTCTTAAAGCAGGTGCAGGAACAGTGGTGAGTTTTAATGAGCTGGTAACTGTCAAGAGAACAGGAAGAAAAGACAGCAGAGAGATCCTGAGCACAAGCAGAGCTTGTCCGTGGAGCTTAGAGTTGTGAATGAACAGATCCCACCCAAGGGCTACATGAGTCCTTTGCTCTCCAATTTCAGTTTCTTTCTAACATAGGGCTAAAAACCTGTGGCAGGAAAGGACTGATTTTATGTCATGTATCTGTGCATCTGGGGCACCTCCACCATTCTTTCCCCAGGGATGATGCAGGTGGAGGGTGCAAGGTGTATATATAAGCACTGCTGTAAAGCATTTCTTGTATGGGACTAATTGCTGGCAATTTGCAGCAGCTATGGACTCACCACAAGGTCTGTCACAGGCCCAGTGGTGCTAGTTGTCTCTTGGGATGTAGCAGACAGGGCAGCATTGCTCTTCTAACCATCCCTTTGTACCTTCTCCTCCTCCCCCTTTTTGCACTTCCTTGCAGCCAAGCCCACGAACTGGATGGAGGGCACCAAGAGGCCACTTATTGCAAAGTCTGGCAGGACAGAAAAGATCTTGGTCGCCACCTGCACCTCCTCCAACGGGAAGCCCCCCAGCACTGTCACCTGGGACACGAAGCTGAAGGGGGAGGCAGAATTCCAGGAGATCCGGAACAGCAATGGCACCTTCACGGTGATCAGCCGGTACCGGCTGGTGCCGAGCCGCGAGGCCCATCGGCAGCAGCTCATGTGTGTGGTCAACTACCAGCTGGACAGGTTCACTGACAGCATCACCCTCAATGTGCAGTGTAAGTGAGCCTGGGCAGGGCTGGGAGCAGGGCTGGGAGCAGGGATCGGTGCCCAGTCCCTGCCGTGGGTGGGGGAAAAGGGCTGGCAAAAGAGGATTTTCTGGGGGGGAGATGTTGGTCTGGTGGAGGGGCTCGGTGGAGGCTGCTCTCTTCTTTTTTGAGAGTGGAAACTGAAGTGATCCTTTGGAATAATCATGTTTTCTCTTTTTCACACCTCTCTCTCTGCCATGTCCCTTTTTGCTCCCCTCCCTCACATTTCTTGTCCTGTCATCTTTCCCTCCTTTCAATCTCTCTCCTTCTCCCACCCCTGCCCCCTCATCTCTTCCTATTTCATTTTCTCTTCTTTCCACAACTCTTTCCTCTCCTTTTCCCTCTTTCCTCTCCTTTTCTCTACTGCTTTTCTCTCTCTTCCACCCCCCTGCAGATGAGCCAGAAGTCACCATTGAGGGCTTTGATGGCAACTGGTTCCTCAACCGCAAGGATGTGAAGCTGATATGCAAATCTGATGCCAACCCTCCAGCTCACACCTACGAATGGAAGCTGTAAGTGCCTCCAGTGCCTCTGCTCTCAGCAGCACATGTCACCTTCCAGCAGGGCCAAGGAGTGTCTGCAGACACCTCACTCACCCTCTGGTCAATTAGGGCCCAGTTCCATTAGTGTCAGCGGTGTCACTCCAAGGCAGAACCTGTGCCTGTGATGGAACTTGCTGCCAGGGCAATGCAGCGTCAATATCCAGGAAAACTTGCTGTTCTCACCTCACTGAAATAATATTCTGCCCTGGTGATGTAAAGCAGCTGAGATATGACAAGGTGATTAATTTGCCCAGCACCACCAAGTGCTTCGGTAGCAGAGCTGGAAAAGAACCCAGGATTTCCCTACCTTAAAGGGGCACAAATAGCACAACATTTGTCTGTGTATGAACAACCTTTCCCTGGAATCAACTCCAGGAGGTCCCCACGTGACTGACATTAAACAGAACCAATTTCTTGTCCTCCAGGATTTCAGCTTTTGGCTGAAAACACTAAAGAGACATTAAAAGTGAGTGAGGGGTGTCTGGGGAGTCAGATGGGAATTGATACAACCTGATGTGATTCTCTCTCCTGCTCTCTCTCTTCTATAAGCACTCATGTAGCTTTAAAAGAGAAAGATCAAATGGATCCTTTCTTCTTTTCAGCTGGCATTTGTCATCAGGAAGGAGGCTCTCAACATGGCTTTGCAAGGAGCATATTCTCTCTCATTTCACTTCCCAGATCAAACTGTTCAAAGTGAAAGTCTGAAGAGGATTGTTTTTCTTGCCTTTTTTCTAGTTCTCATCCCAAGCTCTCTCCATCTGTTGGTACTGCCAAGTCTGACTTGAGCTCTGAGGGGCTTTTTGGGTTCCTCACAATGTTTCTAGGAAAGCCTCAGAGGCAAAGATGCACCCACGGCAGAAAAGATGCCACTTCAGGCTATTTCTGTGCTCATGTGTTCCTTTTCCCCTTCCTGGAGGTCAGGAAGCAATTACTGCTGCTGCTGTTTTGCTCCTGCCTGGAATGTAAAACCCAGCAATGCTTTCCTCTCCTCCCATTTGGATGGTGATGAGCAACAGTCAGGGGAGCTGTTAAGGGAGGCCTTCTTTAGCATCCCCCACCACAAGTGTGCCCTTGTCTTTGTAGATTCAGGGCTCTGTAGGACCAAGGTTAAGGTGTTCAGTTCTTCCATCAGCCTTGGGGATTGGATTGATGTAGCTGGGAAAGACTAATACGTTTGCTATACATCTGTGTCTGTGTGTGTATGTAGACATGCAAAATAAGTGCATGTGCATTTAGTCACTCCTTTATGATCCTAATTATACCCCCATTATTCCCTTTTGTTTCTTACAAATTGCTGACAATATGTGCACATTTGGGTTGGGAGGAGGGGAAGGAATTACTTGAGTAATTTTTAATTGCCTAAGAGAAGTAATTACTTTACTTTGCTTCAGTAATTAAGAATAACCAGGCCATGTGTGTCTTTTCCTAACACACAGGGGCTTTTTTTATTTTTTTAATCTGCCTTTGTTCATTTATTCTGTGTATCTCTAGATTCAGTTTTGCATGATTCCAGCTTCACACTTGCAATTCTGACATGGGCAGGTCATAGATGGCAGGGCTCTAAATCAACACCGCTCTTCTCAAGCCTGAGTTGCAATTAACACTGGCTGATCAGCTGCCCAGGAGTGTTACATGGGCAGGAAATTGGAGTAAAGCAGGGTCAGGCTGTGTCCTTTTTTCCTGACTGCATTAATGGGAGTCTTCCACCAGCTTGTGAACCTGCCCAAGCATCGCCTGTCAGCGCCACCTCTGCCATACCAGGTGTCATCTCTGGGGCCAACCATGGTCTTTGTTTCCCCCAGGCCAAACGGGACTCTGCCAGGGAGTGTAGAAATCCAGAACAACACCATCTACTTCAAAGGGCCTGTGTCCTACAGCGTGGCTGGCACCTACGTCTGCGAGGCCACCAACGCCATCGGCACACGGTCGGGCCTGGTGGAGGTCAATGTCACAGGTAGGAGAACACCTGGTGTGCTTTGAAACACGGCAGGGAGGAGGTGGGGAGGGAGAGGAAGGTGTGAGTGGCTGTCAGCTGCCACTCAGTCACATCTCCTTAATCACCAGTGTCTCCTTTCAGGGGTGGGGAGTTGCACAATGCAGGGGGAGCAGTGGAGTTCTTTGCTTTGGACTGGTTTTGCACTGGTTTGCCTTGGTTTTTTTTTTCTCCTTTCCTCTTGTTATCTTCTCCTTTCTTGCACCAAGATATATGCAGTTTGTTTCCCCCTTGTCTTCTGCTTTGGATTGAGAGAGATCATTGGTCATGTGAAAAGTGAAGGAGATATTTGTTAGAAGGTAGAAGGGGTGGGATGAGGATATGGACTGCCACTGAGGCAGTAAGGCATGAGATGGATGAGTCATTTGTTCAGGATGATGTTTGCTGTTTCTGGTGTTAGGTAATTCTCATGATTTTTCATCTGAGCTCCTTCCAGTGCTATGTTGCTCTGTGCACTTGCTCACCTGCCTGATTTCTGAGAGGCTGGGAGCACCTGAGTAGCTTTGTCTGAGCTCCAGAAAGGAGTAACATCAGAGGGTGCAGGCAATGGGAAAATGTTGCTATGTGATGTCATGTGAGACAGAAGGAATTTGATGACTTGCAAATCAGCGTAGCCACAGGAGTAAGGGAAAGACGTGGATAAAGCTTGGGTACTGTCAGGGAAAGAAAGTGATGTCTAGAAATAGTTTAAAGAGAAGAAATAACATATGGCAATAGCCTGATTTCAGAGAGTCAAAGTGACATTGCAAGGCATCACCAAAGGGGAAAAGTGGCTGTTGGTGCTTTGAGAGCAGGAAGGGGGAGTTCACCTCATTCCTTTGGGGGAGAAGGAGCAATGTGGTTTGTCAGGGTGTTACTGCCAGGCAGTGACCAGCAGCTGTGGGTCTCAGGAGAGCTGGAAGTGTGTCTTGTAGCAGTGAGTTGAAGCATTGCCACACTACAGCGAGCTCCGGGCTGCAAATACCACAGACAGCCCCGGTGCCTGCGAGCTGGGTGGGGAATGGGATGCACTGGGGGCTTCCAAGGAAAATGCAGGACAGGTTCCTGGGGTTGTTAGTCCTTCCTGCTGTCCAGCCCGAGACAGTCAGAGCCCTGCTGTTCTGCCAGCAGACACCTCTCCGAGCCACCCCAGTCCCTGGAGAGTTGTCTAACCTGAGTGTGATGAAATGGGCTTCTCAGGGGGCTGAGCTCCAGCCCCCTCCACCCACTGTCTGTGGTGGTAAATGCTGAGCAAGCACAAAGCTGAGCCCAGGGCAGTTGAAACGAGCAATAGCTCTGTGTTTGGCACCCTCACCACCTCAGTTCCCCTCTCTGTAACGTGGGTAAACCAGGCTAATCTTCCTCTATCCAAGTGCTTGGAGGTCAATGGATGGGATGTGCTAATTAGATGCTAATTACCCTGTATTTATTTATGATCATTATCACTGTAGCAGGCCTTTAATTCACACCTCCTGTCCTGGATGCTTGCCTGCTGAGTTGTTCCTGGTATATGCTTTTCTCTGGGGGCTGTTTCTTTAGCCAGGGAAAGGCAGTGGAATAACAAAGCTCTTTGTGCCCAGCGCTGCCCGAGTGCCTGAAGGCAGGGGAAGGTCATGGCCAAAATCAGCTGCTGGCCAGTGCATGGGAGTTGCCACCAAAGGCACGGTGTTCCTGGGACAGTGCAGGCAGAGCCTGGTACAAACTGAGCTGACTCCCCTCAGCGATAAAAATCCATCCCACACGGTAATTCGAACACTGGGTCACGACTGGAACAGTGAGCAGAGGGCAAAAGCCTCCAAGCTCAGCCCCCAGTCACAGAGAAGGGGGTGGAATAGGTGTTGCAGAAGACCGAGAGGAACAGGCTGTCTTCACCACATTTCACTTTCCATTCCTGCACAGCCTCTGTGTTGGTTTCTTGCTGTTGTTCTGTCCATCCAAGGACCCTGTATCACTTGTGTCAGACACATATTCCCAAACATCACACACAGCTCTCTCTTCATATGTCCTGCCAGGTTTTGATGTGTCTCAGCACCACAATAGCATGGCAGCCCAGTTGGGCTGCACCAGCTCACCTGCCCAGGCTCCTCTAGGGATGAAGGGCTGTGGCTTCCCTCTCTGGATTTTGGAAAAGCCTCCCTTCCTGGTGGTTTTTCAGAGGACTGGTAGAACATTGTTCTCATGCTCCACCAGCAGAGAGCTGGCAAAGGAAGCGGGGACTGGCAGGATTTGGGCTTTGGGTTTGTGTCTGCCTGCCTGTAGTCTCAGTTTATTCCCAAAGGTCCAAGTTGTGGGGTTGAGGTTAAATGAGAAGGAATGAAGGGCACACCCCCAGCTGCCCTGACAGGAGGGCTTAGCAGCCAACTCAGTAGGCCAGGCCTCCACCACATAAAAAAAAGCAAATGCCTTTAATAATTCATGGGATCTGAATATGTTTATCCAGCTCTCCCTAAGGACCGATTAGGCCAGTGCTGGGGAGGGCTCAGCCCTCCTCGCTCAGCTATTACAGGTACATTTGTTTGGGTCTTGCAGGCAATTTAGGGATTGTCAGTGGACCACGAAACCTCTTTCAAGAGCTGCATGCAATAAATGGAGTTCAATCTAGTGAGCAGCCAGCCTTGGGAGAAAAAATGCAATACAGAAGGCTGATGCACAGAAAACCCTGCAGCAGCTTTCCCCCCTTCTGTCTCCCTGTCTCCCCCCTCCTGCCACCCAAAATCCTTCCTCCAGGCCCCAGAGAGGAGGAGTGCAGGGCTGGTTCAGGCCCCTGATGGGGAGGGTGACTTGTTCACAGGGAGAAGGCTGAATGCTTCTATTAGAGTTATGGCGCATTAAAGAGATTGATAAGTGTAAATTTAATATTTTATTCCAGCAATCTGTTCCTATAATAGCTTCTCCTGCCTTGCAGGACCTTTGCCAGTCGCAGCCAAGCCATGTAGTGTGACATGTAGCTATTTATTGCAGGAGGCTGGGTGACATAATAAAGGGCCATGGTTATAGACTGCACGTGTGTGCCTGCACATGGGGTGGGCATTCTGCACAGGGGGCTGGTCATGGGCACACAGACCTCAGTGACCCCATCTGCATCCTGGTCATGGGCACACCCGAGTGCCCCCATCTCCATCCTATTCATGGGCATACACATGAGTGACCCCAATTGAATCCTGGCCATGACCATTCCCATGAGTGACCCCAATTGAATCCTGGCCATTGGCCATTCCCATGAGTGACCCCAATTGAATCCTGGCCATGAACACCCACACCTCTGTGCCCTAGCTGTGGAAATGGACTTCCCAAACCTGCCTGCACAGGGTGCCCTGCTGCACAGTCCCGTGTGTGTGCAGGAATGAAACACTTGTGCACTTGCACAAGTGCATATTGTGTGAATATGCATGTGTGTGTGAACGTGTGCTTTTCTGTGTGCAGCAGAGCACGTACATACCCTGGCCCTATGCATGTGCGTGCATGTACATTTGTGTGTGTGTGCAGGGGACATTCATTCACTTTTGTTCTGGCTTCAGCACAAGGAGAAAGATGTTAAAGCATCTCTTCTTCCTCCTGGACCAGCAAAGAAGAGCTGGGGGAGCAGGGAGAGGCTGTGCCAGCCCCGGCCTTGGATGTGCTACAGGCTGAGAGGAGGAAGGGCTGGCATGGGCTGATCACTGCCCCTGTTTCCTGGCTTGCAGCAGGGAGTTATTTACACACCAGCAGTGATCTGGTCCCAGCAAGGTCACTGCAAACAGCCCCTGGGGCTCGCTGGAACCCGCTGCCATGCAGGGCTTTGCTAAGGCTCCGAGCACACGGGAAAGCCCTTTCCGGGAAGTTCTAAATCCCAAGCCTAAAGCAGGTGCTCCCAAAGCCTCGCCAGCAGCCAGGCAGCTTTAAGTGGGAGGATGTAGGGCCAGGGGGGGAGGCTAAAGAGGAGGAACAAGCCCGGGGTGGGGGTGTCTGTCTGATGCTAATCTTCCGGAGTGTCTGCTGCATCCTGTCTGGTGGCATCTGTGCCAACAGCCCCCGCGGGAGCAGGGCTTGATTGACAAGTGATAGGTGACCTGACAGAGAGATTAAAACCTAAGACACGTTTGGCATCTGGCCTGAAAGCCGTCACACTCTGAAATGCCAGTGGCAGCTGCTAAACTTCTGGATTAGTTGCCAGTGGTTTTTCCACCCCCAACCCCCTCCTCTTTCTCCATCTGCATGAGGAGACCCCTGGAGGGGAGGGGAAAGGCAGGATCCCTTGGAGCTGGAGATGGGCATGCAGAGGTGCAAGGGGAAGGAAAAAGGGCAGCAGTGCTATGGGCTTCTCAAATTGCAGCTCTGTTCAGGCTGAGGCAGGTCCAGAGGTATGTATGTGTGTGTGTCCTTATCTTCATTCATGTACACAACTGTAACACGGGGGCAAAGTCCTGGGATCATTTGGTGTGGACTGTTCCGGCAGGGAAAGTTTGCCATCAGCAATCTGTCTCTTAAAAAAAACCCCACATGCAACAATCGTTGTTGTATTTGCTGAGGCCATCTGGGAAGTGGGAAGCCCCATGAATCCACTGGTGTTGAGGTTCCTGCTCCTCCCCAGAGCTCACTCTGGCTTCCCATTGCAGTGGGTCTTTGATTCTGCAAGGGAGAATTTTGGCTGGTGCTGGGGTTTTCCTTGGTCTTTATGATTGAAGGCAAAAGGGTGGAAATGTGGCTGCAAGAAAAAGTGTGTCCATAGGAAGTAGAATCCTTTAAAATTTCCAAGCAATGTGATGAGCAGAAGGGCTTTTGAAAGCTGGTGTCCTGTGGATCTGCATATCACAGAAGAATTGCTTGGTGCCTAAAAATACACTTTTTCTGATCTGGGCCCGTCCTGCCCTTGGGAGCAGCCTCTTGTCCCTGTGGGTTCTCTGATGTCTAATGAGGTTTAGCTCCCACCTCTACCAAGGATCCCGTTCCAGCTCTCACCAAGAGCTTTATGATAGGGATAATTTTGGTTCATTTTTCCTCTGTCAGATAGCTCTGAAATTGGCCAGCAGGTTCAAAAGGCATTAGATAAGGGATTGATGGGCAGGTGGAATGATTTGCATTTTTCCTGGAAACCAGCCATTAGAAAAGAGATGTGATTTTAAAATGTCTTATTTTTGAAGCCCCTCTTTTGATGGGGAGGGTTTGTCACTGCACTGGCAGCACTGCTGTGCCCCAGTGGGGTGCAGGGGGAAGGCAGGAGGTACCTGGAGCTTTGGATGGAGGGATCAAAGAGAACCTGTGGGCTCGGCCAGGTGCCAGAGCAGAGTGCAGGGTGAACCCCCAGCGTTCCCAGCTGCTGTCCCAGAGGTCCAGCTCCTGGCACAGGGACAGGAAGCTGGGCTGAATGCAACAGCTGGCAGAGCTGGGCACGGGCAGATAGTGTTGCTGCTGTAATTCCTATTCATACAGCACTCCCTCTTTTTATGAGGGCTGGGGGCAGCAGGAGGGGGAAGGCTTTTTATGCTGGTATTAAAGCCTAGCTTGTTCCCCCTCCCTCCGCTCTGCTGTCTCCTATTTCTCCAGGCCGCTTTTCACAGTGGCTTTAATTCTCTCCAGACTCTTCCTAATGGATTTTTCACATGGGGGCCCCCAAGCACGCTCAGGCATCGCACCAGTTTCCAGAAATTTCACGCCCCCCTTGGACACAAAAAGGGGATCCTTTTCCCACACTCTCCCCGGGCTGCAGCGCTGCTCTCTTTGCACCCCAGACACGAAACCAAGCGGGCAGAGGGGTGAATGCCCCTTTGTGGGGCTGCATGCAGAGAGATGCCCGCTGTGAGCTGCTGGGTGCGGGGCACAGGTGGCAGGGCTGGGGCACAGGTGACACGCTGCTCCCCGCTCTCCACCTGCCAGTGCCAGGGCACCTTGGTGCAAGGCAGAGGCACAGCCCTGCCTGGGAAACACTGCTCCCTACCCGGGGAACACCTCTCCTTGCTCGGGGAACAGCTCTCCCTGCCCAGCTCATCCCTCCCTTGCTGCCCCTGCAGCCCAGAGACCATGGTGAGGGTCTCCAGCAGTGCCCACCCTGCTCTGGAGCCAGCGCTGGTCTGTGCCGCCATCCAGTGGCAGTGCTGGGCTCTGGAGTGGCCAGGACCCCTCCTCCCTGGACCACTGGCCCCTCGGTTGTGCCTGCCCCCCCACCCCGGAGTCACCCTCTGCATCCCAGAGCCCCCTGCCCGTCCGGTCCGGAGGGATGCAGTGGGAGGGAACTGGGTGAGGGGAGGATTTGGGCTGCTGGCTTGTGATCTTCCCATCCTTCTTCTCCCTCCCTTCCCACAGTTTGGGTTTGTTTTCTCTGGCCTGGGAACTGGGCCACTGCGAGGAGGATGGGGATGGGATGTGAGCAGAAAATAGTCCCTTCCCCGAGCGACGTGTGAAATCCAACAGGGTGGCGTGTTCGTGTTCGTGTCCACGGCGTTGGCAGTGCCAGGGGGTGGCACGTAGGCGAGTGCTATCTCAGGGGTGGGCAGCACAAAGGGCAGGAAAAAACAAATATCTGTGAGAAAGGTAGGGAAACATACCCCCCCTTTTCACTGCATGCATCCAACCTGGACTGTTAATGAGGCTTTTAACAGAAAGTGGGCCAAGCTCCTTTAGAAATCGTGCACAGACTTCCCCTCTCAGATGTGTTTTCCAGAGCAGGGAGGCAGAGGGATCAGTGTGGCTTTAGGGACACTGCCCATCATGTCTGGGTCTTCTCAGGGTGGATTTTGGGACTCGTGGTCCCATGCACAAAATCAGCCTTGCTGCAGGGAACACAGGGTATGAACAGCTTCAGACTGGAGCTGTGGGAAAATAAAAGATAGAGCCCCTGGGGACTGAGCTGCTTGCTGGTCTTTCCCTGCTCCCACTCAGCTCCAGGCGGTCCCCTGCTTTGTGCAGTTTTGGGAATTGGGCAGCCTGGGGTGCAGAGGCTGTGAGGGCAGGGAGCAGCCCTGGGGAGGTGATGTGGGCAGGGGCAGAAGGCACAGTGTGGATGGTGTGTGGTTGAAGCTGAGCCCTCAGCAGCCAAGACTCTGAGGGGACGGACGTGACTTTTCTTGCTGTCCCTGCAGGGAGGTTTTGCATTCACCAGCTGGCTGTGACAAGCCTTCTGTTGATGCAACATGTGGTTTTGGCTTTCCAGAACCGAGCCCCAGCGCCCTGTGCTGAAAGATATGCCCTTGCTGCTGCTCTGAAGGCTGTCTTTGGAAATAGATGCTGGCTCCTGCCTGCACAGCATCTTGCTCCTCATTTTGGCTGCAGCAGGGACCCCTCCATCTGCCTGTCCCCAGCCCACTCTGCCCGGTGGGCTGCTCTCTGTGTGGGTTCAGCCTCATGAGGCTTTGCTCAAGGCAAGGCAGCACTGCAGAAACCAAGATGCTGTTGTCTGCTTGGTGTCTCAGGAAAGGCAGGAATAAATCAGCTTTCAGGCACGCAAAAAAAGGCCCATTTATGGATCGGGCCACCAATTGCTCAAATTCAGTGCCCTTGTCCAAAATCTGCAGCTGTTTCAGGAACTGCCTCTCTTGGGGGGGGGAAGGTCTTTTCTCCCCTGTTCCTCAGCTGGGCTAAGCTGTGCTGCAGGAATCCCCACTCCCTGCCAGCAGGGACATGAGGAGGGGCAGGAAGCAGACACTGCCTCATATCCCTTTGGAATCTGCTGCCTTTGAGCCCCTCTGTCCCCATCGTGCCATCCTGGCTGCTCTCTGGGGAGGCTGTGCTGAGATTGCTGCTCACCCTGCACCTCTCCTTGGCTGCTGGGGTAAAAAGTGAGGGCCAGGAGGCTCCAGAACAGCAACAGAGGCTTGCAGCTCTGAGCATGGCTGGCAGACAGGCCTTGGGGGTGGGAAAAGCAGTGGGAGAGGTCTGAGCCTGGTGTGCCAGGGCAAGGCTGCCACGGGGCATTAACCAGGCGCCTGCTGTCTAAATTCAGAGGCAGGTGAAGGACTGAGACAACCATGTGGTGCTTAATGCCTCGTGGACACGGATGTTCAACAGGCACTGCGTGAAAGCTGAGTTTGGCCAGGGGCTGTAACTGTGCCCAGGGAGCATCAGGAAGCTGATTTAAGTCCTGGATCAAACTTTATCTGTGCCATAGTGTAGGTGTTGAACCGCATGAAAGGGAAGAGAGCTGCTTTCTCATCTCTTTTTCTCTTTTGAGTTATTTATTTTTTTTAAATAGGTCAGGGTAACTGTAGGGACAAGATTAGCTTGAGTAGTAACACTGTGCTGGCCATGGAAGAAAAAGCAGCAGTGGGAGGTCTGTGTCCCTGTGCTGCAGAGAACAGTCACCTGGGTCAGCACACGGGGTCAGGGGCTAGCAGGACTCTGAGCAGCCACACATCTCGGGTGGGTGGGTGGCTGGGAGATCACGAGGTGCTGCTGCCTTCTGGCCTGAGCTGAACTGGTTGTGGTCCAGGCTGGGATGCCAGGAGGGGGATGCAGAGCTGGTGGGTCCAGCGTGGTGGCACCTCCTGGAGCAGTCTTTGCGTCTTGGTGCCCACCTCTGGATGGGGTGTGGATGTTGCTCCCCGTCGGGAGCGCTCCGGGGCTGTCAGTGCACACCCTGGGAAAATGGAACTGGAAAAATGTCACCCGGTAAAGCAGAAAGCGTCCGGACTCAAGACACTGGGCTGGTGGGATCTGAGCACGTCTGGAGAGACCAGGTGGGGTGGGGAGGGACACACTGCTTCCAGCCTGCTGGGCTCCTGCATGAGGCTTGGCGAGCTTGGCACGGCACGCTGCGTTCCCCTGGCTAAGGCAGAGCTCCCGTGCGCTGACCCCCGTCAGGATGCCCTTATTCCCTTTTCCCTAGTTTTTCCCTTCCCTGTTCCTTACCCTCATCTTCCCATCCCCCTCACCCCCCACCCCCCCAAACTGGCAATGAAAGCATGGAGGGAGGGGCCGCGTTTCCGCATGGTTTGACACTGTTCCCCCTTCCATCTGTCTTTTCCTACCCAGAATTTCCCTACACCCCGTCTCCAATCGATGATCACAAATCCATGGTGCAGCCGAACATCCCCACACCGGTGATTGGGGGCATAGTGGGAGGCGTCTCGCTGGTCCTGGTGGTGGCCGTGGTGCTCTTTGTGGTACTCCGGCGCCGGCGTCACACCTTCAAGGGTGACTACAGCACAAAGAAGCACGTGTACGGCAACGGCTACAGCAAGGCTGGCATCCCACAGCACCACCCGCCCATGGCCCAGAACCTCCAGTACCCCGACGACTCGGACGACGAGAAGAAGCCGGGCCCCTTGGGCGGCAGCACCTACGAGGACGAGGATGAGGACGGGGGCGGCGAGCGCAAGCTGGGCGGCCCCAACAAGTACGAGGAGGACGCCAAGCGGCCTTACTTCACCGTAGACGAGGGGGAAGCCCACCCCGAGCCCTACGACGAAAGGACACTCGGCTTCCGCTACGACCCCGAGCAGCTCGACATCACCGAGAACATGGTGTCGCAGAACGACGGGTCTTTTATTTCCAAAAAGGAGTGGTACGTGTAGCTCGGCACTGCACTGCTACACACACACACACACACACACAGCCCTCCTGCTCCCCCGCTTGCACACCCACGCTCCCCCCTTGCACACACACGCACGCCCCGGCACAGACTTTGGACACTTCCAGCCCAGGGGCGAAGCGGGGAAGGGAGGGCAGCTTTGCTTACGGATCATTTTTTTGGGGACGGGGCGTTAACGGGAGGCGGGAGGTTGGGTAATTATTTCCTCTCTCGGTTTTTGGTTTTTTTGTTTTGGTTTTTGTTTTTTTTTTTTTTGCTTTTTAATTTTCCTCCCCACGAGTTTTCGTCCCCTTCTGTGGTGTTTGTATTGGTCGGTGGCTTAGGTGTTACTCTTTGCTTTAACGACTGTTGCCCAGCCTGTATATTACACTCTGTTTGTGTCTTCATGTCTCAGAGTGCCCTTCAGCCCCACTTCCCTCCCCGAGGGTTCCTCCTCCCACTCCCACGACCCTGAAACACTGGAATTTGTTTGTATGTTGTCTTCTTTGTTTGTTTTTAACCTTGGGAGTGGGGCGAGTGGGCTGTCCGTAGGACAGAGGCCAGGAAGGTTTATGGCAATGGAAACATAGGTGCCATTTTATCAGGTCAATGGATTTGGGTTTTTTCCCTAATCACTTTTTTTTTCAGTGGGGTCTGGGTGACATTCCCATTGCCTGCTGCACACCTGGAGAGACTGACACCCAGTTTTTAATGAGTCAATAAAAAGAAAATGAGCAGAAGAGGGGGGGGAAAAAAGCCCTAGACCAAACCCCAGGTGCATGGGCTGATAGCAGGGCAGGGAAACAAAACTGCCATTTTCCCTCTACAATTTATTATTTCCTGGCTTTTCATTTTCTGTCTTTGTCTGAGTGTTCTTTTAAAAGAAAGAAAAGGAGTATTTATTGCTGACATTTTCCCCCCTGTGATGGCTCAGAGAAATGCTGGCTCTTTTTGTTCTTGTAGCTGTTGTTGTTGTTAGTACCAGCCACAGAGCACTTCACTGGGGCACAACTGTGTCGGGCACACATCGACTGGGGAAGGGACCAACCATGAACACTTTGATTCCACACACTCACTGCCTTCAGCTCTGCTCTGCAGACCCTGGCAGGGCAGGATCAGCCCCTAGGTTTTATTATACCACTAAGACTTAATTGTCATGTGTTTACACTTTTTTCTTTAATTCTGGTCAGAGCATGGGGATGCTTCTCTCTCTCTCTCTCTCTCTCTCTCCTAGCAACAACCCCAGCCCTCGGCTGTATCACGTAGCTGGCATTGATTGCCACTTCTTCAATATCACATCCCTCTTCTCAGCACAGGCTTGGTAGACAGGGTAGGAGTGATTGAGCCTGGGGTATTGATCTCGTCCTCCTTCCCTTGAGCCCCTGTGTTGTGATGGGGAGGTTTGGATTGCTGCTATCTCTGCTCTGTGGATAAATGGGATTCCAGACTTCAGGGCCCTCTGTCTGACACCGACCATCTCCAAATTAGATTCACTGGGTTGGGGCTTATTTTTCTTTTGTGGGTTAATTTTATTTTTTTTTTAATTTGATGTATAAATAAATCTTTTGTTTGAAAAGAAATCCCCAGTTTTCTGAGCTGTATTATCATGCACATCTAAAAATAGCAGGACTAATTCTCCTCCTGCCTTACCCGCTGGGTTTTGTTCCAGAGCATCCAGTGGTTATCCTGCTACAGAAGGGAGGGTGGAGAGGCAGACCCACACAGATGACTCAAGGTCAGATCTCTGATCCAGGCAGCCTCCAGTGCTTTCCTTTACCATGTGGTGCTTGGTCCAGACCACAAGAAGCTCAGCCTGAGCCATCCCCAGTTTGTCGTTTGCTCTGATTGTGTTAGTGGGGGAGTGGGAAATCCAATTGTTGGGCTGTAATCTTTCTGCTGTTCCTGACAGCCCTTCAGGCTTCCTGGCTTCTGGCAGAACAGCCACATGCCACAGGAAGGCTGCTTTATGTCCTCTGGAAGCCAGGGCAGACAGAGATTCCCTTGGGATCTCTCAGGCTGAAGCTTAAAACATAAGGTTAAACCATCCTGGGTCTGTCCACTGCTAGCAACAAACACCCCAATAATGGAAATAAAATCTCTTAAAAATCCCCTAAAATCTCTTTAACATCTCTGCAGATTTCCCCCAGCACAGATACACTCTGTGAGGTGATGGGTATGGAATAAAACAACCTTTTATAAAATCTGCAGGGTCCAGCAGCAATTCTTTATATTCTTCATTAGTCACAGGCAGGAGCCACTGCTCTGAGCTGGCACATTCCCATTGCACTGAGCCCACAGCACTGTAGGGCCCACAGGGAAGCTGTGTCCTAAAAACCAAGGGTACAAAGCCTGGTAAACAGGGCAGAGGGGCCTGGGAGACAACAGGACACTGTGGCTGTTCCACGTTAAGGTATGGCTTGCAGGAGCTGTGAACAAGGAGTCCTAAGAAATCTGCTCTGGGGAGTTATTACTTGGCATTTGGAGGTGTCATTTTTTGAGCTGGCTTATTCATTGCCCATTCACACACTGTCCACACAGTGAGCTGAATGGAGGCTCAAAAAACCAGTGGGACCCAGGGAAAGGAAGGGAGAGAATGGAGCAATAAGGTATTTCCAAGCTCTAGTTCCCTTTCTGCTGCAGCACATTTTTTCCTCCCTAGTACTGCACCAACACAAATGTAGGACTCGGCTCAGCCACTTACCTCATCAGAGTGGTTCAGAAAAGGGGTCAAACGATTATTTTTCATGCAGAACCTGAACCAGCCTGGAGTGGAAGATCCTTAGACAACGTTGCCTGGCACAGCAGTGAGGTACCCTGCAAGTTCAGGGTTCAGTAGTGCATTCCTCTCATGCTTGGGCCCTTCAGCATTGCCCCCTTGGTGCAATTAGCCCTGCAGCCATAGAGAAATGCCACCTCTGTGCAGTGATCTGCTTCTTGCTGTCCCATGCCAGGTAAATGACCAAGAGACTCTTGGGGTGGTCCTTAGCCAAGTAATTAGCCATTAATCCATAGAAAGGTAGAAGAAAAACGAAGTGTGTGTGTGTGTGGGGAAATCAGACTGATGTTTCATCTGAGAGCTGTTTTGATCCATAATAGCATTGCTGCCTTCTCTGGGTTAAATTGCTCTGAGAGGGCCCTTGAAGGGAATTAGATCAGGTTTTCCAGCATCCTCAGGAAAAAAGTGGTACCTGTCTCTCCCTGAATGCAAGGGTGGGCTCAGGAGAGGTCCCACATTGGACACCACGTGTATCCTGCTTCCAAGAACCTTCTGCAAGGCAGGGAAGGTGCTGGGGGGGACAACCTGCCTGGTGACCCCAGGGGCCTCCTGGTGCCTGGGCTGTGAGGGGAGGCAGAGGGGCAGTCTGTTCTCTCCTCAGGGGATGGTGTCACTTGTCCCTCTGTGCCCCAGTTTCTCACAGTGGGCAGATCCTGCCAGGCTGGAGTTGAGCTGCCACACATTTCACAGCTGCACACACGAGCTCCCAGGCTGGGCGACCTCTCCGGGTCCCTCAGGCTGCCTCGAGTGAAAAATCCCTTGCTTCTTCATCCCTCTTGCATCAGAGGTGCTAAGGAGGTGTAAAATGTCCCTGTGGGACCTGGGAAAGAGCAAGTGGAAGCTTCTAGTTGGGAGAGAGAAGCTGTCCCCATGCTCTCAGAGCCCTGCCCAGTTCAGGCTGCCTCTCCTCGGTGCTAGAGAGCTGCTGCTCTCCAGGAATTGTCCCAGACCTGAGCTGGTGTGTCCCATTAGTGCTCCCTGGCTTGGCTTTGGTGCCTGGGAAATGCCTTCACCCTGCTTGGGTCTGGGTGTCAGTGCCTCGGAGCCACGGCCGGCTGCCCTACCTCCATTTCAGGGATCCTTCTCCAGACCCCTGTGCTGGGTTCTTGCCACTGAAGAGACATATCAACGTGGTGCTTTTCCCTTCCCAAGCCCTGCTCCTGGATGGCAGCCTGGGGCAAAGCCTGTGGTACCTCGGGATGGAGATGGGTGGATGGGGGAGCTGAGCAGGCTCAGGGGGAGGTCGATCTGAGCCCTATGGGTGACCCAAAACGCAGGTGAATTTGGGCTGATCCCCCAGTTCTGCCCTGTGTGTGTATTGAGAGCTGTGCAAGCAAACCCATCTGTGTCACAACCCAAAATGAGCCAGTGGTTTATGTGCAAAGACACCCCAGCTGTTTTCCTGCTGGGGCTTATCTCTAGGATTATTCATTGCAATTCACCCTAGTGATGTTATTTTCCCTTATTTAATTACCAGGTTTCTTTTCCCCTGTTAAGTCATTTTCATTCAACCAGGGGGGAAAAAAAAATTAAAAAAAGAAACAACCTGAGGATTTCTTCATGAAATAAATCAACAAACTGAAATGGTTACACCAAATTGATTGCAAAGACATAAGGGACAAAGGGAGCCGTTTTCCTGATGTTGAGTCAAAAAGAAACAACAACTGTTCAGCAGAACTCACAGAGGGTTAGAGAGAGAGACAGATTCCAAAGATTGATCTTCAAGCAATTAGAGAAGGGAATGTGATTAGAACAGGGGCTGCTGCTCTGCTTTGCTGGTTTCCTTTCCCATGCACAAGCACACACACGCACACAGATTTTTGGAGTTTTGGGTGGAGGGAAAACCCCTTTGCCCAGCTCTGGGTGGGAGGCAGATGTGTCATCCCTGCAGGCTCCCAGGTTCCCCACTGTGGAAATGGGGGTATCCCAGGCCTGATCTGTCGAGGAGGAGGAGCAGTGAGATGGGTTGGAGCCTTTTGCCAGCAGGTTAAAATCCACTTTCACGTTTTCCCACGTTCACAACCTCTTGTGTCGTAGCACTGAAGTTTTGGGTCTGTCCAGGCTGTGGGCAGTGGACTCTGATGGGGAGAGGGGACACTGCCAGGATTGTGTGCACTGATGCCTGTTCTTTATTCCATGGGCTGTAAAACAGCACTTCACCCTCCCCAAACCTGCACTTTCACCTTCCTCTTTCCATTCCCTTCATATTCAGTGAAATCTGTCAGTTTGAGCTACCAGTTGGGAGAGGCAGGGGAAGCCTCGGGCCAGGGGGGGTGTGAAGGTCTCAGGTCCCACCACTGCCTCTCCATCACTCCCAAAACTCCCCAACCTCTCCCCAGGGGCTGCAGGGGTGGGGGGACCAAGGGCACCTGGCAGAAGGGCCAGAGCACGGGGGCGAGGGGGGATTCAGCCCACCAGCAAGGGAAGGAAACCCAAGCCTTAGAGAGGAGGTTGAGTTTGTATTTTGGACCAGTGTGACTTTCCATAGGTAACTTAGCTGGGGGTGAATGTAAGGAGCATATGGAGTCAGATCCTCCACTAGCAGAAACTCGTATTGGTGGAGGGACTTACACTGAGGATCTGGATTTTCTTTTCTGTTGCCTTTTTTTTTTTTAAACCTGATTCCTTAGCTCCAGTGAGTTTATCTCTCTTTTTCTGCATCCTCTTGCTGTAATTATCATTGTGGAATAAAGACTGCAGACAGACAAACAACCCCAACCCCACCCCCTTTTTTTTTTTGTAATCTGTGTTGTAAGTGCTTTTGTAAAATATAAAAAATAAAAGTTATAATAATGTAATGGACTTTTATGATTTTTGTTCATTTTGGTTTTGTTTTTGCTTTGTTTTTTTTTTGTTTGTTTTGTTTTCCATCCTTTGTAATTTGGAGTCCAGGGGGGGGCATTTTCATGGTTATAATTTGTGTGGGTGGGGTGTTGCATCACCCTTCCTTTTACTTGTATAAAAACCAATAGTGGCTCAGCTGTGGAAAAAAAATGTACTTTTTTATAAATAAAGAATTTTAAAAAAAAGAGACATTCTCCTTCTTTTTGGTGCATCTGTGGCTGCGTCGTTGTGCACCCTGTGACTGGGAGCTGGAAGCAGAGTCACAGCAGTGCCTGTTTTCCAATGACTTAGGTTGGAAATATCCAGGATGTGCAGTATTTTGGAATGGGAGTTGCTTGCAGGTGAAGGCTGAAGGCTCAGGGTCAAGAGACCTCAAAAACAGCAGTGGGCTGGAGGAGGTGGACAGGGTATGACAGGGTTTGCCACTGGTGGTCCTGTGTGGAATTCTTGGATTCAAAACAGACAAAAGGAGGTGGGAGCCTTTTCCCCTTATTGATGTAAACAGTGAAATTCCTTGGCTGATGCCAGAAGTTAACCTGAGCTAAAAACAAAATGGCTAGAAAAACATGGAGAAGAAAAATCCATCAAAAGCTGTTAAAAATTAGGACACTGTCTGTAGCTGAGGGAGTTCTGAAGTCACTGTTGGCTGTAGCAGATGGGACAGGCTATTGGAAAAATGTCAATACACGTTTGCTCTTCTTATATTTTCTCCAGGCATGTGGAATGAACTGTGGTCAGGACAGGAGACAGGGCTAGGCGAAGCTTTGCTCTGACACAGGAGGGTGTTCCTGCCGTGGCAATGGGGCATCAAACCCATGTAAATGCCATAGGGGTGCCAGGACTCTGCTGGGAGGTGAGATCAGTCGCTGCGTCTCTGTCTCCATCACTGATCTCTGCTCGGGGAAGAACAGCTTGCCTTTCTCCTTTCCTCCCCAGCTTCCTGCCTGTGAATAGGTGCTACAAAGGAAGCCTTGTTCCCAAAGATCAAGGCCAGACTTTTGCAAGGGAGGGAGAGACAAGGCAAGCAGGAGATCAGAGGGAACGTGCATGCTGTCCTTGCACTGATACCAACAGGCACTTTGCCTGGAGAGAGAATAGTCCCTGGGAAAGGATTTTTGCACTCAACATCAGCACGTGGGTGATGTGCTGGAGATCTGAACCAAAACCCAGTGCTTGCCATCACAGAGAAAAAGGGAGAGGGATGCTGACCCGAATTGAACTTGCCCTGGTCTCCATGAGCTGGATGGAGAGGGAAGTGTTCAGGATTAGGCTGGGAAGGAGTGGTTTGGTGCAGATTGTTCATTCCCTGTCAGCAGCATGTGCAGGCTGTGCCAGAGCAGCAGGAGGCTGATTCCAGGCTGGTGATCAATGCTCTGTGTGCTGCTGCCTGGCAGGAGACTCCTCCAAACCCTGTTCTCATTCTGAGAAAGGAGTGTGCTGGGCACCTCCCTTTGGAAGGGTTGAAAGAGCCTTGGGAATGCTTTCCTCAGGTGCAAAGGGAGGGAGAGCCAGGGACACTCCTGTTGTTAGGCTTCAACATGTCCAAGGCAGTTGTGGCCTCTGTTTGGGCTGTATCTGCCTGTCCACATTATTTTACCCTTCTCACTTTTCCATCTGCCAGCTCATCTTAGCCAGCCAAAATGCTGGAAGTGCAGCTTTGCTTCAGCTCAGCCTTTGAGGGCAGCAGCCCCAGGAGCGAGCATGGCAGTGATGCTGAGGGCACCATCCAGCACAGCCACATCCCAGCAGCTGGCTCAGCCACTTCAGCCAAGCTTGGGGGTGGGGAGAAACAAAAGGAGCACTGGGGAGCTGGGTCTAAGATGGGAAGAAGGATAAGAGGGGCTATCCTTGCCCGTGGTCCTGCTGGGATGAGCCCCTGGGAAACGCTGCGCTGATTTCCCAGGCTGTGTCTTAGCATTAAGTGCTGATGGATAAACCCCATTGCACGGGGCCTCTTCTCAGCAGCTCAGGTTGCAGAGGGCTGAACACAGCAGGAACAGACTCCCATGCAGTGCCCCCAAGTATTGTGTTTCTCTGGAACAAACCAGAAACACGTTGAGGGTGGGAATGCCAGCAATGCATGCAGCCCATGGAGAAATGGCAGCGTGGTTTGGATCTCTTCTCCAAGCCACATCTCTGCAGGCGAGCACTGGTGGCCCCAAAAGTGACTCCAGAGCCCTGAGCAGCAGCAGGGAGTCAGGAGAGGAGCTGGAAAAAGGCAGGAGGAGATGCACCAGAGGTCTGTGTTTGCTGTGTGCCCAGTGCTGAGCATGGTCCAGCAGCAGAGAGCCTAGCCCAGTGTGAGCACGATGGGATTTAGCTCCCTGGAACTGGGAGCTGTATCCAGGGTGCAGGGCTGGAATGTCCATGATGGAGAGACAGAGCCAGGTTCCCATCTGGTGCAAGCACGTTCAACTTTGCTGACTACAATGGGGTTATTATTTCTGCCCATACAGATGAATGTGACCTAAGAAGGATTTGTGGTGAGTGAGAGTGAGATAAAGCCCAGTGTAATCAGGGAATTTCCAGGTAACTTGCCCAATATCCCTGGGCACAGATACCTGGGAAGGAGATGTCTCTCCCATGCTGGGGTTAATGACTTGTGCAACACCCAAACCAGATGGATGTCCCAGGGATGGCAGACAGAGGACGTGCATACCAGACAGGAAAAGTCTGTGTAAGTGGGAGATGTTAAACCAGGCTGCCTGTGAAGGGATGGAGGCTCAGGGGCACTGGAAACAGGTCACTTTAGAAATATATGACCTTCAGTCCCAAATTCCTTGTGAGGTGAGAGGCAAGCTCTGCTTGAGTTCGAGTCAGAGCACACAAGGTCACACACCCCATTAAATCTCCTGGCGAAACCACTGGATAAATTGAACTGAGGAAAACTTACAGTGCTTGGTGAATTGCTTGCAGCAAAATATGTTTGATTAGGGATTTTTGTGTGTGTGTGTGTGGTTTCAAATTATTTGCAATCTCGGGTTTGATTTGTATGAACATATTTGTTAGAGGAAATTGCTTTATGCAAATGTATTCCAGCTGGGGGACCTGTGACACCGAGAAGTGCTGTTGAGCCTCAGATGGCCTCAGTGGTGGGGGCTGGTTCACTCCTCCTCCTCCTCCTCTTCCTCCTCCTCCCAACAAGGCATTTCACAGCCTCCCCAGACGTGTTTTAAGGCAGGCTGGCTCTTAGATAATATTTGCAGAACAAGGATCAGCCTGTAAAAAAAAATTAAAAATGGATGTGTGTTGCACTCGTAAAATTTTACATACTAGCGAGCAGGAGTCAGAGAGTCAGGCATGGCTGTGCTTATATTTTAACCTGAAATGTAGGTTAAAAATGTTGTATCACCCTCCAGGGGCTGAATTATTGAAAGGCAGTGATTTATGGATACCTGCCATCGGAGCTGCTCACTTAACCTCAGCAGCTGAGGGGAATGTGGCCTCATCTGACTGAGGCTCAAGGTGAGTTAGGGACGCTCCCTCCTCTGCAGATTTCACAGCTGCTGGACCAACCCCAGATCCTGGCAGGAAACAGGCAGGGGTTTTTGTCTGAATGGTTTGGAATTTGGGGAAGAAAATGGCCTGGATTTGAAGAGGCACTGAATGCTCTTTCTGCCTCTCTGCAGAAAAACACGGTGCTGTGCTTTGCCAGGGAGCTCAAGAGGAGCAATGCAGTGCTGGCTGAATCCCAGGAGGTGAATAGGGATCAGTCTTTGGGGATCAGAGGGAGCACCCTTGGAGGAGCTGTGAGGGGGGGGTTCTCTTTTTCACTTGTGCCTTATTTTCATGTCCTTTTCTCACACCAGAGTCCCAGGTACAGCTGGGGCTTTGCAAGGGGAACACTTCCCTCCCTCCACCTGCCCATGAGCCACCCCATGGAGAGAGACTACAGGAATGTTTCCATTTCTCCCTTCTCCCTCTTGCTCCTCCCAAACTCCCGTTTACCTCACAGTTTGGAAAAGGAAATTGCCAGCTTCACACCTGTCAGGTTTAACTGATTGCCTGTGGCTTGGAGGGAGGGGGAAACGCCTCCACCCCTCAAATGCTTCATTTCCCATCTCCCATCCTCATCCCACCGTCCTGCTGTGGCTCCCAGCCCTTCTAATGGCCACCTTACAAAACTAATGGACTAATGGCACAGAGCTCTGTCCACCCAAAGAGCTGATCCCCCCACAAAACGCTCACCCCAAGGCCCATAATTTGCCCAGTGTGCAGAAGAGGGGCAGCCAGTGCAGCTGCTGCCAGCTGTTGGGATGAATGCTGCAGCTGTCTGCTGTGATGAATGGAGAGCAGAGTGGGGATGCCAAGGCGGAATGACTCGAGTAAACAGTGCAGAGCAGTCCAGGAACGATGGCGTGGGGGGTTTGGAACAGGGAGGAATCATAATTAAATAGAAATTAGTTACTAAAATGGTCACTTCCTGTGGTTTCGTTGGCGTCCGATTAACTTAACTTTTAATTTGCATAAGCAATAAATGTTTAATTATGTTATTAATATATTTGAGTTGAGGAGCTTATGGGGGTTTATAATTGGCATTTAACTAGATAGTTCCAGCATATTAACTGATGTTTTATAGCTCCACGCGAGGTTTCCCAATTATAGCTGACCTAAAAATTTGCTTGGAGGACCTGCCTTGAAAGTGTTACCTGAGCAACAGAACGGGAGGGATGAAGAGGAGGGTGTGTGGAGCCTGTTCCTGAACGGAGGGATGTGCACTGGCAGCTCTGCCCCCTCCTCAGAGGCTTTGAGACCTCTCTCCCCTCCCTAGGATGCTCTTCCCTTAATCCCACCACCTTCCCCGTGTCAGAGAGAGGTCACCTCCCCTCGCTGGGCATTCAGCTGAGCCAAAAAGGCTGACACACATCAGGGGATTAGGGTGGGGAGAGATTTAGAGATGGGGAAGGCTTGTCCTGGGTTCCAGTGTGACCTTGGGACTGATCAGCTCTGGCAGCCTCTGGGACTCTGTGCCCAAGTCCCAGTGTTTCCCTCTGGACAACTCCTGAGACCTGTCAGTCAGCCATTCTAAATCTATTTTCTATCCCATCTCCGCACTTACTTGATGAGATGACTGGTTTAGTAGACAAAAAAAGACATTGTGTGTGACTGACAAGACCCATTTCTCATGAACCTTGTAGACTGGCATTGATTATATATTATTTATTAACTGGGGCCTGTGTTTGCTTTTTCTTTGCTGCCAGGAAATCACTCTATATGATTCAAGTCTTTCACTGTCTTCTCTTCCATTCTGCGAGAATTTAACTTTCTAGAATTGAACTGTTTTAACAAATAGCAAAACCCAACACCAGTGGGTTAAGAATCCTGTCAGCTAAGTGTTTCAACCTCTCTATTTGCTTATAATAAGTGGAGTATCCAAGGAGATGGTGTCCAGCAAGGTCCTCACTCTTGTCATCCTCAAACATGAGGAAATTGTTTTGTCATCTCAGAAGCCACAAACAAATGTGTGTTGGTCTCCAGAGACAGATTGTGAATAGTTATTCAAATCTTCTGCCTTTTCTGAGTCATTACAGCCCTCTTGACCATACCAATCTGGTAAAGTGCCTATGGAGCACTGCAGGGGTTTTGTTTATTCCTGTTGTGCTCCCCAGGGCAAGCCTGGCTTTTGTATCAATAGCCTGCCCTTCACAGCTTCTGTGTCCTACTGACTGACTGCTCTCCTTCCAGCTTTTCCATTTGAGCCATTCTGGAGATGGGGGAAGCTCCCTGTGTGCAAGCTAACAAATGCCCTGCTGAATGGGGTTATGTGGCTAAATATTGGTGGTTACCTCGTTTGAGAAGTCAGGAGGGAAGGTGTGTTAGAAGTCTTTTAATGCCATTAATGGGAGGGAGAAATCAGGAAAAGGGTCAGGAAAGAGAAGTCTGAGTTGTCTTTGCATCATGTCCCTCTCCTGGAGCAGAAGTGATTAGGGGCAGCCAGGGATGTGCTGCACCTCCTCAGCCAGGGCAGGCACAGTGGCAGTCCTGGCTCAGGGGCAGCAGAGCTGGTCAGGAAGGTGTATGTGAGGGGCAGCAGAGCTGGTCAGGAAGATGTATGTGAGGGGCAGCAGCACCAGAGTCCAGGTGAGAGCAACAGGAGCATCCAGCAGCTTCATTCTCACACGTCTGGCACTCCCTCCCTGCTCCAGGAGGCTGAAGAGTCATTCTTTTGTCTGGCCTGCAGCAGGTCTCAAGGGGATTTGGGAAGCTGTGGGAGAGGAGAGAGGGGAAGGGGGGTGTGAAGAGGCACAGCAGCCTCAGCCCTCCTTGCTCTGCTGGGGCAGAGAGAAGAGCAGCCCTGCCCACCTTCCCCCTGGCACAGCTGTCAGGCACTTTTGGCCAGGTGACAGAGGCAGAGCAGTTCCTGTGTGTGGTTGCAAATGGGAGATGAGCTCATCACCCCCAAACAGCTGCCCGGTGCTGTAAGCACCCTGAAGGCAACAGGAGACAAACACAACCCAGGGCACAGGCCAGGCGGAGTGAGAAGTTCCCAGGAGTGCTGCTGGAGGCTGTTGAGCAAATTAACTCTATTAACGCAAATGATGAGAGTCCGAGCTGCCTGAGTTCCTGTACCTTCTATCTGACAGAATTCATCTGGTGGCTGCTTGTAATAGCATGACCTTAATGGACTCATCAAGGGAGCAAGGCTGTATCTCTGGCTAAACATGGGTTTGGGGCCACTCTGTGCTCTGGGCAGCTCCAGCAGGCTGCTGAGAGCAAGAGACACACACTCTGGTGTCACAGGGCTCAGGATCTGGCCCCACCATCCCTCCAGGAGAGGCAATTTCAAGTGTCATCACCTCCTCAAAACTGTACAGCAGAAGAAATAAATTACTAAAGGGATTTGATTGTTCATTACTCTGCCGAGCTGCAAGGAAATGAAGCAGAACTAAAATTAAGGGCTGGGAGGCAGCGGAAATGTCAGATAACATTTCCCTTCTTCTCCAGGGCTCATCTTCTCCCCCAAAACAGGCTGGGGCACTCTCCATCCTGCTGCACTGAGCTCTGGAGTTGCAGGAACGCAGGGGGTTCTGTGGGGTTGGCCAAGTGGGATGGAGAGAGGCCAGGTGAGGTTTGGGCTGGGTTTGGACAGGTGGGCTACAGGCAGCAAGGTCATGTTTGCTCCCTGCTTTGCTAAAGTGGCACAGAGAAGAAAAACCAGCCCAGTAAGAGGTGTCTGTAGGGGAGTTCCCATTTCTACAGCTCCTCTGCAAAAGTCTCATCTCTGCTGGATCCCATGGGGTTAACACACTGCTCCCATTGCTGCATCCAAACCCCATCCTCCTTAGTGGCCACTGGAAGCACAGCGAGGGGAGGTCACCAGGGGCTAAAGCCACATTCCAGACATGCTTTTGCAGCCAGTAGCTACTTAAGCAGATGCTTTTTCACCAGGGATGACTGCTGCTTGCTGCAGGAGAGGAGGGGGAGAAAACTGGTCATCACTGGAGTGAGATGAGTGGCTTCACCCTTGGTGACTGGCAAAGCAATTGCCTTGGCTGGAATGTGTGTGAAATCTCCACTAATATCCAGCACATCCATGTGTCCACTTCAAAGCAGGCACCCCAGGGAGGGCTGGATCCACACATCACACTGCCAGGCTCTCCCAAAACCTCATCAGAGCCAGAAGAGTGGTTTGCACAGTCCCTGAGTGCCAGTTGGCATTGGAGAAATTACAGAGGAAAGCAAAGCAGTCAGGCATCTTCAAGGGATGTTGGGATTAGTCCGCAGACAGTGGGATACCCTTACTGGGAATGCACCCAGGACCCAGGGGATGCCCAGTCCTCTGTTCAGAGGAGGGGAATTAGAGAGGGGATAGATCAGGTCACTCAGAGAGGGGCTTAGCAGCTGTGAGGGAGAGAAAGGACAGTGCAGAGAGGTCAGAGCCATTTGTTTGTTTAACCATCCTTGGGGACGCTGGCTTTTGGCCCCCTCAAACACAGAATATAACCAGGACCCTCCCAGCACCCCTCTGCTGGGACCAGCTGCAGGGAGATACGGGGAGGGGAGCACTCCATTTTGGGGGGCCCTGTGGAGCCAGCCTGTGCCGAGGGGGGATTTCCAGGGAAAGGAGGCAGTGTCAGGATCACAGCCATGCCTTGGCACTCGCCTGTGTGGTGGCTGATTGTGTAAGAGAGAGTTACATCAACAAACACCCTGACAAGGAGAAGTAGTGACGGCTCTAAAAATTCCATCTGACTTATATCAGGGCACAGAGGCAGAAGAGAAGCTCTGCCTTCATTTTGGTGTTTAACCTTTAGCTGGTTGTGTTGCAAAATGTGGAATATGTCAGGATTATCTAAAGTCAGGACGTTCCTTGATGTAAAATCTTTGTACACTTTCAAGCCTAATCAGCAAGAAGGGAGACCTAATCAGTGGCACAGGCAGCAGCCAGCATCCCTTAGTCAAGGACATCTGGGAACTAACAAGTCTTAAGGATGTAGCAAATAAAGATGTTGTCGTATATCAGTAGAACAGAGAGCAGTTAGCATCCCCTCCTCAAGGATCTCCTGGAACTAACAAGCCCGAGGATGTATTAAATCAAGAAGTTGATGTATGCCTATGTATACATTGTTAACGTGGCAAAAGACTCAAAGTCCATGTATCCTGTAGCTGAAATATGCTCATTATAATACTAAAATATGTTAAGGTATCTTTTATGTAATTATAATACTGAAAAAGGCCTTTCCCAGGTGAAGAGACTTCTGATCAAGAGTAGAAGTTAGGTGGGATTATGTAACTTGGATGGAAATTACTAAGTAATCATAATAGAGGGGCTGTGTATTAGCAACTCTGAATTTCTGTGTATTAATAATGGCACAAAAAGTCCAGTGGGTGTGCTGGATTGGTGGAGCACCACCAAGCACCCAGGCTTGGGCAACTATGAAATAAATATCAGTGTCTCTCTTGGGTGTGCAATTATCAGCTTGTTGCACGAAGACGGGTAACAAATCCAAAGTTGTGGTCAACAGCAGCACCTCGAGCTCCTGAGGTGCCACAAACCCAGAAGCAATCAAGTGCTGAGCAATGTCTGTAGCTGGAGGGGTCTCTGGGAGGCAGGGGTGGGGAGGGCTGGGGCATCAGCTCTGCTCCAGGGGTAAGTGGTGCTGCAAACACCAAAGTGCCCATGGAGCATGGGTTTGTGATTGCACATGACAGAACCACCCCACTGGGAAGTGCCTTCACGGGTGGTTCTGGCAGCCTTACCTGCAGGTTAAGGATGGATCGGGGCTGGAGCAAGGTCTCAGGGGGCTGAGGTGGGAGCAGAACGAGATGTTGTGCTCTCCTTCTCCTCTCCACTTGAGGCCAGGACCAAAGCCAAAGGGTGGGAAGACTTTGGACTCAGGAAATGCTGCTGCTGAAGGGGCAGGAGGGCACCCCAACCTCACACACTAAAGGTGCACTTGCCACTGGCTCAGCTTCCCCAGCAGTGCCTTTCCCTTCTTAATCCCTTTTATCCTCTGGGTGCTTCGCTGTCCCTGGAAGGGATTCACTTAATATCCACAGCAAAGGGAACTGCCCCCAGGGAGACCTCCCCCACCTCTGCTCCCTCAGACTTCAGATCCCTTTAAAATCTCCAGGGCCTTGCAAACCCTGCTGTTTATTCCCCCCTTTTGGCCTATCAGTTCCAGCAGCTCTGGCTCTGGCTCTCCTGGGAACAGCATCTCATTAACCCTTTGCAAACACGAGGCATCACAAGGCTGGGAACCAGCTTGTGCCTGGGGGTGTGTGTTCTATTGGAGTGTGTCTCAAATTAGCCAATCCTGCTCTTGTCTTTAAAACCAAACTGGGGATCTATTTGTTCTGCCAAGCTTTTCAACTCGGTTTAATTTAGCTCTGTGAACTTGCCATGTCTCAGGCTCCCTGGAATGTGTCAGGTGGGGTGTATTATAAATATGCATCGGCTGAGCTCATTGTCTTGCTCAGCAGGAAGAAAGAGTCCAGCAAGTGCTGACTCCTTCCTTTGGGTCAGGGTGACAATCCAGGCCATGGACAGGCTTCCTTTGGGCTGGCATTGCCTTGGCACGGGGTGTTTTACACGTGCAGGCTGTGAGCAGGGATGCAGTGGAGCACCAAGGTAACATTAACTCTAGCAGGGCTGGCTGCTAGAAGTGCCAAAGAGAAGGATCACAATCCCTTGCCATGGATTTGCAATGTGTCTGTGAGCAAGGCAGCACGTTGCTGAGTGCCTTGGCCAGCCAGCCATGAAATACATGGGGATTTGTTCTGTGTGGGGAGATGATAAATGGAAAGAGAACCTTGCTCTGGAACTGGTTATGGATTCAGGCAGATCTTTGAGCCAAACGTTTATCAGAGGTGTTGTATGTTGTTGTGGTGGTTTCCTGTGAAGCAATGAGGGATCAGGTTGAATTTAGGAGGGGGTAGAGACAGGAGGAGGGTATGCAGCTCTCTTTGAGCAAATTAGCTTCGCTCAGAGCTGCAGTGAACCAGCCCAGAGACTGACTCAGCTTCCAGATTTACTTGGGGGTGCAGGTTGGGGCATCAGCAATTAGATGGGGCTCAGGCTCTCCTTGGCACAGCTAATTCATGGCAGACAGTCAGAATAGAAAAGCACCCGATACCTCTGAGAGACCCAGTCCTCTCATCCAAGTGAAGCCTTCCTGCCTGCCCAGACTGCATCCCCCAGGTCTGCTCCTCCCCACCTGCTCAGGCTGGATGGCACTGCAGACACTGCAGCAAGAGCAGAATTAGCTGTCTGATCCCAGCTTTACATGCAAAGTCAATCCCAGGCAGGGATGTAACATATCCCTCTCGCAAGTCTTGATCCCAAAAACAGCCAGGCTGCTTCCTAATGCAAATATCCCAGTCACACAAGCAGCTTTCAGGGAAGAGACCTGGCTTCCAAAAGTGTGACAGACACCATCTCTCCTTTCCTTTTACAAATTCCTCCACATCACCACTCCCTCCATACCAAGAGCAAGTGAGTCATTTCCTCTGCTCTGCCATACCCTTCTCTGGATGCTTTCCAGTTGATCCATCTCTGCCTCACTGCAAGTTGCCTTTGGGAACATCTCTCTTGCTCTCCTGTAACTTGGTTCTCCCAAGCCTTTATTGTCCCTCAATTATTATTGACTGCTGCTCTCTGCAGCTGCACTGTGTCACCCCGTGGGCTCTGCTCCTGTGGATGGCTCTGCCCCTTTGTCTCTCTGCTCTGAAATGCTCCCCTGGTTCTTGGCAGTGAATCACAGACGGGGCTGTGTCCACACAGACAGAGCCATCAGCCCTGAGGCTGTTTGGCCAAGGGGTTTGTCAAAGGCAGTGCCATTAAACTCTGCTGGGTTGTGTGCTGTGACTGTGCCTGATGCATCCCTCCAGGGTACACAGCCCTGGCCATTCATCCCTCCCTTCCCTGGGAGATGGGGACAAGTGGCAGCATTGCAATGCTGGCTGTGATTTAACTCAGCTCTGGAGCTGGTGAATTACAGTATCAGCACTTCACAAAATGCTTTAATTGATCCAGTTGGTCCAAAGATCTTCATCTGTTGGCAGTGCTTTTGGAAAGGGAGACACACACACACACACGGTCAGGTGACTGGGAAGGATGCTCTGCAGAGAGATAACCATTTTTCCTCCTTTCCTGTGTCTGCCTCCATCTCCAGAAGAGCCGTGGGAGAACAAAGTAAGGAACAAAACAGCTTTGAAAGAGACTGGGGGTGGGACGTCCTTCTTTTCTCCTTAATTGTAATACTGTGAATTAATTCAGTTTCCAGCAGGAACGAGGAGTTTCCCAGCAGCCCTCAGACATCCAGATAAGGCTGAGCTGTTTGTTCAGCCCCTTTGGGTTCTCTGGTACCTGCTTCACTGCCAACAGCTTCACACAAACTTTTTTTGGAGAGTTTTAAATTATTCAAGCGTGACACAGAGCACGGGGGTTTGCATTCTTAATTGGCAAAGCCTTTTCCCCCTCCTGTCTGGAGGCCCCTGAGCTGTCCTGCCAATTTATTCTGATCCTGATTCACAAGCCTTGCAAACATCTTCCCAGGGCTGCCCAGAAGCCCTGTCAGTGTAACTGAGTCCTCATCTGCCAGTTCTGATCACCTCCTGAGGCTTTCCTGGTGCTCCTGTTTGACTTATAACACCCCTTCTTGCAGCCACCCTGCCCTCCAGAAAAGCCCTCTTGGTGACCTCTAAACTGTATTAGCCACAGCTCTTTCCCAGGAAAGGGAGATAGAGGAAATAAATAGCTGAGGATATAGATGAAAAATGGTTTAAAAAAAAAAAATAAAAATAGGGAAGAGCCAGCAGAAAGGAAGATTTCCCTCTACTTCTCGTTTTCTTCTTCTATCCTCTGCACTTTCTTGCTCTCTCAGGACCTTCTTCTCTCATTTATCTTCCTTGTCTCCTGGTGTTTCCTCTTATTGTCAGCAATTATCCCTGTCACCTTTCACAGCTTCCTACCTGGACTCCTGCAAAGACACAGCCAAGCCTTTTGCAGGATGGATCGGGTTGTCCTCAGGAAAGAGAACTGCATATGTAGGGGCAGGGCTGCTGTCACAGGGCTGTGTCATGGTTTGGTCCTTGCCACCAGAATTGTCACCCAGCTGGGACGGGTACTGGCACCAGGATGTTCACACCACAGTCCTGAGAGCCTGGCAAGAAGGAGGGACTCTGACAGACCCCAAAACATCTGTATTTCTCCTTGTGCTCTTTCATTCTTTCACTCTCCTCATCCCTTTACTGTCTTCACCCAGTTGCCCTGTATTCACCTCTCCCTCTTCTGCAAAATGATCGTTGTATTTTCCCCTCTCTAAATTTTCTTAGCCCCTTTCTGCTGTTACACAGCCCTGTTCAAGTTCCTGGAGATTTATTTTATATATTTATTTCCTTCTTTCTCCTTCCACCCCCTTTCCCCACGCACATACACACACCTGATTTACAGCAGTAGCAGGAGGCTGATGTTCTCTGCTCCATCCCCAGAGCCATTAGGGGCCAATTCATCACAGAAATGCCCCAGCCAAAGTGACTGGAAGATTCTTTACAGTCACTGTCCCTGCCACAATGTGGAATGCTGGCCAGAGGTTTGGATTGTAACATGTCAGCTTTCTGCTGTCTCAAGGCAGAAATATTATTTACAAGATAATGTGGCTTATGGAGGAGAAAAGAGGAAGAAAAGTGGCTGCCACTGCCGAGGATATTGGGGAGCAGTGAGTTCTCGTGTCTGCACTCTGAGCTCTTAATTAAGGACCAGGGGAAGGAGGGTGTGGGATGCTGACCCATGGATGCTCTGGGGTGTCAAAGGGAGGCAAGAGAAAGCTGGGATTGCATGGAAAGGGATGAGGAATCAGTGTCAAAGCAGTTCCCAGGGCAAATGGTTGGCTGGCAGTGCTGTCTCCGTGTGGTGCCGGGAGCTCGGGTAGTTTGTACGGATACAGCAAACACAGCAGGCTCTGCTCTGCAGTTTGGTATTGAGCAGAGAGGGCTTCCCTGGGAGCTGTTTACACACCTCACTTCACTCCTGGATGACAGCAGCAGATCAGAGAGGGGGGGAAGGCTGGGAGAGCTGGGAACAGGCTGTCGGCAATGATCCAGCCCATGGGATTTCAGGGAGCCCACCCTTCCAGCCAGGCAAGGGCTGAATCCAGGGCAGGGGGGTGAGGTGGGAGTAAGAGGCAGATTTTCACCCTGAAAGTCCTGTATACGTTGCCCTGTGTGGTTTGGGAATGTGTGCAGGTGTTTTATAACCATACTTACTTGGGTTTATTCCTTTGCACATGTAAAGGGGGTATAATTTTGAGGCCTTGGGTGTGGGTACTTTATGGGAGATACTGGTCCCACTATGGTACCCAGAGCCCTAATTATCACAGGATATGGTCCATATAGCCCAGAATCAAGTCTCTAAGAGCAGCCAGTAGCCAGGGCATTAAGAAAAGTGTGAAAATTAGATGTGATAGACAAGTTTTGCCAAGCACCTCGTTCCCTCATCCCTGTCTTGCTCCCCTCCCCTGAATTTCTTTTCCTCCTCCTCCTCCTCCTTCTTCCTCCATTCCAATTATCTCCTCCTTTCATCACTGGTGGAGTTGTAAGTACAAAGTACCAATTAGCTAGTTTTCAAGTTTAATTAGGTTGGAAGGTAGAGCAAATTAAATCCTTTTATCGCAGGTTTCAAAGCACTTTCCCATCAGGCCCATGGGATGGGTTTCCTTTGAATGAGGCCCATGGTAGTCACTGAGGAGCTGGCCAGGTCACAGAGCTCTCCAGCCATGGGGCAAGCAGGAGATGAAATGCAAGATATGATATGTCTCCCTCTTACCCCTAAATCCTGCATTCAGGACCCTTCTTGCCTCTGCTCCACCTCAATGCATTCAGCATTGCCCCTTAGCTCTTTTAAGGTCTGCTGGAACAAAGCTCTCCTTCATTCCAGCAGCACCAGGAATTCAGTGAATACACTTTGACAAAGCCCAGCAGAGGGCTTTCAGAATAGTTAAACAACAGCAAGTAGCAGGTCAACTTGAGTGCTTGGAAGCACCTTTTTTCCCTAAACCCTTCTTTCTTCGAGGGCTGAACAAAGGCTGAATAACAGATCCAGGAACAAGCACCTGATTCAAGGGGAAGTTGTAGGATGGGGTAAGGAAGGGGTTAACTCTTGGAAACTCAGTGGGTTTGGAAACACAGTGCAGTTGCAGGCACAATTTCTGTTCCTCTTGAGCTCTGAGTGCTGTATTTCATTATGACCTGTGTCCCTCCATGGGGCTGCCCAGACTCAGCTACCAGAGGCACCTTCAGGGCGACTTGGCACCTTTGCTCCTGGAATCCCTGGTTGTGCCATTCCTTGAGCCTCACTGATGCTCTAACCCTCTCTCCTGTCCTTCCCCGTGTGTTGCAGACAAACCACTACCTCAGAGTGCCCCAGGAGGCATTATTGGGATCGTGGGAGGTGTCATAGCAGCCGCTCTCATCCTCGGCGTGGCCATCACCGTCATCATCGTCTACAGGCGGCAGCAGAAGAACCGCACCGAGACAGACAATGACCTGTGAGTAGCCCCACGCTCCCAGAGCTACAGCTCTGCACACCTGTACACTGTGCTACAGGTGCCATGGGCTGGGGGACAGCACCTCTGGCCCCTCCACTACCTGCACACGAGGCAAAATCAGCAGCAAATGTTGGGCTGCCATCTCTTCCTCTCTGCCACCCCTCTGATTCACTTCCCTTCCTTGGTGCTCCCTGATGCTTTCCTCCTGCTCTCTCCTGGGCTTGGAGCTCTTATCAAAAGCCTCAAGTGGCAGCTGAAGTGCAGTGATGTTCACCCAGCTGCTGGTTGGGCTGTAGCATGTTCTGGGCCATGGTGCAGCAGCTCAGTGCCCCTCTCACCTCCACGGGTAGAAGAGGATCCTGTTCTTCCTTTCTCAGTGAAATGCCTTCAGGCTCCTGAATTGGACTGAATGACATTCTGTCATCAGAGGTGTCATCCTGAGCACTTCTGAATGTATCCCAAAGAGTCTGGAAAGGACTCACATCCACTCTGCATTCCAGCTTTGCACATACAGTGACATGAACTCTGGCAAGAGTAGGGAGAGAGGACACCCAGGGGCTACTCTTTGACAGGTACTTGCTTTGCTCTGCCCTGCCCTGCACAGCACAGATCCCAGGCAGGGAATTGTGTGGTGTGGAGGTCAGTTTATGCAGCATGAACCTCTTCAGAAACATTTACCCTCACCTCTTCTGAAAAGCTCTATCTTATCCCCAGCTCTTCACCTCCCTCCTTTCCCACCTCTTCCCACCACCTCCCATCCCTTCCACCTCACAGGGGAGGCACAGAGAGCCAAAGGCCCAGAGGTTGCTCTTATCTCCCTCAGCCCCCCCACCTCATTGTTGTTACACCTTGGGCACATTTTGTGCTCCATTTAATCCCATTTGAGAGAGGGCATTGGAGGAGAGCGGGAGAGGGAGGGAAGAGAAGTGGGGAGAGCAGGAGCAGAGACAGAAAAGGCACACAAACAAAAAAATAGCACCACGAGGTGAAATTGCATCAACAGCATGGGCCCTGTGATGGAGATGCATTCTGACAATCCACTTCCCACAATGGCCCTCCACCAGGCTCAGGGAAGAGCCACTTTACCAGAGAATAGCAACACAACAGTGCCCTGCTCTGCTGAGGTGCTGCCTCTATTGTGGAAGCTGATCCAAAAGGTAATAGAATTTTTCTACAGAGCCATAAAGTCAATGTTTTACAGAGCCTCAGGGACCTCTTTTACCCTCCCCTTCACCCCAACACTGGTCCCACGCTGGAACCCACTGGGCTGCCAAGGGAAGTCACCCATCTCCATTAGGTCTGGTGGAGTTTGTATGGAGAGAAGGGAGGGGGGACTCAGCTAATTAGTGGATCAGAGTTTTAATAAGTTTTGTAAAAGGATTAGACACATCTGTGCATGTGAACAGAATGTGCAGAGACAGTCTCTAGGCTGGGATTACCATGGCTGCCAATCCCTTTGCTCTGGGGCAAAAGCTGATCCCCTGACTGGGGTCAGCAATAAATGTCCCTGCATGGCTGTGAGGAGGATCCCAAGTCCTGCTGGGAAGCCTGTGGCAGGGCTACCATTCCAGGTGAGCTGACAAACTGGGCTTGGCATTACCTTGTTACCATTTTCTAGTGCCTTCCAACCATAAAACAAACCACCTGCCATGGGATGATGTTTGAGCCATTCCAAAGCTGGGCATCCCAGCTGCACCCTCGGGATCTGCAATCCGACATGGAGATTTGTTTGGAATAGGAACAGAAGGCTAGGAGGGAGTTTGTTTCTATTAACAGTGCTAATTGGGGTGAGAAAAAGGGCACGGGGGAGTTCCTGACAATAATCTATATGATTCTATTGGCAGTTTGGTGACAAACACAATCAAACCCTTGGTGCATGCAGGGCACGTCAAAGCAGCAGATCCCTTTGCCTTGCTCTCTAATCATCAGATGCTTCTTTCCCTGCAGAATTGACTTGCCTCCATCCCACAAACCTGCCCCTCCACCAAAGAGGAAACAGGAGATGAAAAGCCACCTGACTCCAGAAGATATCCAGGTATGCCTCCCCAGCTTTCCCCTGGCAAGGGAAACGGATTCCAAGAGGTGTCCACAGTACCTAAATGTTGGGAAATGAGGCTTGCAAGAACATAGAAGTCCATGGTCTAAGTTTGAGGGGCAAAACCTAAGGATTTTTCAAGGCCAGAGTGGACAGGGCTATGAACAACCTGGAGGTATCTCTGCCCATGGCAGGGGGTTAGAACTGAATTATCTTTAAGGTTCCTTCCAACCCAAACTGTTTTGTGAATCTGTGATTCTATGATCCTGTGACTTGTCCCCTCAGAATTCCCAGAGTTTGGCACTCATTGAAAGCTGTAATTTGGATTCTGCTAAGTCCCTTTTGTGGGTATTGAGTCCCAAAGGAGTTGGATTTCAGGTGGGCTCTTGGGCATGAGGACTTTTGAGCCTCCCCACCTGTTTTGGATGGCACGAGTGGTAGTGAGGGATGTGAGACGAAAGAAGGAGAGCAGGAGGCAAATAATAAGGCAGGAGCAAGGGAGGAGGTGAGATGCACTGCCCTTTGTGGGGGTATCTTGTTGAGGGGTCAGCTGAAGCATACATTGCCCCAAGCTGTGACAGAAGGATGGTCCTTGCTCTTCTCATCCCTCTTCTCTCTCCTCTGTTGCAGGTTGTTCACTTAGACAACATGAAACACGAGGAGGAGATCCAGAAGCTCCCTTTGCAGACTCCATACTACGACATGGCAGCCCCTGAGCCCTCTCCCTACACGGACAAACTGGTAAGGAGCTCAGGGTGCTGATGGTGCTGCCTGGCCTCGCCCTCAGCCCCAGCCTCGCTGCCCTGCACACAGCATCGCTCACCCTAAAAATCAGAGACCCCCACGAGCAGCTTCACAGCCCAGGCTTATCCTGTCCTGGAGGAAGGCAACTTCCACACTGCTCTCAGCCCACCTCTCAGAGACGCTAATTCAGCACTTACACCTTTCCACAGGTCCTAGGGCTGTGTTTTTATGGGCCATGCCTTGGTAAAAACACCTCTGTTTACTCCACATTCTATACCTATATGTGACACCCAAGCCTACAAGCCACCCATCCCACCCTGGCCACTTCCCCTCCTGCAATGAGCCCCTCTTAGAGTCTGCAGCTGAAGGAAGCAGCAGGGAGAGTTTCACAAAGCAATTATCTGCAGGGCAGAGCGTGCCAGTGTTTGACTCTCACTTGACAACAAGTTTTTTAAACCCCTCTTTTTTGTGTGTGTGGATTTGTTCAGCCTCAGATGGGGAGATGCTAATGTGAAGCAGCAGCAGCAGTGAGATTAAGGGTCAGGAAAAGATATTAGCAGCCACGTGGGAAAGGCTGGTTTGCAAGGAGTGAGGCTGAAGGAAGAAATGTCAGATGCAAGGCATAGGAAACAGAAGACAGGTAAGATTAGAGTCCTTTTTTAATGAGAAAACAGAAAACCTTCCTCCCACCAGGCCTCAGACAGTACCCTTCTCCTCCCTCACCCCATGGCATAGAGCTGCTCCCTCCTTTATCCATGAGGGACAAGATATCCCCATGTAAATGCTGCAGATCTCTCCCAAATTATTCCTCCACAAGGGGTGGTTCAGAGCACTCCACATCGAGCCTGGTGCTTCAGCAATGTGAGGCCATTTGTTTGAGAAAGCTGTACAAATAGCAGCCCACTCTAGAGTCATATTTTATGAACATAACTAATTATAACCCAGTTCATCCTGCAGTGACCCTTTAATGTGTGTTCCTGCGCAGATAATGGCAGGACAGAGCCCAGTGACCTTTAGCTGGCAGAAGTCTGCAGTGAGACAGATGCCAAGGGCATTGGAAATCCAGAGCCACAGTTCTGTGCTGAGCTGTGTGGATGTGATCCCATTTTCTTCATCCCAGCTGAACGTGGCCAATGTCCCTGAAGAAAAGCTTCCCTCTGGAGCCCTCCCCCAGTCCTGGGGCTGGCCTTTCTGATCCCTACTGAGTGGGAGCTGAGTTTTAAATCAAGCACAGGGTGCTAGAGCAAGACAGCTGCTGGGAGAGGAACTGAGAGCTGAATTTCAGGCAAGCAGGAGGATGGAGGAGCTCATTTCGGGAAATAACGAGCAGTCAGTTAATTAAGTGGCAGAGTTAGTGATGTGAGATGGGGCCTGATGGGTAGCTGCTCTGTAACCATGGGAACAGAGTTTGCTGCTCTCAATCCTGGTCTGAGAAGATGAATTTCCATGTCCCATGCTTGGCACTCGCTGCTCCCCACCCGTGGATTTAGCCAAGAGGTGACGGACTGTGGAGCTCTCATTCCATTTTGCCCATGAAGGACTCTCTTTGCAGCAAGGATGTGGTGTCTGGGTGTCTCAAATGGTGCCACCACAGCTCTGCCTGCTCCTGGCACGGGTGTAGCACAGCTGTCCCCTGGTCATGTCCTGCAGACAGTGTCACAGTCCCTGCTCACGTACCTGGCCCATGCCCTGGCTCTGTGCCCCAGGAGCGAGCTGAGGCTTGCTCCCACTCCTTGCTAAATCTCCCAATCCTTTGGGCAGGCAGCAGGCTATTCAGGTTTATGATTGGCAAGGGGGAGAAGGGTGTTGCTTTGCTGCCAAGGAGTGCTGATTTTGCTGGATTCTTCCCAGATAACACAGGCACTACGTGCTGCTGCAGCCAGGCCAGGTGTGCACCATGTTGCCCAGCCACGCTTTGCAAAGGAACCAGCTCTTGCCTTTCTCCCTGCAGGATAAAAAAGTGACCTGCATCACTTTTTTCAACCCTTAGGCATTGCAGAGGCCTCCTGTTCCTGTCACACTGGGGTTCTGAGCAGTGTCTGGGGTAGCACTGGCATGGAAACCTCCAAGGAACAGCAGTAGGGATAGTGATGATTACCAAACTCCCAGCCCAGTTCCAGTAACCATATTCCAATGGATGGAACAAGGCAAGCCAGACCTGCCCATTCCTTCACTTGGGAGATGGGTCAGTGGGAGGATGAGGAGGGAAGGACATCCCTTCAGCCTCACCTGGTCTCTGCCAGCCTCCCTTTGACACAGCCAGCCCCACTCCCAACCGTGTTCAGACACAGCTGCTCCAGAGTATCTGTGGTTTTGGGATCCTTGAGAGGGGAAGGCACAGCAGAAAGGCAGGATATTCTTGTTCTGCTTGTACTTCATCTGGAGATTTGACTTGGGAGGGGAGTGAAGAAGATGAGAGTTGAAGGGAACGGATTCTGCAGGAAAATGGGGCGGGTGCATTCAGCTTTAAATGAATTGTGCAAAACCTCATAATTTGGGATAAACTAGATTTATCACAAGGCAGCATGAAAGCCACTGCCTGGGGTTGACAATTTCACAGCACTAGAATGGGAGTCAGAAAGTGATTAGAGATGGCAAAGAGCGAGGGAGGGGGAAATGGGAGGGGTGCCAGGGGAAAATAAAAGAGGCAGGTGGAGGAGGAACCTCCAAAAAGAGGGTGTGCAGGGATGTGTGTGTGGACATGTGCTGGCAGGGGACCAGGAGAAAGGGAGAGGCTGGGGCATGTCTGCAGGGTGAGGATACCTGCAGAAGGCAGCAGGAGGGAGCCCTGTGTCAGACCTATGAATGAATATGTATATTTAGGTGTTGCAGACTGTGGGAAAGCCAATGTGGAGCTGACAGTGCCGAAATGCCCGAGGACAGTGGGGTGGACAATTAAGAAGTGGGTGTAGGGGTGGGGGGGCTGCCTGCAGCATTTGTGTCTGAGCTCTTGTGGGTCAAGAGCGTTGGTTTATGTGAGGATACCAAAGCAGGAGTGGAGAGGATGGAAAGGTGAGCGTGTTTCAGCCAACACGGGTGGGTGACAGCAGGTGTGCTCTGTGCTCTGTGCGTGTGTGAGAGCAGCAGGAGCAGAGGGTGGAGGTGTGAGTGCTGCAGGAGCAGGGCTGTGATTAGTGGACATGTCAGCTGGCCCCATTTGCACAGGTAGAGAGGGAAGTTTCATTGCTGCAGACGGCAGAATAATTCCTTGCAGTTTGCAGGGCAATTACCAGGGTGCCGATGCCGATGATTTACACACAGCGCTTGCGTGCAGCAGTGCTAGACCTTGTATACAAGTCACATTATTGATATTGTAATAAATTCTGTTCCAAACGAGCAGCAGGGAGGAGGAGAAAACCTGACAGTGGGAGCAAGCAGGGGGAACTCCATGGAGAAAACACCTCCTGTGGGAAGGAGGTGCTATTTTGGAGAGTAGTGAGGCAAAGCAGGCAGGATAGAAATGAGGAGGTAAGACTTAGCCTGCCTTTCTCTGGGCCCAGGGGAGGTACTGAGATGCAAAGTTCAGGGGGAAAGGGTTGCAAGGCCTGGGTTTAGGTTTGAGGCTGCAGTTGGCATTATTAATTTTCCTAAATGCTCATAGTCTGGGTTCCAGACACGAAGCAGAGAGGCCACAGGATATGCAGCTTTCATGCCAACAACTTGCCACGGCCATCTGCTCACCAAGGGCAGGACAGAGGTGACCTCGAGCCTCCTGCTCCCCCAGCATCCAGCTTGGGAAGCATGGAAATGCTGCTGCAGACGTGTTCCCCTGTTCTCCTCATCCCTGTGGCCCAGGGGCAGGATCAGGGAGCCAAGCCCTGGCACAGGGCAGTGCAGCAGGCAGAGATAATCACTCAGTGAACAACCCCTTCCAGCAACAGGCACTCAACCAGCTCATTACAGGGCTATAAACTTCTGAAAATGGCTCTGCCACAGCTGGTAGGTGGCTGAAGACACTTCCAAACAAAGAGGAGGGAAACATTTTCAAATTAAACCCCTTTTGCATAATTTCCATGTGATGCAGCCATTTTGGAACGGGGAGAGAGAAACTGGAAAGCTCTTTCATTTGGAAGAGGCAACTCTCCTCTCAGAGAGGCTTAGCAGGTGCCTGGCTAATGCTGGCACAGAAACCAGCCCCAAAAGCAAGTCTTAAAGAAACTCCTCAGGACAAGTAGCCAGAGTGCCCCTCGCACCTTGGCCATTGGCACCAAGGCTCCTCCTGGTGACCCATATTGCCCACTGAGCCATGAGCTTTCCTGGCCATCCTGCCTTCCAGGGTTCTCCCATTATTGTTGTTTGCAAAGCATGAAAGATGTCCGGGTAGGAGTGATCAGACAAATTGGGTAATATTCCATTCATGCAGTTCTTGCTGATAAGCCTGCTTAGTAAAGGAATACCCATAAATATTTTCCTGCCAAAGGAGGATGCTTTTCGCATCCATTAGTCGTTATTACAATGACAAAATCCTGCTGCACAGTTAATCTGCAGTAGCAAGCTGTGCAGTCAAGCCTTGTGTTAAATGTGGCACTAAAGAGCCCTACAGGTCCCATACTGGGGCAAAACAATAGTGTTGGCCAAGCAGTGTCATTTCCTTATGGTAATTCCCCTGGACCTATGGCTTTGAAGCCATTCCCTCCAGATATCTCCATCCCAAGACCCCAAATTCAAGCCCCTGATTTTCACACGAGCCCCCAACGCTGCATTTGCCTCCATCGTGCTGCAATGAACCCCAAATTCCTGAATCAAAACAGACTGCTGAGGTACCTGGTGAGGTTTGAGTTCACTGAACCACCCCCAGTTAAGGGAAATGCTGGTCCTGGAGGGGTTGGATGGAAACCAGCACAGTGAGATGCTGCCCCAGTAAGAGGGGCAGTGCTGGGAGTGCTCAGCTCTGTGGTGGATTTGGGGAGCACTGCCATTGGGACCCTTGCTTTGATTTGGGATTTTTACCTCACTGATTTGTTCACGACCTCCCTACCTCCCTCTTTTTAACTGTTTTTTCTTCCTCCCCTCCTCACCCCTCTCTTCTTTCTCCCCCACCCTCCACACGCCCCTCTCACTGTCTGCACGGACCCTCCGTCCTCACTCCCCACCTCCCCACTCCAACCCCACCCCTCCCTCCTGTGTCCCCCACCGCCTTGCTGCTCTCTTCTCTCCAGAACTCTGGCAACAAGGACTGTGATGTCCAGTATGCAGAGCTGGACACGTCCGCTCTGGCCTCGTCACCCAGCCCTCGGACCTCCATCCATGCTGGCGGAGACCTAGTCGAGTATGCAACCATCCAGCCCAACTTACGCTAGCGCATGTCACTCTAGGCCCTTTCCCCTCAGATTCTGGCCTCAAGGTACACAGCTGCACTCTGCCTTCCTCACTGCCCTCCTCACAGTCACTGCTCCCTGCCCTGCATCTCCTCCCCTCCTCTGCAGTGTCCACTCTGTCCCCCTCCCTTCCCTCTCTGTGTCCCGCACGCTGCCTGCTCTCCCTGCTGCCCTGATTTTTGGGGGTGCTGGCAGCAATGCCTTTGCCTTGCCTTGCCTCTGTGCATGCTCTTTGCAGTGTTTTCCTTTGCTTTCCACAGCGGGAGAGGGGGAAAGGGGTGATGGCTTTGTTTCAGGGCAGGGGTTTTGCCCCCCTTGCTGCAGTCAGTGGGGCTGGAGACACAGGGAGAAATGAGGTGGGTTTGAAGGGTACAGGTCCTGGCCTGGGACTGTGTTCAGGGGATTTTTGTAGCAGCAATACTAGGGTTCTGCCATCTAGTTCTGCAGAAGCCAAAATCCTCATGGAAATGTTAAGAGGGCCTTTCCAAGTTAGTCGGTGCAAGAAGGGGAGGGGAAAAAAAAAAAGGGACTGATTGAAAGGAAAATTAAAAAAGAAGAGTTTGTGTGCATGGAAGTAACTATAGATAAGATGGAGCATATGTGCATGTGTGAAAGAACAAGGTGGGAGAGGATGTGAGAGAATATGGGAACACCTAAAGGTTCCTGCCTCTGAAAGACTCAGTGAATAAGAGACAGTCAGAGGGACTGTATGTGACAGTGACAGAGCTGTGTTGTGTGAGGTTGGTGCAGGCAGCATGTTTGGATGTTTGGGAGAGAGGGGGAAAGATCATTTTCTTTGGTGCTCTCCTTCTCAAAATTAGATACCAGACCTGATTCTGCTAACCTGTTTTTCTGACCACTTTTTGTAAGTGTCACCAAGCTCAGGCGCTGTGGCAGGGAGTGATTAGGACTCAAATTGCATTTAAACCTACAAGTGTTGTTCTGGACCCTCTCTAGCCACCAGTGACCCTTTGAATGGGGTTTTCTGTAGTGGAAAGGGACATCTTCAGCTCCTCTTACCTTCCCTTGTGCTGTAATCACACCTTCCTCTCAGGTATTAAAGCCACCATGTCCTTGGTCTGAAAGGGAGGCAGCTCTCCCAGCTCATGGGAGATTTGCTGGATGATGCCAAGAGTTGCTGGCCAAGGAAATGCCATTGGTACCCCTCTCCTTGGTTACAGCTCTCCCTCACTCTTGTGTATTCACAAAGTTATGTGACTTCTTCTTCTGCTTTGCTCCTTCCCCTTTATTTTGCTGCCTTTTCAAGGGCAGGGAGGGGCTGTGGCTTTCAAGTGGTTACAGGAATACCCAGTTAAGAGGTGCAGGGAAGGGTGAGGAGAAAGGAGGACAGCAAACAGAGGGATGAGGTGCTTTGCAGCTCAGAGTCCCTCCCAGGTCACCCCAGATAGATCAGAGGAGGCTCACAGAGAAGCAGCAGCTGGAGGATGGAGAGGGGTGGTTTGGAGGAGATAAAGGGCAGGGGAATTGGATCCTTGGGAAGGAGGGAAATAGCTCCATGCAGGAGAATAAGCAGGAGGAAAATGGCACTTTTTAAGAGTCCCCCTGAACAGCCCTGTTGGTCAGTGTCTGCCTGAGGACTAGGAACCCTCGTGCTGGCAGGTGGGCGAAGGTGGCACAACCCCCTGGGGGGCAAGGTGTGCGGTGGGCTAGCTCAGTCTGCCTTTTATCCCTGTGGTCCCTGGTTTTCCCACGTTGGAAGCAGCCCTGTAGTTCCCCTGCTGTAGCCAAAGCCTTCCTGGGTAAGTGTGTGCAGCAGCCTGGCCCGGACCAGAGCCGTAACCTCTCTCTCTTGCGGTGTCTCACCCACTCCTGCTCCCAGAATGAGGATCAAGGTCTTCGTAGACGTAACGAGCGAGAGTGGACAGTAAGTTTTGGATTGGTTTGGTTTTCCTTTTCTCCATTTTGGTTGTGGGGTCTGTTTGTCACCTGGGGCTGACCACCTGCCAGCCTCTTGCACGCAGAGAGAGGATGAGAATTCCAGCAGATCCTCGGGCTGCGCTGGAGAGCTGCTCCCACTGCTCCAAACAAGGCAAGAACTCCCTAATCCATCTTGGGAGGTCTTGCCTTGTCCTCCCTGGGGTGGGGAATTTTATTGTCAGCGAAAGGACAGTAATCCTCCAAATCCAAATTTGGAAATCCTCCCAGTTTCTCTGAAGTAAAAATAAAGCCAGTCATATGGTGCTTTGAAGGTGTAATCTCACCGCCACGAAATCTCCCTGCTAAGACACACCACAGATCAGGGCAATTTAATTTTTTTTAATGCTTTTTTTAATGATTTCCTCCCCCTTCACCTCCCTACACTGTGGTTCTCGGTTTTGCTTGGGAATTTCTTGTCCTTGTTACAGCAAGAATAGCTCAAAAGCAAAAGACTTGTACCAAGAACCCAACAAATTAATGAGCAGGGGTTCAGATTTCCCTTTCCAAATTGCAGGGGGAATAAAGCAAAGAACTAAGGTGGCTCTTTATTAGGTTGCCAATCCTAAATAGCAGCCCTGCCCTGACTCCAAAAGGATAGAGAGGAGGATTTGGGAGAGAAACAGCAAGGAGAGAAATGTTTAAGACTGTTGATGGTGAAAGTTGCTGTAGGAACACAGGACAGGTACGTACTGGAGACAGCAAGAGAAAGACAAAAGCATGCTGTGAGAAGGAATGTAACTTCATGAGCAAGTTTTCTGCATAATAATACTTGCATGTGTCTGAGTGCACCCCTCATTGTAGGTCCTTGCCATGTATTTTGGGGATTTCAGCTTTCCTCATGTTCAACCTTTTTGTTTTGTGAACCCAGGGGTGAGTTCTTCTGTCCCACTTGCCCTCAGTTTTGTCCTCTCAACAATCCTAAGGGCAAGCTCAGGACCTCTGGTTCCTGCCTGTCCCTGATATGTTAATGTTTGTTCTTTAAGAGATTATTCAAGAACTTCCTCACAGACAAAGCATCAAACAGAGCAGGAACATGCCCAGAGACACCTAAAGTTGTGGCCATACTTGGAAGATGAAAAACAGCTCAGAAACATCAAGGAGGAAGTTTAGAACCAGGGAGGAGATGATGTGAGGCTCCCAATGATTAAATGCTTCCTATTTTTGGTTCCCACTATATTTTATGTCTCCCAACACCTACATCCTCTCCACTGAATGGTCCACAGTGTGACAACAGTCTTGTGTTGCTGTCACTTGACAGAACTGCTTCTTTCTGGCCACCAGCCTGTTCTGCATCCCAAAATTCAAACCCAGCTGATGGAGAAGGTCAGGGCGGTGGCAGCCCAAAGTTTGAAGAGTTTTGAGCAGCAGGGACTTTTCCCAGCCAGGGAACAGGTTAACACATTCCATAAGTTCATGAATGTGCACTGTGTTTTGTGTTTGGCCAAGCAGAGAAAACCAGTATCTCCCCAACCCTCAATAGTCTTCCAAAAATATAGCAGAGAAGTCCTCAGGATGCTGAGAAGGAGGTTTTCACTTTTAGAACCAGTAAAAACTCATTATTTCAAGCTGATTGAAAATACAGGACATGGCCAGCTGCTGCACACGTGGTTTTACCCAAAGAGATGATCTGCAAATAGAAGGAAAGATGGAATCAGGTATATGGGGGATGGAGAATGGTTAAGAGTAAGACATGGCAGAAATCAAAGCTCTCTAATTCATTCAAATAAAGCCTGTTTAAAGGTAATCTGTCTGGCTGTCTGAAATGGATAGATTGCTGACATCCCCTTTAATCAAGCTCTTGAAAATAACACTGAGAGGGGAGGATGTAACCCAGATAATGAAGAATTGTATGGAGTCATGCTGGAGACAAAGGCAAGTGGGAGAAGGCAGGTGGGGGAAGGTGGTAGAATTGTGTGCCAGTTCAATTTAATTAGTTCATTACCCCTAATTTAATTTCAAACTTCGTTAAAGATAAATTAGATTGGGAAAAAGTCACAGTGGGACTTGGGAAGGAAGTCAAAGGGCACAGGCTGCTAAATATGTTAAAAAACACCAGGCTGATTTTTTTCTCTTCCCTTTTGCTACCTAGAAATGAGATCAGGAAGCAAAGCAGGAGCAATGTAAATCCTGCCTTCACCTGCTGAGGAAAGGTAAAAGGAGACAGGGAAGTCTCTTCCTTTGACCCTGATATTCTCCAGCCACCCTGCTCTGGCCCCACTCCTACCTGGGGGGAGTGAGCACAAAACACTGGCCAGAAAGAAAAGGAGAACTTGTTCCCACTCACCTGGGCAAACAGAAGTGCTGACAAAATTGCACTTGGTGTCTTTTAGCAATACTTCATGGACATCTGTCTCATGCCCACATTGACTGAGAGATAAGCAGAAAGAAATATGCTTTACTGACCCGGTATGTTGGCACAGGCAGCCCATAAAATAGTATCTCACAACCTCTTTTGTTTGTTTTAGAGTTACTGCTCACACCCAGCTCAACTTACACATCACTTATGTTAGCTGAGAATCTCTTTCCTAGGAGACCTTTCTGTCCATTAGACACAGTAATATCAAATGCTCTGCTTTTCTGTTGTGTGCTCAGAAAGCACATAAACCTACCCTCCCGTTTAACTGATAACAGATTACAAACCTTGCTAAGAAAACCCCTTGCCTGCTGGGTCTTACTGAATTGCAATAATTAAGACAATTTCCCTTTGAGCTTAGCTTTACCCAGAAAGTTAATGACCCCTATAAAGCAGGAGGAGAGCATGGCTAATGCTTTCCTCCCACCCTTCCCCTTGCAGGTATGGAAAGGAGTTCTGTTGTGTCTGAGGTTTTTTGAGAGTAGATTATACAGGAAGAGGACTTTGCACATCCCATGCTGGCTGTTAGCCTTTCTTTGTCCCTTTTGATCAGCTGGTGCCATCAGAAGAACAGCAAACAGATGTTTAAGGTTAAGGTAGGGTTAGTGAAGCCTCCTCATGGCCCCTGGCTTGAGTTCCTCCAGTTGAAGAGCTCCAGTGCTGCACAGCACCACCTTTTCATCTTGCACTTAAGAGCCAAACTGAACAAAACCCTCATGAGGTGGCTGTGGAAATGGCCCACCCAAATTTAGGATAGCAACACAGCAATTCTACACAGAACTGCTGACTTTGAGAAGCTTAATCTGTGGCATGTTCAGTTTTGCCAGTGAAAGGGAAGTGAAAATCAGGTTGACTTTAGCACCACTGCTGTTTTTCCTGGTGCTCAGACAAACTCTCCATCCTCAGCAGCCTTCATTGCTCTTACTCAGGCTGTTCCCAAAATTGCTTTAAGACTGTGCAGTCCTCCAGCTTGGTTCTTGCCTCTCCCAGCAGTCCAACCCATCAATAAATTCTTGTTGACACCTTGTTTTCTATATGATCTTTTTAAAGCATCCTGGTGAAATATTTATCCAGGAACTGGCAGCAGATGAGCTGAGTAGATTGTTCTGTTCCTTCAGGCGTTTTTTCCTGTGGGTCAAATCCTTGTGCTTTCCACTAAACTCTTTCTGGTATTTTTGAAAGAGAACAAGGAAAGACTCAATGGCAAGTTGCTTGCTTCAACCAGCCCCTGTTTAAACCACAGGCATCAAAGTGGTGTTGGCTCTCTCTTAGAGAAGAAATTGGCTCTTGGTGAGTGCCCACGAGTGTGGGGTGATTTTAAAAACCAACAGCCCTGTCCTCTGTCTGTGTCCCTCCTGCTTGGGTCATCCTGCAGGGCTTCCAAAGGAGGAAAGGGCCTGGGAGCAGGGAGGAATCCTTCCCATCTGCTGCCACCCTCTGGGGAGCCGCAGCCTTGGGCTGTGGGAAAGATGCTCTCTCACCCCAGGAGAGCAGAGCACACACTCCATCACAGGGAAATCATGGGGCCAACAGAGCAGCCTCGCCTTTGCAAGCACTTTCTGTTCTCTGCAGTTGATTTGACTTACAAAACTGGCCCCAAGGCTTCCAGCAGAACTGTTCACACAGGTAAAGCTCAGCACATGCACTCCTGTCTGCCATGGAAACATCAGGCACAGTAACCTAGTTTGCATCCAAAGTCCCTGATCAGACACATGTGCCCTTTAAAGGAAAGAGCACGAGCTTGGCTTAGATTAATGATGCCTTCAAGAGCTGCTTTTCCAAAACTCAGGTGTGGAAGGGTTGGAGAGAGTGAAAATAAGCTGTCCTTCCTTGGCTGGCTGCTTGCTTTGTCCAGAGAGCAGAGTATTTACAGACAAGGGACAAACCATGCACGATCCTTACATATTCATCAACAATACAGGTATTTTGGGGAGTGAGACTAAAACTTCTGCAGTGTGAGGATTTATCCCCCCTGTTCCTATTTTTCTGAAGCAGTCAGCAGAACTGTTTAATTTTCCATCCTGCTCGTTCCACGTGGGTGTCTCAGCAAGGAGCTGGGGAGTGGTGGAGGTTTTATGGCCCGCAGTTTTCACCCGGTGACTTTTTGTGTCTGCTTGCAGAACTTTGGAAAGTGTCACTCAGAGGTACCGGATGCGAGTGATTACCTGAGCCGCTGCTACTCACACCCAGATCGGTATCTGGAGAAGATCCCTCGTGTCTACAGCCCCCTGTCAGACCTCCCCCAGGATCTTTATCCTCACCATTCCGACCTGTCCTTCTGCTGCCCTCCTCCTGGCTCCAGGGCTCCTTACATCTGTCCTAAGGAACAGTATGTTTAAGTGTCAGCACAGCAAAATGAAGAAGCTCGTGTTTTTCACTCAACAGCCAAGGCCTTTTAGATCCTCCCACCCTCCCTTTGCCATTGCTAATCTTACTGGTTGATTTTAAAACCTGGGTGCAATTGTCATTGCTGTGGTCAGGTTGAGCCTGGCTTGCTCGTGCTCAAGGGAACACTCTGCCTTTGCCTACATCTCATGCAGTACCTGCATCTTTGTTTTCTCCTCCTGGCCCTCCTGTCCCCAGCTGGCTCTGTGTGTGCATGTGTCTGTGGGTGACAGCTGCCCTGTGGTGGATGGGATGTGCCCAGCCTGACTAAATGTCCCTTGTAGGTTCCCTTGTGTCAACCTCTGCACTGTTTGCACCAGAGTAGCCAGGTGTGGATCCTTCACGGCCCTTGTTCCAGCTTGTGTGAGGTTTTACTGCACAGCCAGTGCTCAAATCTGAGGCTGTAGCTTTGGGTTTTTCCCCCCCTCCTTTGGAGAAATATCCCCCTTGGCAGTGTGGATGAGAAATCCCTGTTTGTGAAGAGCTAAACAGCCAAGACTGCTGAACCAAATCATAAGATGCTTATAATGAAAGATGCTCAAAACCAACCCAAAAATAGAGATCAGCGCTTGGTTTGGGGGTTTTGTTTCTGTCCTTTTCCCTTCCTGCTCCCACTCTCAATCTCTTGGATTGACTCTTTTAAATCCTTATGACATGGGGACACATTTTTGAAATCAACACAGCCTTTAAATAACTATCTTATAACCTGAAACCAGAAGGGGAAAATAATTATAAAGGAAAACATTCTCTCTAATTTTCCTTTCAAAGCCTAACATGGCCCCCCACTAGCTTTTCCCCCTTCTCTTCCTTGCATCTGTTGATTGGAATTTTAAAATTAACTCAGGCAGAATATGAAGAATAAATCATGATTTCAGGTAATCTCCTTGCTCTTAATGAAGGATAAAAGCCAATAGAAGAATCTGGCCTTTTAACTTTTTTAAAAGCATCTTAGTTTTGGGACTACACTATTTTATTTATTTTTTTTTCAATATCCGAATGTGTGTGGGTGTGCAAATCCAAATGTGTACATTCCTGTGACCACAAAGTGTTTTAGAGAAGGGAATTTATCTCCACATCACATTTGTGTTCACTTGTATTAGAGGAAAAAAGTAAATATCGATATACACTTACATGTCTATAAAAGCAAAGAAGAGGAAGAGGAGGACAAGGAATGAAGATGCTGTCTAAGAGCCTGGTTTCAGGGATAACTTCCATCTGCTTCACCCAGGTATGGCTAGAAGAGGTGGGACAGTTCTGAACAGGGGGATCTGCCTTTGTGGCGAGTGGGCATTTCCTTCCCTTTGGCTCAGGTGGGCACTTGGCATTGTGCAGACTTTGCCCCCTTAATGTCCCTCTGGAAACTGTGAGGATGCTTGAGCTGAGTGCGAGGGAGGGATGGGGACCACACCATTATCCTGCTGCCCAGGCACCAAACAACGTGGTACACGTAGAGGTGGGAGTCCTGCCCAGGTGAGAAGCCCCCCATAGGAGGAGGGATGAACACCTTGGATGCTCCAGCTCAGCTCCTTTTGTGCCACCTGGACTGAGGCACCGGGTTATTTTTGTCCATCTGAATCCAATCAGCTCTAATTGTTCTCTGCACTTTCTGTGTTCCCATCCAGAGTAGCCTCGAGCCTCGCCCTGCTTGTCCCTCCTCCTCCTCCCCAGGAGCACATCTGTGAGTGTCTCACTACCTCGTGGGTTCCCTGCAGGATAATAAACATGTACATGAGAGAGGAGTTTATACTTCAGCTAGTTAGGCAATCCAGCACTGGGTGAGGATGGCACCACATGCATGGATATCCCCCCAGGCCCTTGCATGGCATAAAACACCCCTGGAGAACCGACAATTCCCACCCTTTCCCTGCTTCCCTGGTGCTCACTGCTGCCTTGTGCTGAGATGGGCTGGGAGCTGGTCACAAGGACAGGATTTCCTCTCTGTGGTGGGAATTGCTGCCCCTGGGAGGGGATTCCTGCTGGGAGGTGGTCTCCCCCTCATGGCAGCTGAGTGACCTGGCTGTGCTTGGCTGGCCAAGGTGTGGATGAACAGACACCGAAGCTCTTTTTGGCCAAGCTGAAATGGGCAGTAGCAGCAGCTTCCCTGTATGCTAGTGCATGGAGCACTCTCATTCCCAAAGGATCAGGGGACTATACAGACAGAGCCTTAGGGCATTCAACACAACTTTGCAATACCATCCTTTTGATCTTGACTGCTGGAAACCTTTTTGGAGTCATTTGGATTCACATTTCCTCCCCCAGCCTCCAGAGAATTCAGCTGGTCACCGATGGACTCGAGTGCTACATGTCTTGATTCAGATAATGTATTTATCTCTCTTGTTTTCTTCTCAACATACCTTGGGGTACTTTCTGGTTACCACAGAGCTGGGAGCTGGCTGTGCTCTGAACTGAAGACACAGCCAACACATTCACCTCAGCAGGGAACCATGTTCAAGTCTGCCAAACCTGCCTTTGGTCCCTCTGTTTGGAAAGGGGAGGAGGTGCTGGAAACCTCAAGGGTGTCTGATGTCCTGGAACCAACCCAGCACTTCTGACCATGGAGTAAAAGCAAGCAAAAATCCATTACACGCTTCCCTACTGGCATGTCTGGAATAGCAGAGGTGGGTTTGATTTGGAGCCTTCACCTGATGCAGTTTCAGACAGATCTAAGAATTTAAATGAGAAGCAGAATATGTTCAGGTCTTCAGATACATAAGGAAGCAAGCCAGACAAAATGATTGTTTGCCAGAGGAGGCAGAGAACATGTTTCAGGTGGTTTTCTCTGCTGCCCATGGCTGGGGGGATGATGCTTTGATGAGGAAGGGGAAGGCAGAGATACAAACTGCAGCATTACAGAGAAACTCGGGTTGCCTTGTGCAGCTTTGAATTTGAGCTGCCTACAGAAGTCTGCCACAAAGGGTTTTACTGTGCTTTCAGCAAAGCAAAGGCATTTCAATCCTCCTTAGAAAAGTAATAGGCAAGAGAAGCCTCAATTCAAAGCACTGGTTTGACTTATGCCAGCACATATAATAAGTAAAGGAATGTCTTGGTTCTCTTTGCCTCTGTTTTCCATAAGAACTGGGTTGATTAAAAAAAAAATGGCAAGAGAGGTTTGCCACACACCACCCTGGGAAAAGGGCAAAACACTGAAGGAAAACCGTGAAGTAAGAAATAGTGAGGTCCAAATCCAGCGTTCTGGTTTTACAAATCTGTGTTTAGAAATGGTTCTGATTCAGGGCTCTTTTTCCTCCCTCCCTTTCCCTATGGCTGCACAGTGTTTGCCTAATGGCTTTTTCCAAACTTCTCTGCACCTGTTGCCATGGGCTTAACACTCACTTTGCTCCATGATAAGGCTGCCCATGCCCGTGGGGACCCTGGAGGTGCTGAAATCCTGCTGCAGCAACAGCAAGGAGAGGTGTTCTCCTCCTGACATGGTGCCAATTGACTCTAAAAAATCCCTGCTCCAGGACCTGAGCCATCCAGTAATGCAGCTGGGTGTAGACTGCTGAACAAGCCCAGCAGGACACTGGTGGAGTGTGATCCAGTGGGCTGGCAGAATGTGGGAGGAACTGGTGTTAGAGGACATAGAACCATTTAGGTTGAAAAGACCTTTAAGATGAAGCCGTTCTTCCTGTTACCAGGGTGAAATGTCATAATTTCTGTTGCATATGTTGGTGGCACTGACACAAGAGCTCTTGCAGAAGGAAAAGACTGATCACAAAACTTAAATAAAAGTGAACTGAAGAGTTACAAGAACTTCTGTCATACCTGTGAAACTCGAGTGGGGTGTTTGATCTCTCCCTTTCTCCCAGTGCTGACTCAAGCTGTTCACCACATCCCTTGCACTCCCCACCCCAAATGCACACCCATGCACACACACTGCTGCCCTTGCACAGTCACAGACAGACAGCCCTCGGGGCCAGCAGCATTTTGGGGAAGGTACAGTGAGGTCATCCTGGGGCTCCCTCCTCCCCAGCCCACTTCTCGTGCCAGTGGCTTGATTTGCCTCTTCAGGAAAGCAGTCCTGGATCCACAGGAGGGGAGACACTGAACCTGCACTCCTGGGGGAGCTTCAGCCCAGTCCAGCTGAACACAGAGCTCGTGCTTACTCAGGGGGCTCCCTATCAGACACGTTTGATCAATGCACCTGTAGAGAACTTTTAGCACAAGCCACTAACCCTGAGAATGAAAAATCCCCAGGATATTTTTTAATAACAAAGCTCCACTGCACAAGGATAGAGCCTCTGCCTCTGGATTAAGGCCTTTTGGGAACAATTTCGCCACAGATCTGGGTGGGCAAATGGCAGAGGGTTGGGGTGGGGGTTCATGGAGGGAGGGTGAAAGGGTCTCTGCCTTCCAGCCAGGGGGTTGAATACAGCACCAGCAGCAGCCAAGGCTGGGCATTACTGGGTAGGGTTTATTGGATTGCATGAGATGAGCTGACACAACCACGGCACAGTTTTGCTGGAAACTCCAGCATTTCTCTGTGTTGTTTCTCAGAAATATCAAGGAGAGTCACAGCTTATCCTCAGGGCCAGCGTGGCCCAGGGTAATGTGCAGGATGGAGGGAGCAGACTGCTGGCAATGCTCCCCTCACTCTGCACAAAGACAAGTTTATCCTGTATTTCTGGAACCTGGCATCTTCCCCCAGGACTCTGCTCACTTTCCAAAAAGGGAAAAAGAATCTGGATTTACTTCCTGCATGGCAGTTTATAAAACAGGAGACTCCCACCAAAGCCCAGCTAGAGCTTGGCTCATCTGTGTTTAAAACATGCAAACACCCAGGCTGGTGTCAGAAACCCCTTGCACAGGTAAAGGGGAAAAGAAGCCAAATCAAACAGAGGTGCTGTGAAAAACCTTCATTCCTGCTCTATTTTATTCCCCCACTGACATCAGGGTCAGCATTTAACATGAGTTTTGAGGTCTCTTACTCGACTGCTGAATATATGATCAGTGCGACATTCAGAATACCTCCTACTGGGTCACTTTATGGTTATATAGAAATTTATGTATCAATTTACATGTATAAAACTAAAATACAGGTATTAGTGCCCCCTGGACTGCATCAAATACATAAAACATATCAAAACACTTATATAGCATAGGTAAACATATACTTATGTAGTGTAAGGTGAAGAGCTGTTTTATCCTGGAGCTAATTACCTTTATAAAGATATTTTCCTATAGAACAAAAAAACAGGCACCGTGGAGGGCAGAGGATACACCGTGAGTAGGGAGTGGAGTGGGGGAGCTGCAGATTGAAGGCCAGCACAGGAAAGAGCTGCACTAAAGGTTCCACATCCCTGCTGCAAACAGGGCAGGCTGATCTCCTTTTTCTGCTCCACTGTCATGCTCTATTTTCTTCCCCTTTATGGCAGATGGGAGGTGAGGTTTTAAAGCCTGCCAAGAATGCATCCAGCCCTGTTCCTCTGGGTGAACAGCACCATAGACGGGAGTGAACTTTCTCCAAGCTTCCTCCCACCCTCAGCCTCCCCCCTCCTTGTAATCCAGACTTGAGTACCATCATTTTCATATCAGTACTAATTACATTAATTATTCTCCTCAGTAAAAAACTCATTAAACTGGAATTTATGGTTCATTAACTCCGAGCCAGAGTTCTTCTTCGGTGCAGTGGTGTGGGGCCAGGATTATTTCTGTCCTGGCTGGGGGCAGGTTTGATCTGTGTCCCTTGGCCACGCTCAGCATCACCTCCTAAAGCGTGACCACAGTCGGGTGTGCTCATGCAGGGATGTCACAGCAGGCAGGGAAGGTGTCTCTGAACCACAGGGAAACTGGAAAGGTCAATGCTCCTGGTGTGAAATGTGTTCTGTTCCAGCTCAGGGAAGATCAGGTGTGAGGAGCAGAGCGAGAGCAGCCAAGGGAACTCTTCAGGCAGGCCAGGGTGGATCAGGGCTGAGCTGGACCCGTGTGCTGGTGTGGGCAAAGGGTGGTGCTCTGATCCAGCCCCACATCTGGAGCAGAACTGCTGTGAGCTGTGGAAGTCACTCACAGCACAGGACAGAGAGGAATTACAGTGCCCAAACAAAGGCAATGTGGGCAAAGGTGGCTGGACTCAGTGAGGAGTGAGATGTTGCTCCAGAGGGGCATCACACCTACTTCAAAAGCAACCTTCCATCACTCCCTCAGCATGGCATGGGCTGGAAAGGCCATCCTGGAGATGGAGAGAGCAATGCTATGGCAGTGCTCTCTCTGCTGTGTCAGTTCCCCACATGCCTTTCCCAGGGTGCAGAGATTGTCCAGCTGGGGAGTCCCACCTGCACTCCCTGTGACCTGGTGCTAAAGAGGATGAGATGATGAAGGGTGATGGTGAGAGAGGAGCCCTCACTGTCACCTGCTCTCCCAGGGACACCTCTCTAACCAACCCAACACCACCCTTGTCTTCTAAAGAGTAGCCAGAAGTGACCCTTCACTGATCTTGGAGGGCAAAAGCAGTCCTGGGAATGGGAGGGCAGGAAGAACCATGAGAAGCTGCACATCCCCTGCCCAGGACGTGGGGTGCATCCAGAGCTCCTGAGCTCCCAGACTTGAGCACAAGATGCCACAGGACATGGAAGGGATGGGCAGGATCACTTCCTAATGGACCCAATGGGTAGAGAATCCATTTCCTGAGTGCAGTGCCTTCTTCACACTGCACAGGTTCCAACCACCCTCCCTAATTACTGTAATTAAGTAGTCAGGCTGAGTGATGTTAGACACGGGGTTCAGAGTCATTACAACCCTGCAGAAGATTAAACCAGCCCCAGCTGCAGTGTCTGAGCTCTTCTTCATCATGCTGTTGATGAATTAGAGTAGGAGACAGAGCCTTGTGACATGGGGTCGTGTCACCTGTCATGGCTCTCGGGTCACATCACTGGAATCCTGTCATTCACATCCCTCTGTCTCCCAGAGCTGGGTGACTGTCTGGAACAGCACATTTGAAGCTCTGGGAGGGAAAGTTCATTGTGACTGGCACAGAGATGATAGTCCTCGATGCCTACAAGTCTATTTTGTCACTTGTCAAGCATGAGGAAAAATATACAGCTGGATTTGTGCAAGTGGAAAGTCCTGTGGAGGAAAGGAGAGCCCAGTTTCACATTATTCCCTCAGCATCCACCATTTGCTCTCTCTCCCAGTCTTCTTTAGCTGGGAATTCTGATATTAACCTGCAACTAGGTATGTCAACACCATGCTGATCATGGAGTTTGAATCTGTTTCCTTATGGTTTTATACAGCAGCCTGATCAGTTGAGAAGTGGCCTTTCCTAAGACACTTGCTGACAATTGCAGAGGACTAAACTGGAGACAACCCTCTCAATCCCACATCTGCACTCCCTCCCTCCTCAGCCTGTTCTTCCCTTGAGGGCACCCAGTGTTTTTCAGATCTACTTCTGTTCACACAGTGTGCAAGAGACAAGGGCTCAGTTCATACACAATTGGCATCTAATTCATTTCTTCGTGAATGTGAAAATCAATACTGTTTATAGAATCCACAAAGGCTCTTCCATCGGTCACTGTCCTTGTTAAGTTCGTTTCTGGCTGCCAAAAGATCCTTTCAGCAGGTCATTCTATGAGGTGAAGAAGGGAAATAATGATCCCCATATCTTTAATGAAGCCTGAGAAGTCTCCAGGCTTCTGTCCTTGCCCACAGCAAAGTGTTTCTTGGTAATCAACTTTATGGGATGGACTGGCTTTTCTCAGAATTTTCCCTGGCTCGTCAAATTCTGGTGCTTGGTTTTGCTCCATTTAGGGCCAAAGTGTCTTCTTACACATGTGAGAACATGCATCTCTTCAGCAGATGTTAAATGATTTCAGCTCTACTTGTGCTTGCAAATTTTGTGGGCATAGCACTGAAAGCCAAGCCAGAGCATCAGAGCTCCACTTTATTTTGCAGTTTCCTGTGCCTCTAATTTTATCTCTAGGAAGTATCTCCAAAGCAGTGCTAGCTCCTGCTCCTGCTGCTGTGCCAGGAACAGCTCCAGCCCTGTGGTCAGCTGGTCCAGCAACAGCTCCTTCCCATCTGGGGGGGTTCCAGGGGTTTGCCCAGCTGTTCTCTGCTTTCCCATTTCCATCTGTTTCTCTTCTCCATGAGTCATCTCTCCAGTCCACTATTCCCAGTATGGCTCTGGTGATGCAGCACCACCTGGAGCTGTTTGACCAGGGAATTTAGCAGAGGAGGGAATCCAGGCCGAGCTCTCCAATTTGCAACTGCTCTTTTTTCCAGTGTTTGCCTTTGAAATCCCACGGAATCGTTACTAATATTCCAGCCCTGCTTATTGATGGGAAACCAGCTGGAGTGTGATTGCTTGTTATATCTCAGGGCCTACTGATAAATGTCACTGCTGAGCTGGCCATTTTCCAGTTGTCAGGGCCTCAGAACCAGAAAACCTTCATTTTCCTTTCCCCTAAAAAACATAAACTGATGTCTAGTGTGTTCCCCTGGATTTGCACCCTTTCCAAATTGGCTTGCTGTGCCCTGGGAGGGCATTCAGTCACACCAAAACAGCTCAGCTGTCCCTTGCTGCGTGTTCCAGGGCTTTTCTGAGTGTTTCCAGCTCTTCCATGGCCGTGTGGAATGGAAATGGGGCATGAAGCATCTCCATCCCTTTCCCAGAGAGCAGCAGCATCCTGGATTAGGATAGCCCTGGGCCAAGGAGCCCAAAGCTGGCTCCCCATTCCCTCTCCAGGAGGTGAAAAGAGGCAGCTGATCCCCCTCTGTGCTGGTTTAGAGATGTGACTTGTCTCTTCAACCCCAGCAATGGCAGAGCCCCAGGACCACTCACTTTTCCAGGGAAAAGCTGGGATCACTACAACATGTGAGCCAAACCCAAGGACAGCACAAACCCAAAGGAACCGGGCTCTGTGACATTTGCATGGGAGTAACTCAGGGGGAGGAATTTATTTCTCTACAGGGTATAAAGAGAGCAAAAACACCCATCATGGTAAATCCAGAGTTCAAATTAATTCTTTTTCTTTGTTGGTTTTTTTTTAATTATTTTTTTCCCTCCCATTTTGGAAAGCAATTTTTTCCCAACTTGCTACGAATACAGTCACAGAGTTCCTCAGAATTTTCAGATTATTCTTTTTTTGAGCCCCGGATTCCTCTGTTCCTATTCGCTCAGCTAATTACCCTTTTAGCTTGCTTTTGCTCTATTTTCACAGATCTCCTGGTTTATTTATATCTACCTATCTATAATGATTTCAGAACCATTACTCACAGCAGCACCAGGAAACATTACATTTCCCAATTTACAATTGCAATTATGATATCCGTCAGAAACAAATGCAGCTGCCTTTAATTTTAAGCAATATTTTGATCATCGTAATTAAAAAAAGAACTTATGGCACTGCACACATTAGAGAAATTAATGTAATTTCCTGGCTGCCTTAAAAGGAATGCAAATAGTGGTCGCTGAATAAGAGATTTGGGGGGAGAATTAACCCTTTTGGTTGCTTTTACCACTCTTCAAGGCATACTGAAAGCCTTAATGATACGGTTTTTAAGATTTAACTTCACTGTAGAATTTAATATGAGAGTTCTTTGTCCTTCAACTCCTTTTTCTCCTACTTTTCTCTTTCTGAAATTGCTAGTTATTAAAGGATTTGTGTGCAAACAAGAACATTTTCCTGTCACTGTTCATTTCAGCTTGCCTGTCTGAATGTGCAGGGACAGATGAAATCCAGTTGCTGATATTATAATCATTCCCACAATTGCATATTACAAACTCAATAACAAACTGTGGCAGATCCTGGGTCTGTGTCTCACTGTGCTTTACAAGGAGGAGTGTATGTAGCATAATTTTGGATTAATGGCACCAAAACATCTCGGAGGGAAGCAAGGATTCAGATGAACAGCCAGAGAACATCCTTTTCATGGAAGTTGTGGCTCATTCAATTAATTTTAATGGGCTCATTTAGTCACGAAAGGTGCAAGTTCGACCTGTTGTCTCAGCAGCAGGAGGCTCATCTATGCTTGACTTTTCTTGTTGTATTATTTGCTTTCTACTTTGTGTCCCCACCATGATCCTTTGACCATTGGATGCCTTTCTCAGCTTGGAGCTTGTTCTCCAGCAGTGAAATGCTAATGATAGGCACACAGGAGTTGCCAAATGTGATCAAGACTGGGGATCACCCAACTTACTGTCCATTCCAAGACTAGGCCTATGTCATGTCAAAATAAATATTATAGATGCTCTTAGGGTCCAACATTGCAGATAAGCATCACATTAACTGAAAATCTAGCCTGGCACTGAATGGATTAACACATCCCCCAGCTGTTGTAGTGGGCAGAATTCAGTAGCTGCATTGATCACTGCTCATGCCATGACTGTCCCTGCAGGTCCTGCCCAACTGGTGCTGTACCAGTGGCAAATGTCCTTGTTCTGAGACTCATAATGGCCTCGTGACAAAAATACTGGGAGAAGGGAAGAGCTTTGAGCCTGGCCAAGCAGGCTGACTGATGATCCCCTGTGACCACATGGCAGTGCCATCTCCTCTGTCCCAGCCTGAACCTCCAGCACCAGAGCCTTTGATTGTGGTGTCCTGTGAGCCTGGAAAGATGTGTTTGTACAGACAGAGCAGAACAAAGCACAGAGAACAAAGTGGAGCCCAGGGAAAGGGAGCTGATGAGCTGAGGGGTGTGACAGAGCAGATGGCCTGGTGTCCAAGGGGGTTTATATTCCCTCTGAAGGACCAACGTGGCCGTGACACTGCCCAGGACAAGCACAAGCACTCCTTACACATTCCCAGCCAGTGGACACAGCACTCACAGCCCTTGCTCCTCACCTGCTCATGCATCCCCTGGCATGTCCCTCTCTCCCACATCACCCCCATCAGTCTGCCTTTTGTTGGACAGGGCCAGCCCTTGGGCAAAGCAAACACACAGACCTGGGAGATGGTGAGTGCTCAGGGTCAGGGTGGATAAACTAGGGGAGAGCAGAGTGATACTAAACTACATCATCTCCTCATAATTCCCTCCACTCTGCTTCCTCTTTCTGCCAGGGTCTGTAATGTGGTAACTCGTCTGGCCACAGATTCCCATCAGGTGCAATATGATTTTAAGACAATTTGATACTGTCAGTAACAGGTCAGGAAGCCAAAAGCCTTTTTTTTCCCATTTAAGCACACACAGCTACATCATGGAAAGAGACAATCCTATTTCAAACAGAAAATATAAGTGTGACAGAGGAAAGATCACTTCTTTTAAGAATTTTCCTTCAGGTTGACACCTCGTCTTACCCATCAGGGTGATCACGTTCTTAAAAGCAAATGAAGCTGCAGTGAGTTGTCTGCACATCAGTGCTTGGAGCGTGGGGCAATAATCACTCCCTGATCAGAACTGGCTTTGCCATTATCTGCCTGGTGTTGCTCTATGATATATGAAGCAATTTTGGCTGCGACAGTTCTCTTCTGTGTGCAAACAGCTCCTGACTGGTAAAAACTATACAGGATTGTTGTGGTGGTTTTTTTTTTTCCTTTGTGCTTTCTTCTTTCCTTAGGAAGGAGCAATATTTTAAACTAAAAGGAGTTTTCAAACTGTAGTCACCATCATTCATCTTTACAGTCCCGGGGTGCGAACAATCTCTTCATTAGACACTGAATTTTTCTCCATTACAGCACTATCTGAATGCATTTATTCAGTCATTTATTAGAAGTCACTTGATGGGGTGCAGGGAAGGAGAGAACTAAATTAAAGCAAAAGGGCTGTGTGTGTAAACACGCTTGTATATTGTAAGTGGAGAAGTCTATAAAAATACTCCAACTTAATAACAACCATAACTCTGTGACTTACAGAACACACAGTGAAAATACCTCACTGGCTGCAGTGATGGGGAGGGGGGTGACAAAGGGGGACCGTCCTTGAGCCCCCTCTTTGCCCAGCTAAGGCTGAGGAAAAGTGATTTCCCTTTAAATGTTGCATCAGCACCGAATTCTTTGTTCAGAGGCATCACCGGGGCTGCCTCATCTGTCTCAGGACATAATTATCTTGTTGGCTGCACTTTGTTTTGAAAGATCTGCAGGAAGACAGGATTGAAGTGTAACAGGGACAGACGGGTTTGATCATGCCAAGCCTTTGCTTTTAGGATTTCCCCAGGCCTGTCCTGTGCTTTGTGTTTCAGTAATGCCTCAGGGCCAGCTGATCAGAGGCTGATGCATCAATTCAAGGCACACACCGAGATCATATGCATATGGAATGGGCAGCCTGGGCACTCAGCTGGCCTTTCACCACCTAATCAGCACGGGCACCCTAAATCCCCTCCTGGATCCAAAAGAGCAGGAGGGGCTCACGAAAAGCAAGAAAATAAAGCACAGGAGATGCTGCATGGAAATGTGGGGCACCATCAGGTTCATGTTGGGAATTTCAGGCTGGTCCTTTACGGACAGGTCTTGTTTTCTTTATTCAGAAGCTGGGTGAGCTGGATTTTCAAGTCAGAACGTGGTAAGGATGGAAACCCTTGCTCTCCCACAGCACAGGCACACGCAATATGCCAAACACATCCCCCTGCTGCTCTGTGTTCATCTCCAAGCCTGGTTTTCACCCACTCTTCCCTCCCACCTTGTATTTCTTCCCCTGGAAGAAGCCTTGTACCAAGAATGCCCATTTTACATGAACTCAGCACTTCAGCCCAGCATTGACAGGGCTGCACCCAAAACAGATCACACCTGACTCCAGTCAGACCATCTCCTTTCCACCCAGCACCATCCTTGGAGCATGGCTGAGCACATAAAGAGCCTCTCCCCCATTCCTGTGCATGTCACACCATCATTCCCAAGTTAGTTCTACTAGGAAGCCTGTGACGCTGCTAATTTTAGAGGATATATCACTGTTTCTGGGTTTATTTTGTTTCCCCTTCTCACTTTTATTAAAACAGACAAGTCTTCCCTGCATATTCCAGAAGGATGCCATGGCTTCTCAGAAAGAGATTTGTAAAAACTGAACCAAAAAAGGGACTATTTCCATCCAAATACTCTTAAAAATTTAACAAAACAACACAACATCTCATAGCTCAACAGGAGCATTTAGCCTTTTATGCTTAATTTCCACTGTGAATCTCTCCCTCAGAAGTGTGCTCATGTAGCAATTGCACAGTGAAAATGCCAGACTGAAAAACAAATGCATGCAGGCATTTGGCCTCTCCAAAAGATACCGGGACATAAAGCAGGATTATGATCCCAGAACGCAATAAAAAGAGATAAAAAATTCAGAAGAGATCAAAGTAATTTCGGAAGCAAATGAAACATTTACATGGGAATCAGACCTTATAAATGGGAACAGAGCAAATGGGCTCAGCCTGTGCCAGTGACAAGGGGTCTAAGGGCAGATATGCCTCAGAAACTCAGTGAGGGGTTAGGGACCTGTCAGGGCTAAAGCAGGGCCAGGAGGGGTGGGAAAACTGAGCTGTGCAGGTCCCTGAGGTGCCCAGGGAATGGGAATGGGCTGTGGGGGAGTCAGTAGTTGGGGAAGTGCAGGTATATGTGTCAACTTGTTCACTTGGTCTTCAGGTGAATAGTCATGAAAAGGCTCTTTGGAGACTAGAACTTGACAGACACCCAGGTCAAGGAGATTTTGAGCTTTTCCTACCTTCAAATCCTTCCCCATTTGGGAATCACCCAAGAGGTAAAGCAACACTTCTCTGCTACAACTCAGGGGTGCCACATTGTAGAGGGGTCCCACAGCCTGGGCTGGGAGAAAACAACGTGATTTGATGTTGCAAATTAAGGAAACAGCTGTTCAAATGACATGGGAGAGCAAAGCTAAGCAGCTGGAGATGAAAATGTTGCTATAACCATCCTTCAACCCTTCCTTCAGGATCTCCAAGCAAATGGAAGGGTCAGCATTCTCCATTTTAGAGGTGACAAAGTAATGCACAGCAGGAAAGAAATAGCTCGATCCTGAATCGATATCCAATGTAAAGGAGGCAGTGTGAGGTGGAAAGAGGAAAGGAAAGCAAAATGAACACAAGGAAAGATAGCAGGCATGCAGGTTGAAAGAAACCACAGTCCCTGGAGGAAGAGCAGCTCAGTCTGAGGTCACTGCTGGTCCAAGAGACCAGAAGGACTGAGGGCCAGTGCTGGGGCTTGAAGAGCTCCTCAGCTCACTCTGGGCTCCCTATCTGTGCATAGATAGGGCTGCTTACAATTGATGGATGGGCTGTGTTGGCAGCAGGAGCTGAGCCTCTGAAACAAAGCCCTCTGACGAAGTTGTTAATTAGATCCAGTGCCTTATCAGCAGCATGGACTCTCCATCTCTCCCCCCATGGGTTGGGATCAGTCCCAGAAGAGACACAAAGGGAGAATGAGAATCTCAGCCCCAAACCAAGCTGTGATCAATTCTAATTTGCCTGGGACATGAGATGTTTTTTGTCTCACCTGACACAGGCTCAGAGAAGCAATTTTTGAATGTCACAGCTCAAGACCTCCGCCTCTCCTGCCTTCTTTGGGGATTTTTCCCTACCCAGGCTGGGATATGAGGCTGGCAGTGAGGAAGGTGTAACATCCCTTGGGAGACAGTCTCAGTTTAATGCCCAGCATGTTCAGCCTTGGATCCTCTATTGAAATTGAGGGAATTTGTTAAGCTGATGAGGGAAGGCTGCAGTAGAGAAACACAATAGCAGAGTGGGATTAGGCCTGGAGTAAGTGTCTGTACTTTGGAGGATTAATGAGAAAACTGCAATGGATTTTACATGGTGAAAAGGATTCACTGAATGCTTTAGGTGAAATGAAATTAGTCCCACTCATGCTCTCTGAGCCTTCAAGCAGGAGAAGAGACTGGCACCCTCCCATCACGTGTAATAACCAGATCCCCTCCAGCTGCTCTTCTTTATGGAAAATTCCAGTACAACACTGCTGGCCATTTATTGCCATTTAATGTGGCAACCCAGACTCTGTCTCTGGGCATGGAGAAAGTCCAACGAAGCCACCTCGGTGTCCTCAGAGCAGGCCAGGGACCCAAGGGCTTCCAGAGGTTGAGAGATTGAGGAGAAATACTTGGCTCAGAAATTTCAGATGCTCAAAACCCTTGCAGGAGAAAAGGCTTGGAAGCAGAGGCACTGAAATGGAGAAGGAAGAAGGAATAGGAGTTCTTTAGCACCTCAGTTTTTCAGGGGAAAGGTAGATGGAGTAAACAAGCATGTGGATGGATGAAACCTTCCCAGGGCCACACTGGCATGTGAGAGGGACTAGAGAAGGGCTTCCCAGATCCCTGATGGAAGGGACAGACTGGAAAAGGGGGACTTAGTGATGCAAGAGCATTTAAGTTGCCCGTGCTGATGCTCCTGGATACGGAAGAAGCCACTGAGAGCAGCTTGGGCTGGCTCATTCCTCCTGTGTGTTGCCTTCCAGTCCATCATTCTTTCTAATTAGGCACCTCTGACACACAATTAATCCTGTTTGCCTTCAGGCTTTTTTATCTTTCCTTCTGCTTTTATCAGACAGGGAATTAGACTCCGTTAGTATGTAAAATGCATTGCATGGACCTGGCTTTTCATGGGGATTTGGAGACTTTTAAGAAGGCAGTGTCTAACCCATGATCTTAAAAGTTTGTTATGAGTAATTAATTTCTTTTTCTTCTTTTTTCTAATCACAGTGTTGATTTCACCTATACTTTGGCAAGAAAAAGGCGAAGATGTGAGAGTGGGATGGAACTCAACTCAAGGCTGCTACATCCAGTTGATCCCAGTTTTCAGCCTGCTCTCCTGAGCCATGCCCAGCAGCTGTCCCAGCCCCCCTGTCCCCATCCTGAGTGTGTTTCCTATCCCAGACTTCACTTGCAAAATCCATAGACCTGCATAGCTGCACTTCCAAGCCACAACTTCTCTACCAGGAAAGGAGGTGGGGACTGAGACCTTTGATTTCCTGAGGCTCTTGTGCCTTTTTCCACACCCTGAAAGGATTAGTTTCACTGTTCTGCAAGGAAGAGAAGGAAAAAAGGTAAAAGCAGAACTCACAGCATGAGCATTGGCAGAGACAGGTTAAATCTCACTCCTTCCTGGGATTTCCCCATAAAGTGCTTTCCTTGTAATTGAGGAAGAAGGAAAGTCTTTCCTGCACTAAACAAGGTGAAGATGGACTACAGATAAGGTCTAGTGACCACTAAATTCAATACTTCTCCTTCCCAGGCACAGGTCAGAGGCAGGATAAAGTCTCCACACAGCCCAGTACCCTTATTCTGGGAATAGGGAATAGGGATACATTCCTTTTTTGTAGATACTAAGTTCCCTCCCAAGCAAATACCTCCTTCCTGGCCCCTCTCTCCACCAGCTTAATACATCTTCAAATGTATTTGCAGCTTCACCTTCAACCATGTTTTTGTTCTTGTTGGGAATGGGGTTGAGCAAATTGCAATAATAAGCGGTTTACACTTATTTAGGAAATGAAGAGGCAGGAAAAGGTCACACTGCTCCCCCTCCCTGCTACCTGTTCAGCAAGAGCTGTCTTCCCCAATCAGCCCTGCTCCCAGCCCTCCTCACAGCCACCCTGGAGATCAGCCTGTTAGTCCCTCTTTGTTCCAGCGTTATTTTGATTCCTGTAAAACAATGATTAACAAGACACTTCTGACTTAGCAGGTACTGCAGAGAGCTGCACCTTCCTCACAAGCTTCCTGGGCTGCCTTTTATACATCAAACTGAAATGTAATTATCTTCACGGTGCAGGGTGTAAATCAGGGTGTGTGTCAAGACGATTTCCCTCAGGGTTTTATTTTATTGCGTAATAATATTTGACACAGGGCTTAGAGGTGCTGTTACCTGCCTAATCGCGTGAAACAATTTCATGTGCAAACAGCTGCTAAGGCTGAAAACTACCATAAACCAGCTCCAGGGAACGCTCTGCTTCCCTCCTCTGTTCTTGGAAAACACCCCCTGGCACTGGTGTTTTCCCAGCAGGATGGGAGGAACTGCTCTGCCGTCCTGGTGCTGTGCTCACACATGGAGAGCCCAGCCTGGCTTCCCTCAGTGGGGACTTGTGTGCTGCATCCTCCCTCCCAGCTCCTGCATTCCTGGAAAAGCAGGAAATCAGGGTCTCCATCTGTGTTGAGCCCCCCCAGGCCGGAAGGGATGAAGTTAATTTGGGAGGGGGGGCTGGCTGGGTGTATGAGCTAAGAGAGGAAACCATCTGTAATGCCTAATCCAGCCTAATCTCTCCCAGCCACATAATCTGGGAGGGAGGGAGGGAGGGAGCTGCCTGTCACCCTGCTCAGGTGCAGGGTTTTACACCCAGTTTCTCTTGCCATCCAACCCCTGGCTTTGGGGTTCACTACACACACAGAGCTACCCTTGTCCCTTCAGGTCCCAGCAAGGGCACCTGAAGCTCAGGGGCACATCAGGCAGTCCATGAGAGCACAGGAAAAACCTCTGGGTGCTCAGTGTCCACCTGGGCACCTGAAATCCTACAGTGCTGAAACTCTCAGTCCTTATTTACAAACCCTGCTCAGGCACAGGCCTCCCCAAATGGGGAAACACTCCTTCACTCAGGGATGCTCGAGAACACAGAGGTGAATCTAATCCAGATGTGAAACCAAGGTGCATAAATTAATTTATGCAGGAGGGAAGTGGGTGAAGACACCCAAAGCTGAGCCTTTCACTTTGGGAGCAGGGAGGGGACACAGCTTTGTGTCTCTGCTGCAGCAAAGCCACTGCCCAGGGAGAAAAGCTGGGGGAGTGCAGAGCAGAGAGGGGAGATGTGAGCAGCCTCCTCTGCTTCTCCTCAGCACAAATGGGAGCCTCCAGACCTGCCTCGGGGAGAGGGCGACAAAGCGAGAGGCAGAGATGGCAATCTTGGAACAATTGTGGTTATTTATAAGGCTTCCTCTTTTTTTGTGCACTGTAGATCATAGCTGAGAGGCATCTGCCTGAGGTCTGAATTAGTCAGAGTGGGGTTGGGAGGGGAGGTGGGCAGCGGCTTGAAATCACCAGCCTCCAAGTCACTATTTTTTTCTCCTCAGGGTGGCTGGCATTGTCAATGATGGTTTAACCTACTTACGACAATAATCCCTGTAATAAAGGCATTTTTTAAAATCTCATAGCCTGAATGGCTGCATGGAAGGGTATTGGAGCTGCTGTGCAGGAAGGCTTTCTGTGTGCCTTGCCAGGGAAGAGTGGTGAGCCAGCTATATGTTGTCATTTCTTTAATACACTCAAACCCACCACCCCCTGCCAGGCAAGAGAATTCCTTTCCAGGAAGAGAGTTGTGCAGGGACTGCCCTTTCACCCCCCCAGAAAAATTCTCCTCCCTGTGGATTAAGGAATTTCACATCTGGAGCAATATTAGATCATCAAGGTTTCTGAGGCATTCTGAAAAATCAAATGCCTCTAATCCTTGCCCACCATCTGGCCCAAGCCCCTCACCAGCTGGTGGGTTCCCTTTTGCACCCCCAGCAATGCTGGAGCCAAGATGTGTGACCTGGTGCCACCGGGGCTGGTGCTGCACAGAACAAACCTGTTGTTTCAGGTGCCAAGGGAGGCAGGAGAGGTGGCAGAGGTGTTGCAATGGGCTTTGGGAGCCCTGGGGCAAGTCCCTGAGGCAGGCAGAGGTTCCTGGACAAAGAAAAGCCATTCTGATACAGAATGTCCCTCTGGGACAGCTTTGTGACCCAAGTGTAGGAACATACACTTGGTCTCCCAGGTCTCCCAGGTCTCCCAGCAGTCTGAATTTCACAGGGGTCTTTAGAGGCTGTGGACAGAGCTGGCCTCCCTATTTCTCTGTGTTTTGTTGCTACTCCTCAATAGAAAACCCTTCTCTCCCCTGCTCCCTCTGCTTTCAAGACTTTCTCAAGGCTTTTCCCTCTGCAGAGCGTGGATGTCCAGCAGCCTGTAGCACACCGTCACACTTCCTAACTCCACTTAATGAGGTGCAGACCTCTCTGTTTATCTGAGCCCAGCCTTGATAAGGTTCTGGCTAAACCCTTCCCTGCTCAGCCACTTGGGAATACGTGGCTGCTGGAGTCAGCTCAGTGCGATGGAAGCTGGGAGAGGATGGGTTGGGATGAGTGGGCTGAAACCTGCCCCACCAGAGCTTTCCCCCAGGCTCTGGGGGACATGGGGAGACAAGAGGGGGGGCTTGTCTATTTACCAGATATCTTTTTACTGAGTCACTGAGAACAGCATGACATGTACTGGATGTGTAGGGAACAGTGGGAGGGAAAGGCAGGGCTGGGAGGGGATGGCAGAGCAATGCAGTAGGATTGTGCATGGGTTTGGGTAAGTAGTAAAGGGCTGTGGTCTGTGTTATTTCCTCCCTCTGCACACTGACACGTCCTCACATGTGCCTGGACACTTGTCACAGATGCTGCCCTTCATCCCTGAGAAGCTTTTCCATTCAAATCCATGGTGAAGGTGGCAAATGAGGAGCCCTCAGCCAAGAGACAACAATGGCAGCCCAGGGGCTCTGCCTGCTCTCCTCCCCAGACAGATCATTTCCATACTGAGTGGTATTATTCATGAGGGTGCCTGGGGGGCCCTGGTGGTGCTCAGAGACTTTTATGGAGCTGCAAATCCCAGCTGCTCCAACCAGGGAATAAACAGCTGTGAACCAGAGAGAGAGATTTACCAGTGTTGGGGCTGTGGAGCAGCAGTTTGCAGAGATGCCATGGGATTAATGGAGGGAAGGTGGCAGCATCTACATGGATGAGTCCTGGGAGGGAATGAGAGCCTGCCTTTAACATCCTGGGGCTTGTCATGGTAGAAAGGAGGGCTGAGGTGCAGGCTGGAAAATCCTTGGAGGAACAAGTGATGCTTTAGAGCTCATGGCCTTGGCTGGAAGGACTCTACCTTGGCTGGAAGGACTCTACCTTGGCTGGAAGGACTCTACCTGCCAGGCAGCAGCTGGCACACAGGATCGGGCTGGGTGGGATGGAGGATGACCTACTGGCTCGGACAGGAGAGGAGAAGCCTTATCCTCCATCACTGGTGAGGGATACTGAACTACAAAGCAGTTGTTTCTTTACCCTGGAGGACACTGAGGAAGGCCATGAGGGTGGGAAACAGTAGCCCTGGGCCAGTGCAGCTGATGTGTCAGTGCTGGAAGCAGGGGGAAAAGAGAAGGCACAGAGTACGTGTGCATGATGAGCAGTCCCTTTGTGAATGTGGTGGAGCCTGCCCAGGCTAATGCAGGGTTTTATTTTAAACCACCCATGAAACATTGCTCGAAAATTGCACTTGCTATTGCTACCTCAGCCACTGCAATCAAAGCTGGAGAAATGTGCAGCTCAGAGAGCTCTGAGAAGCAGCTAAAAATAAGGCAGGTCAAAAGGGAAATGGAGGGAGAGCAGAGCTCAGCAGCACAGAGCCTGCTTTAGGAGGGGTACAGGTCCCCAGGTCTGGGGCTAATCCCCTCTCTGTTGCATCACCTCAGCATCAAAGGGAAGGAGAGGTATAATCGAATCCCAAACAAGAGGCAAGAGCAAATATACTTTTACTTGCATGGTGAAAGAAAAATTTTAGGGGTCCCGTTAGTCCTGTGTGGATCATATTTACACCAATAAAATACTTAGACAGCCCTCTCTGTAAAAATGTCAATGTTTATTAAGTGTTGTAGTACAAGCAGCTGGATCTCATCATCATCTTTAGCCTGAGATTTTGGGGGGGAGAGGAGCAGTGTTTGCTTTGAACATTATTTCTCAGGAACATGATTGTGCCAAAAAAGGGTGAGATATGGTGACCTTAGCAATGTCTACACCAGTTATGGGATCTTCCACATGCTGTTGCCACCTGAATTCCTTGCAGCCAGGAGGTTTCACACCCAGACTGTGCTCTCAGCTTTGTGGTGTGTCTCTCCTCACTCCCTTCCTTTCTATCCCAGTCTCCCAGTCCATTTATTTGTTTGCACTGGTGAGATACTGGGAGTTGCAGCTGCCTTCCATGCAGCCACTGTGCAGGGTCTGCCTCCTCTCCTGGCCTGTCTGGGGACCAAGGAGTTCACACCTTTGCCTCCTAAATTCAAACCCCACTGTCTGTGGGAAGGGCCAAGGAAAAGGAACAGCCTGTGAGACAAACTGTGTGTGCAGGGAGAGCTGTCAGGTTCAGATCCGGAGCCAGCTGCTAGAGACAGTTGCAGGATGAATTACTTCCAGCTCTGCCCAAAGTCTGGGGAGAGAGATAACAGACTGGTTTTATGTCACAGACCACATGCCCTGCCTTTCCATCCTTTGCATCCCTACATTCCTTCGATTTATACAACCTCCTGGGCTGCCAGGCACATCTGAGGTATTTAAAAGAGTATCCTAAAGAAATCTGGTGAAGACTTTGCTATCACAGACTCACAGCAGAACAAGATATGAAGCTGAAGGAACATCTATCACTGCACACAGGACCCAAAGCATCCTCCCAAAGAGCATCTGACGAGCAGCAGCCGTGGCCAAAGCCACTCTCTCCTGAGATTTATCTACTGGGAGGGAAAACATCTGCGCCAAAGCAAGAAGGTTGCGTGGCTTTCGCTCACTTCCCACGTGCTGGGCTGCGGCTTTGTCCTCATGGGATGGCCCAGCTAACAGCACAGAGCCACAAGGACTTCTGAAAAATACAGCTGAGTGGCTGTGGTGGTCATATGCCCCAGCACCTATGGGGTATGGGCATGATGGATGCTGTTGATCACCCTCCGTAACACCAAACTGCCTTTTTAGATGGGAGTTATCAATTTTGCTGCCATAGCAACCCCAAAAGTCACCTAGAGGACAGCCTGCCTGGGAGAGCAGAGATGGTTTATGTATGAAATTTTAGGGAGAGTCAGGATTTCTGGGACTCTGAGGCCAAGCTGGAGGGTGTGAGACCCCAGGGACCAGAGCAGGACAGGCTGGGTGTCCCCAGGCTGACCTGTCCCACTGACCCCAAGGCTTTTCCCTCATCAGAACCCAGTACCCAGCCCTGAAAATGGTGCTGGTGTTTCATGCCCCAACTCAGCTGCTTTCCCAATATCTTTTCTACAAGAGTCCCCCTTGCACAAACCTGTGTGGAGTTTAATGGCACTGAGATCCACTGCCCCTTTTGTCAAACTTGAACAAAGCCTGCCAAAGGGTTCAGGACTTGTAGGAGGGGACAGAAAAGCCTTTTCTCATGTATGCCATATGTGGTGTGGTCCCATAGCTCCATTTCCTTGGAAAACCAGGCTAGAACCAGCACATTTCAACCATTTCAATGCCTTTCTGTAAATGTTTTCAAACTCAGAAGTTTAGCAAAACTGCCCTTTTCAATGCAAAGAGCTGCAATTTAGCTAAATAATGATTTTCCAACCAAAGATTTCACTGCAAAATTCCCAGTCAGCTGTATAGAGCAGCTCAGAGGAGCTGGGGTTTCCTTCCCTCATTCTAACATTCATATATTGCACATTTTAAGCATGTTCTGTCTGTCTCTAAGCTGTTGTTTGACTTCTCTTTTCTACGAAGTGTTTGAAGTGTATTCATTTCATTGAAAGACCTTGTCAAACCTGCCTCTGTGTTCTCATCTAGGATGCTGGCTCTGAAAAGCACATTTTATTTTCAGTCTGACCCACTGAACACTGATTGCAAGCAACGATTTCTTCTGCTTTCCCATCATCTCTGCACCGCCCTCCTTTTTGTTTGGAGTTTATGGTCACTGACTCTGGATTGTGTCATTATTTGTCTTTGTTCCGTGTTTTAACCTTTGTTAGAGACTCGGCCATTGTGCAATTCCTGTGCAGTGACCTATAATACCCTAATTTAGCTGGCATTTTGATCTCAGTGAACAATCCATTGTATGCAAGGCTTCTTTCCCTTTCTGTTTTCATCACTTCCTCTCTTTCTCATTGCTTCCTACCTTTAGAAAGGTCTCCTGTGTGTTTCCTAACCCTCTTCACACTCTGCTCAGCGTTTCCTTAGGTTCTTTCACCCATTCTCTCTCTCTTCCTTTCTTCCAAACCAGTCTCAGCTCTCACTCCTGCTCCTCTCCCAATCCCTGCTCCGTGCCATGTCACCAGGAGTCTCTGCAATGAAAGAAAGCACCTGTTCATCCTATCAAGGTGAGCCTGATAAGGACACTGCTCTTCTGCTGAGGCTGAATATCTTCCCAGAGGAAGAATTGTTGGTATAGGAAATAATGACCCTAAAAAAAAAGCTGTGGGGAGTAAAGCCCACCCGGCTCTGAAGATCAGCTCTAAGTGCATGTGGTGCTCACCATCACAAGAGGGAGTTGCTACTGCTCGTTTGATTTTGTTACAGGAGGCTGAGACAAAAGAGAGGGACTCACAGCCTCCTGGCCAGCTCCCGGCACTGGAGCCCTTCCTTGGATTGCCACTGGATAGCAGCAAAGGGAGGGACCTGTGCATGCACTGCATCCTTGCAGCCAGGTTCAGGATGCTGTCCCTGCAGCGTGGAGGGAGCAGGCTCAGCTCTGTCCCAGAGGGCCCCTAAGGACAAGGAGCTAGAGCTCCTCATTCCCCTCCTGCCTTCCCAAGGATCCCCAGTGGCTGGGTCTGACCGTGGTGCTCGACAGCCACGACAACATCAGGGCAGAGCTGCTTTGGAGCCTGAATGCTCAGAGCACGATTTCTCCCAGTTCACCTCCCGCTGTCCCCATGGCCTTCGACTCTCTCTGATGCATTCCTCTGCCAGGAGAGGCCAGCTGGGAGCTGCTCACTGGGGACAGGACATGCTCACATTCCCTGTGGCCGTGGGGTCATGAATATTGCAAGGGCTGGGAGTCAGCAGTGAACCAGGAGGGCTGTCGGTGCTAATTCCCCTCTGTAACACAACCTCCAACAGCTTGTCACTGGTGCAGACAAGCCACGAGATGCTGGTCTTGCTCAGGCAGCGTGGAAAACACCTCAACCACAGAACAGCAACAGGGCAAGGTGGAGAGATGGATGGAAACTCCGTGCCTGGCTCTTCCAGTCTTGCAAAAGCAAGAGGAACCAGCGTTGTTCATCTGCAGCATGGCTGAGACCTGCAGTGCAATTGCCCGAGATAATTAGTCTAGGGAGGAGGTAAAATGGATAAATAACTTAGAAACGGATGGAGCCCTCTGTGCTAGTGGTCTGCTTGTCTTTGCTGGGGCCATGTTCACTGATGCTAATGGAACAGCATCCCTGTACCTGCCCACGGAGTTTGCCAGGAGTTGGTTGGTTGGAAGCCACGTGTCAGTGCAGCCCTCTTGTTCCACCCCTCCTTGGTGCCATCCAGGCACTCAGCTAAAATAACAAGCCTGGGCAGTCACACTCAGCTCTGGGAATGCTCCAGTGGCACGGGAGCCACGTTCTGTCCAGTGTACACACACCTGGGGAGAAGGGCGAATGCACAAAAACACCCCACGGCTCCTCTGGCAGCTCTGCTGTTCTCTCACCACGGTGGCATTGTAAGGAGAAGGTGAAATTGGAAGATAACACCTAAGGCAGGAAAACAAGGCCTGCTTTTCTCTCCCTCCCGTGTTTAGAAGCAAAGGCACACCGTGGCACGCAGGACTATCAGATCTGTCAGCACGACGAGTGGCGATGGGAGGGAAGGGAAATGCGAGTGTACACAACGCTCTGCTTGGCGGATCCTCGCGCTGGCTCGGGCAGGGAGAGGGAAAACAGAGGGAAAACAAGATGCGGGTGTTCAATGGGGAGCCAGCGGCGTTTGTTATCAAAATGGAAATGCGGCTCTTTGTTGATGGAGGTGTATCTGCTTCCCATTGTCTCTGGTGCCAGCCCAGTGAAAGGCTCTTTTGATGGCTCGGTGTTTGTGCACAGGCTATGAAATTGCTTCTGAAGACAAAGGCGGTGTGTGCTCGTCGGTAATGAAGGGGAGGTGAGGGCTCCGTGCCTCTCTCCTGGCTCACCACGCCACGGAGATTTCCCCCAGAGCAGCTGCCATAGGCTCGCAGAGCAAATTGGAAGGCTGAGCCTGGATGGGGGGCCAGTGGTGAGAGAGGAAGAGTTGCTGCTCTTTTGCAGGGCTAATGTGACCATCTGCTCTGATTTAACTGGCCTCCTCCAGTCCAAGTGTTCTGAAACCCTCCAGCCACTCATTCCCTCCCCCTGTGTGCTGTTTCCATTAGCAGTGAGCACAGGGCCAGGTCCTCTCCTGCTGCCTGGCACATAATGCCATGTTAGGCCACTGGCAGGCATTGAGATGGGACCAGTCCTGGCTGGGGAAGGAGGAGGAATCCGTGACTGGAAGAGCCTGCAGGCTGTGCATCTCACCCTGCTGATCACCAGTGATTTAGCTGGGGAGTGCACCAGGGATAGAGATGCATGCAAAGCATCATCAAACTGACAGAGAGCAGGTTTAGATTAGATATTAGGAAGAAACTCTTCCCTGTGAGGGTGGTGAGGAGATGCAACAGGTTGCCCACAGAAGCTGTGGCTGCCCCATCCCCTGGAAGTGTCCAAGGCCAGGCTGGACAGAGCATCCTGCTCTAGTGGAAGGCGTTGCTTCCATTCATGGCACAAGATGATCTTTAAGATGACCTTCCAACCCGAACCATTCTATGGTTCTATGATCAGAAGTGCAGGGATAACATGGCCCTCTCCTCCAGCTGTGCTGCACTCTGGTCCTCACAAACCCACCTGAAGTGTGTTTTGCACCTGGATTTCTCCCTCTTTACCTGCTTCCCAGCCCCAGGTCCTTGCACACCTCTACAAGCCCACCTGTGTCACACGTTGCTCACACCACCCCTGCTCCCCCCACCTCCCAGCCCACCTTTGTGCTCCACTCACACACAGCCCGGGGCCAGGTGTGGAAATCCCATGTGATGTGATCTCACACACACACACACACACACACACACGTGCTCATTAACTAATAGTGCTCCTAATAGAAATGTGTGCCTTTCTTCCCCCCTCCTGCCTGGCCGGGGAGTTTAATCTCGCAGTCATGCTCAGCCAGCCCCGCTCCTTTATCTGTGCAATAAAGAATTGGTTTTATGGCAGATCGACGCCTCGGCCCGAGCTGGCAATTTCACACAGGCCTTATCAGCTCTCACACATGCTGTAAGGCCGCTGGAAATTAGACTCGGGATTCGCATGTCTAACAACCGGGGTTAAATGCTTTTTTTCCCATTTTTTTTTTCCCCTTGCTTTTCCCCTCCACTGCTCCTTCGTTTCGTCTTCCCTCCCTCTTCTCACTCGTTACAATGGCTTTAAAAGGATAGTCTTGCCTGGCTTCTGCTGAAAGATGTTAATTTATTGTAGTCAGTTCTTTATTTGATTATTGGTTTATTAAAACTGCCTGAGGTGAGAGAATTTCTTCTAGAACAAATCCTCTGCTCTCTGCTTTAATCTGTTACCAGCTCTGTTGGCAAGACAAACGCAAATGGATGTGGCTTTTTGGGGGATCATACCCCCTGTCAGCAGGGGGAGGTGGGAGCCTGGTGTTGCAGCCAAGGCACTGTCCCATGCTGTCCAGCAGAGGAGCTGCCTGCCAGGAAGGGGTGTCTCTGGAAGCAGCTCTACCTGTCAGACTCTCTTCTGCCTTGGACACACTCCATTTCCATTTGTTGAGCTCACCTGCATCCTGAAGAGCTCTTCTGGAGTGTGTACTGACACGCTGAGGATGCAACCTATTATATCCCAGATTCTCAGCCCTGCCTAGCAGGGACCCTCTGCCTTTTGCTCCCCAAAGGGCCACTGCAGCCCCAGCACCACCTCCCTGCTTCAAACCAGCCTCTTCTGTCCCACAGTCTCCTAGAATGGGAGTCCTCCTTGCCCCTGCTCTTTCCTGCCCTGTGGCAGCATTCCTTCAGCCCTCAAACCCCAGTGCCCAACACCTACTTACATGCCCCCTTACCCAGAATTTGGCTGGAAGGCACCACGAGTGACCGTGGTGTCTCTTGGTGACTGGGGTGGTTTTGCTGTCCAGCTGCAGGAGAAGGTGGGACTGGTTTTTCTCCCTCTGCCCACACAGCCACGAAGCCCATCGGTATTCAGAGCCAACCCTGCTGTGTTTGCACTCAGGGATGGAGTTAGTGCAGCAAACTCCAACTCCTTTCCCCTGGAAGCACTGCCTGGTGCAGCCACAGCCCTAGGGAAGCATATCCAGCCTTGCCTCTTCCCTTTACCTCTGCCAGAGCATCACCCCTTCAGCCCTCCCAGCTGCAGATGCTGCAGATGTGGGAAGCCTTGTCCAGGACCTGGGTGTGCAGGCAGAGGGGAAGGTCAACTCCCTTCCTTCTGAACTGGAATAGGGCATCCTGAGGAATCTGCATATCACCAAGGATAACGTCTCCCACACTCGGTGGTGTTGCTGAAACATCTTCATCACAACTGAGCCTTGTCTCAGCTCACCTGTAATTTAGTTTTCTTCTTTTCTCTCTTAGACAGGTACAGTTGGGAGAAGCCTCAGAAGAACATTGCAGAACCATAGATATCCCAACTCTCCTTGTCAGATCCTGGCAAACTCACCTCTGCAAGCCTCTGAGGGAGGAGATTCAGTGGATAACTTGCTCCTCACTCCCCTCATTAAAAAGCTTTCCTCTATACTTCACCTGAATTGTCTTATTGCATTTTTCCTCTCCCATTCATTACAAATAAATAAGTGATGAACCAAGCAGTTTTCCTGCCTCCCTTACTCCATAAGAGCTTTTGGTAGAGAATGACCTCCACCCAGAGCTTAATTTTTTGTTTTCAAACAGGAGACACTTCCGATTAAGGTCTGAGACCTAGAAAAAAATTGATTTTCACAAGCAAGAGGCATTTTCACAATATGTTGCTTATAAGTCAGCAGTGCAGGATGTGTCCTCCCACAATGAATGTGGTGCCTCAGGGCATTAAGCTCCTGCTCACATGTCAGTGTTATGGGCAGAGATGGCTGAATAATTCATCAATAATCCTCCAAATTCGGTTTCCCTTCCTGTCTGTGAGCTCTCTGCATGGAGATGTCTCTCCCAGAATAGGTGAGGGTTACTCACAGAAACGCCAGAGGGACCCTGGGTGTGAAACCCTGGTCCAAGTGGAAGTTTCGAATTTTGCTTTGCTTTGCATCAGAAATTAGTTGGGAAAATTCCAGCCTGGAAATGAGAGCTGTTTTGTGTTGGCTATGCTGCTCACATGGCTCTGGCTGTCTCCTGAGTAGCTGAACTCAACCCCTGGAATGAGGGGGAATAAGAATATCACATTGGATTTCCATTAATATGTTATAACATTGCTTAAAATTCTCTTCTCTCAGTCAGACTGATCTACCTGTCTATCTGCATCATTATATTTCTAGAGCACCCATCCCTGCACCATCTAATTATTAATTCCTCCACTAGAATGCTTGCTGCCAGCTCACATCAAAGGTTTGTAGATACAACTAGAGTAAATCAGTCCAAAAAACTCTACAGATATTGTCTGAAATTTACCTATATGTAATCCCAGTTTTGCCAGCCCTTTTAAACCTCTGAACAACACTCACAAATCCAGAAAGGGGTGGGGGAATGAAAATCAATGAAAGTTTAAATTTGCTCTGACAAAATTCTGCTGGAAATGGCAAAATCTGATGGAAAGCAGAAGAGTATAGTTATTATTTTTATTGCCAGAGAGTTTGGGAGCCCTCAGCCAAGTGTCAGGACACTGAGCCCACAAACAGCCAGGGAAAAGACTGGAATAGCTCAACAGCAGGGACAGGAGGTGTGATAATACCTGGAGACAAGGCACAAAGAGATAGAGCCAAGAAACCAGTACAGAGAAGGGACTCAAAGACAAGGGACTGATATTTTTGTCTGTAGAGGCTCAAAAGGCATCTGATGTCTGTGGTGGGAAAGAGCAGAGGAAAAAGGAGGAGGGACCTTCAGCCCTCCAGCTAAACAGGACCCAAAAGAGGGCAATGACAGCCGGGATCCATCTCATTTCCCCCTCCAGCCAGAACCTTACAGGAGTGGAAGAAGTGCAGATTCCAACATCAGTTTTCCCATGGCCCTTAAACCTTCTGAGTCCAAAGGAAGGGAAAAGCACAGCCCATCCCTGTTGCCTGAAACATTGCATGGATGAGTCACTCTCCCCCCAGCCCGCCACTCCTCCAGGTGACAGCTCACGTGGGAGGACAAATATAAATAAAGAGAAGGGAGCCGAAGCATTTTGATGACTCATGTAATATTCATTTTGAATTAATTTGTACATGATTCTATAAAAAAGATACATTCCATAAGATTATTATTTTTTTTTTTTTTGCTAGCTCCAATTTGCTGCTGGCAAGGAGCAGCTTTTGGGTCTTTTATGGGTATTAGTTCCATAGTGTATAGCAGGAGGCAGAGGAAGTTTAATTATGATTCACTGAGCCACATTGTGGGTATGTTTTAAAGCCACTTAATTAGTGTAGAAATATACAGCTGTAATTATCCTGAAATATGGCCTAATTAACCTATCGAAAACCCATACACGTGGCTCAGGGAACTTGGAAGCATTAATAGTCTATTAATATACCAGAGCTGACAGCCCATCATGCTCACATTTGGGAGCAGGAAGGCACTATGTGTGATCTCCCATGGAGAAGAGCCACCTGTGGCAGGTAAATCCTGCCCTTTCCCTGTGCTGGGAAGGGCTGTGGTGAGGCTGGGACACCTCCTGCCACAACCTCTGTGGGTGAGCTGCACTAAAATTGCTGTGGTCCAACCTTCCTGCTCATCATCCCAGCCCCTTTGCCCTGTTCTGTCCTCTTCTTCCCTCCTGAAATTATCTCTCTACATCCTCCCCACTCCCTTCAGCCCTCAGCAGACACTGCTGGAGGCTCAGGGAACACACAGGGTGGCTTCAGCCACTTCAGCCCTGCTCTGTCATTTCCATCTTGCAGGAGCTGGAAGAGATTAAATGGTGCAATGGGCTGTTCTCTTGTGGATGAGTTCCCAGCCCTGGAGCAGAACAGAGATGATCAGGGAGATAGCCAAAGCATAGCTAAAGCAAAAAGGTGATGGCAGAAGGTCTTGTGTTCATTCCTGGGTGTTAAAGCTGATAAAACCAGGGGAAAAAAACCCAATTATCACTTCAAAGACACCTTGATATCACAGGGTTGCCCAGAGAAGCTGTGGCTGCCCCATCCCTGGGAATGTCCAAGGCTACATTGGACAGGGCTTGGAGTAACCTGGGCTAGTGGAAGGTGTCCCTGCCCATGGCAGGGGATGAATGAGATGGGCTTTAAGGTCCCTTCTAACTCAAAGCAGTCTATGATTCTATCACAGAGCTTCCTAAACCAATTTGCAGCCTGAAGGAAGCACTGTACACAGGAGCCTTTACAAAGCAGAACAGCAAATTAATGCCCTGTCCCTCATTCCGCCACTTTAGAGAGGAGGAAACCGAGGCACATGCCTGGAAATTGAATTCCCTGGCTCTGCTTTCCTTGTGCCCTTCTCTAACAATCAGGTCATGCTGCCTCTTCACTGGGAAAACATCCTGATTTCGGCAGAGCCTCATCTTTCGGGAAGGGGCATTTATTTCCACTCGAGCTGAAGAAGCAGCAGAAAGACAATCTCTGGGTTGTCAGGGAGGGGCGATGGGGGCTGAGAGGAGTGAAGTGGAGAGGGAAGACAGGGAAGAAACAGCTGGCAGGTTCCCCAGGCAAGAGCACACCACCAGGTATTCAAACAGCATCTTCGTCCTTTGGTGATCAAAGCAACCGAAATTGAATCCGGCTGTAATCATTCACAGGGTAGTTTGTGTAAAATTCCCCTAATTATGGAAGTGAAGAAAATTACTGCTCCGTGATGAACTGAAGAGGAAATTGAAGGCTCCCACAACCCAAGTACTGCCAGAGCGCCTTAAAGACAAAACACGAGGGAGGTTCAGAGAAAAGGAGAGACAAAGAAATGCAGGTGGAAGTGGCAGGATGTGTGAGCAGGGAAACAGGGAAGGGAAGGGAAGGGAGGGGAGGACCAAGTAAGGAAGGGAAATGACTCTCCCACTGTCGGGGAGGCCACCAGTTTTGGAGAGCTGAAGAGAGCACTGAGAGAAATACAGCCTTGCTAAGCTGGCCCTGCCACTTTGCCAGCAATTCTGCTGTGACACAGTTGACACTGTACCACGATCAATATTTTATCCAGAGCTTCTGCTGGAAACTCATAGGACTCTTCTGAGTACCATTCTGCCTGATATGCGAGAGCAGGGGATCTCTCTAGATAAATAATCTGAATTATTGCCTCTCAGAGTGTTCTTCCAGTGGCAATTTCTCCTGACAAGTGATGGCAGGTACCACAGAGGGCTCAGCTGAGTCACTTAGGGACAAGGGGCTGGGAGAGGGTATTTTGTGTTGGGATGTTCTCTTTATAAATTACCCCTATATCAGAGTTGTTCTCAAAGTCCTCCCCTCATCCTCTTCAGGCTGGGTGGATCCCAGCTCAGTTATCCTGCTCCGGGTGTCTCAGAACGGGTGGGAGGTGGGATTCTGCAGGAATCCTCTCTCTCAGGAGCACAGGCAGACTTTGCTTACTCACTTAAGCAGCACACTTTGCTTGCTTGCTCTCAGTGTGCTCCCTGAGCCCTGTGCTCGCTCAGAATCAATGAGCTGAGCAGTGCAGAGCAGAACCGTGTGCTACGGTACAGCCAAAGCTGCTTACAGGAGTCAGAGAACCCTCCAGGGAATGCCACCCCCGTTAGGAACCAGTGCTGGGGTGGGAAAACACCACAGACAAGTGTAATTCATCCCACCACTACGTTTGTACTCAAATAAACCCTGCACTTCTTTTGAGATAAACAACAACAGAAAATAACCGGTGAGCCAAAAAATGTGCATTTTTGCAAGTGTCCCTCTGCAGAGGCTTTGGCAGCCTTGGTGTGGCACCCATGAACCACCTCCAGCCAAGGGGAGGGCTTAGTACCTGTGCTCATGGGGGGTCAGCTGGGAAGGGACCCCAGGGGTCTCTAGTGAAACATCCTGCTCCAAACTTTGGGAGTTCAGAGAAGGTCACTCAGGAGGGGAAAAAAATAGGTTGGATATAGGGAATAAATTCTTCCCTGTGAGGATGGGGAGGCTCTGGCTCAGGTTATCCAGAGGAGCTGTGGCTGCCCCATCCCTGGAAGTGTCCAAGGCCAGGTTGGATGGGGCTTGGAGCAACCTGGGCTAGTGGAAG
>JAWWEE010000062.1:5007409-5039889 GCA_035221455.1 Xenops minutus
CTGGAAGTGTCCAAGGCCAGGTTGGATGGAGCTTGGAGCACCCTGGGCTGGTGGAAGGTGTCCCTGCCCATGGCAGGGGGTGGAAGGAGATGAGATTTAATGTTCCTTCCAACCCAAACCAGTTTGTGATTCTGTGATTTCCTCAGTTGTTCCTAATGTTTATTAACATGTCTGAGCCATCTGGGGAGGGACTGTGCTCACTTCATGCGTGTGCCTTGCACTGGTCTCTGCTCTCAAAAGGCTTCAGTTGATGCTGCAATGATAGAACAGAACCCTTAAAAAGTGCCATGACATATTAAAAACTTTTCTCTGAAACTAGAGTAAAAAAAATAAACATTCTTCAGCACAAAGCTAAACCCAAATGTAGCTGCTTCTAAAACTTCCACTGTAACTTTCAGATCCAGATCTGAAAATTGGCTGTCAAATCAAGCCAACAAATCACAGCTCTGCCCTTGCTCCCCTAATTCCATGCCAAGATCAGCGTTCCTGCCAGAGCTGCACAAGGCACTGAATGAATAAACAGCATTTGCCTTCAAACCCTGCACCTTTCCTTCCAAAGATGACAGCAGATAATCACACACACTCTTGATTTAATAGCTGATTCTGGGGGAGATTAAAGCTGAAAGGAATAGGCTACATATGAGGAGTTTTATCCGTAGGTGGGAGAGATTTCCAAGGCTGCACTGTGAGGGCAGCTACACATCTGGAAGAATGGACAAAGTATCATCTGTTACCTGAAAAAATAAGTGGCTTCTTATAGGAGGTATCGCTCAAACCCCTGGGGATTTTGGGTCCATTCTGGGGCAGCGTGTGACATTGTGGGTCAGTGTGTGACATCCTGCCAGCCTCAAATCACTTTGCCAGAGGTCATCCTCAGACAGGGATATTATTCAGATTCATTCTTCATTTCTCATTCAGGCAAAATCCTGATTAAAGGATTCCTGGCCCTTGACTGGTGAATGAACTCTGGAAACAGTGGATATCAGTGCTCTGTCAGTGGCACAGTGTCTGGGTACCCCCCACACCTCCCTGATCCTCTTGTTGGGTCAAATGGGTTCTGCAGCTTTTTGAAACTCCAAATCCCTAGAAATAAATCCTCCTAAAGAGACTGAATATGCCTAAACTTGCTATCCAAGTGCCTGTTCCGAGCCCTGAGCTTTAATACAAAAAAGACAAACTGTGCACCCATTAGCACCACATCAATATCATTTAAAGCCCCATTCTGAGGAGGCCCTGGCAGTCCTCTTAATGCATTTAATTTTCTTGTGTCTCTGAGTGGACATAAATAATTGTATAGTGCTGGCCCTTCCTGCTCCATCCTCTCCAGCCAGACAGATTATCTCTTGTTCTTTCCCTAGATTTGGCTTCAGGATGCAAACACCGTTTATGGTCACTGATTGTTCAAGAGGCCAAGTGTATAATGTACCATAAAATGAGATTTCAATACTCAGTGGGAGATCAGAGCAGCTCTGTTTTGTTCCAGCAGCCTGTGTTCCCACACTCCAGTGAGCCCCAGCTCTCAGAGCTTCCCACTGGGCTCAGGAGAACCCGGAGTGGGAGGACACACACTGAGCCACCAAGGGCTTAGCTCAAAGGCTTTTGTCCTCTGCTGTTGAGTTTACCACTTTGTCTTCAGATTTTTGCCTAGCAAAGCTGCTCTTGAGCCTGATCCTTGTTCACACTGGCAGGAACCATCTCTGCAGAGGAGAGGTCCTGGTGGAAGATGCAAGAGGAAAATACGGATGGCAGGACCAGCATCTCTCAGCTCTGCAACCTTGCTCCCACAAAGCTAAGCTGAAGGACCACTGTTATTCTCCCAAAGTTGGGAAAGCAGCAAAGCTGAGCCTGGGGAACAGACTGCAAGCCAGGGAGAGGAAATCTATCATGAATTAATCACAATAGGGCATCTTTCCTCAGACTTCTATAAAACTCCAGTGTGATAATTTAGTGGTGAGAAAATCCTCTAATGAGCTTCGAGGAAACTGCAGTTGTCTTAATGGGCCTCTTAATGAAGAATCATTTAGGATTTTATTAACACTGAGGAAAAACACATGGTGTTTGGTAGCTGTTTGGAGCTGGATGAACATGAATAATTGCTTCAAATGCTCAAACAGAAGCGCTCTAATGGGCCCCTCTTTGGTGCTTGAAGGGATATCACAGTTTTGGTCTTTGGGAAGTGTATCCAGAAAGAAGATTTTATTCTGGTTGTTAAACAGAATTTCCAGCACATCAACCTCTGTGGCAAGTGCCATTGGTACCATATGGGTCCCAGATGTTCTCACAAGTAAAGACAGTTGGAAGATCCAGTGGAAAACACCAGTGGAGCTCAGCTTTGAATCTCACCCTGGGTTTGCTCCCCAGGTTCAGCCAATGCTCATCAAGAGCAGTGTTTACCAAGTCATTCTGAGTTTTCATTCTGCTCCTACCTGTTATTGTCTATTTTAATCCTTTTTGAGTGCTGACACAACTCAAACTTCAAGCAAGATCATGAGACACCAGTTGAGATGCACCGGGAGACGAGGAGAGAACTTGTCATGTGCTATCACAATTTACCCAGCTAATGGGCAATCTGTTCTGTGGGCATCACGAGGCTAATATCAGCAAAGAAGTCTGAGTTTATAAAGCCCAGAATTGCATGCTCTGCAGCCACGTGGGATTTGTTCAGTGCATCACACAGCTGCAGCCCCCAGGATGGCTGAGCTTGCCTGCAGACCTCCATTCCAAATGCCAGCAGCTCATGGGAGATCTGCCCTGAGAGTTCAGAGAATGGCTTCAGATAAAGATAATTACATCCCAGGGTCCTGTGATCAGGCAATTATACAAGCAGGGATACTGCAAGAAGACAGGCAGGAGAAGAGGTTATATTTTTTTCCTTTCCCTTTGCCTAGATTTGCTGCAGGAATTTTGTCCCAGCTTTCTGTGATCACAGCCCTCCATCCCTGTTCCCTGTGTGAGCACCTTCCTGTCCCTGCACAGCCCAGTGCCTTCACCTCAGCAGGACAGCTGCTCTGAGCCCTCCCTGGCTGGAGTGTTAGGCTTTCCCTAATTAGAAACTTCTCAAGGGACATCTGAATGTGTCCCTAAGAGACCAGCAGTTGGGAAAGAAAGAAATAAAGAAATAACCATGAAATTACTGTCTTAATCTGTCTGCTGCTTACTGTGCAGTCTGAAGGCCAGCAGTCACCATACAATTATGGAGTTAATTAAATGGGTATCTGTGTCCTTAAACATAAAACACTACAGGAGTGCTGCGTGTTGGACTTCAGAGAAATAAAGGAGACAAAAGAAGGGGGAATGGAAACATTTCAGATGAAGGGGAGGGAAGGAAGGAAAGGGTATTCATTTTCTTTTCTGGTGCTGCAGTTTTCTAGGTGTCAGGAGCTGAACTCTTGTTTAAACAAGATCTTGTTTTTCCAAGATCTGTGCCTTGGTGCAGCGGAAGCAGCAAGGGAGGGGTTTTGCCCAATTCAATAGAATTAGTCAATAATATTTCATTAATACAGAGGCAGTATCACAAGCTTTTAAGTGTGGGCACAGTAATCACAATTTATTTTCAAGCTAGATTTATTCTCCCAGTACAGCTGGCAGTAAAATAAACGGTAATATTACCACCATAATTAATCTCTAACCTTGAAATTCTAGTAATAGCTGGAAAAAGGAAGCTCTCTTTAAGGAGGAAGGTTCTGGGGAGGTATTATAAGCAGGTGGATTTATTCCACTTCCAATTAAAAGACTAACACTTCTCTTACTTTATCAGCTTTGATTAGCCAACATCTTCCTCCAGTTTTACTGCAAGCAGAAATTAGGTTCTTCTGTTTCTTAATGGAGTCAGCACCAGATTAAAAGAGTATTTACCCAAATAGTTCATGAGTGCTTTGGGCTTCATTTGAACAGCTCCTAATTTACACCAGTTTGAGGATGGCATTCCCTGCAGTTTGTTTGGATTATGCATTATATATGTCTAAAACTTGCAGGTTCCTGCCTCAGAGGAGCTGTGGATTTTGCATGGCTGATTTACCACCCCTTTTGCCTGCTTCGAGGGCCCCTCTCCCCTCCCCTGGCTTCCCCTGGACGAATTAACAATCACCATTCAGCACCAGGAGGTTCTCCAGCCACAGAAGACCCACCTACAGTCTGTGGATGAACTACACACTGTGTCTATACACAAAATGGTCCAAAAGGCTGAGAGTAGCACAGACTAAAGAAATAAGGAAAAAATCATACCTAAGCTTCTGTAAAAATAGAGTGAGGATAAAAAATCAGCTGTCCAAGGTACTGGGAAGGTTTGAATCATGCTCTGTGCTGGAAGGAGAACCTGGAGCCTTGAGAGTGATGGAGACAGTTTTTAAATCAGGAAATTGGACATAATTTAAACTTCCACCTTCTCTATTGCTAATTGTCCTGGATTCACATTCCTGTACTAAGATTCACTGCAGAATTTCCTCTCTAATGGCTCCTGCTTGGGCTTCCAAGGGAGATTCCCCCATCCACTGGGGTGTGATAGCTTGATTCATTTTTGGCTCCCTTCCCTGTTGTCACACCTAAGTGATGGACAACCTGTCTAGAAGCCAGTATAGAATAATAACATTAAATCTGGGTCTAGCAAACACACTAAACTTCCGAGAACGCTGCCAAAGAAATCCCGAGGAAGAGAAAGTGATGAAAATATAAATGATTAGAAAGAGGTAAGAGACAAAGAGTCTAAACCTGTCCAGGGAGAGAGGAAATGAAAGTGGGAAAGTGGGATTCAATGGGTTTAAATCAACTCCCTGATTATGGCAGATTGGCACCCGCTGATGATCTGCCTCCCTGGGTGCTGCTGGGAGGAGCTCAGCTCTGACACTGCTCAGGCTGAGCCTTCCCAGCCTTTTCCAGCATTAAAACTGTGCAGCCTGAGCTGCTTGTGTTACACTCTCACCTTGGGATGTGTTGGTCGCTTTGTACCCTCTCATCAGACAAAGGAAAAAGAGAAAGGATCAGAATTTGGAAAGGGCCAGACAGTTTTTGGTCCTGTGTTGTCGCATTTTCCAGGTTTTAGTGCCAGTTTATGTGTGGGACACAAACTCTTCCCTCTTTCCCAAATGAATGACATTACCAGTGCAGAGCAGAGAGATCAGTTTGTTTCACCCTGGCATTTTAAAGTCCTCCAGAAAAGCTCTTCCTCGGGATGATCCAATTTCCTCCCTCATTCCTGGGCTCACCATTGCCTTCCCAACACTCAGTGTCCATTCTTTCCCAGTGTGGTGAGTCCATCCTGGATGATCCATTAATTCCATCAGATTTGCAAACATCTGCATGTGCTTGTGTAGTTAAAAGTTTCCCTTAGGAGCATGTTCCTTAGACATGGACAGGTTCCCCACATCCTAGAAGGAAAAATTTATGGAAGTGGAGAAAGTTGTTTTAAATTATTCAATATAAATGTAAATAGGAGAAAGGGTTCCTTTGAATAAATTGTGTTATTTATGCTGTGCCCTGGAAAAGTGGGCAGCAGGTTAGGATCTGCCTGCAAATCGAAGGCATTATTTTTCCTGGTAGTTGATGCAAATAACATAAATATGCTTTACATTTTAGAAGGAAGCTTATGAAATATTAAAGGCAAATTCCCAGGTCCCATCTCCTATTGAAATAGAGTGCTCTTGAGGGAGACTCAGGGAGATGGTGGTGGTAAAGCACAGGAGGGCTGAGGTGTGTGTGCAAGGCAGAGAAAGCAAAGTATGGCAAGGCTTTGCTGGGAAGGCAGAACTGTTTACACAGAGGAAGAGATGGCCAGAGGGAGGGATGGATGAAAGGAGAATGTGTAATGTTTGTGTCTCCCGGGACAGCCTCCCCCTCTCCCATTCCCCATGTGTGTGTGGCAGGGGGTGGATTCTTCCAGGGGACAACAACAAAAAAAGGAGCAGGGCATGGAAGTCCCTTGAATTATTCAGTACTCATAAATTACCACCCTTTGTTGCTTCTTTGTCTGGAGGACATATTTTATTTCAGGGGAGAGATGAGATGGCATCCAACCACGAGCCCTGACAGTGTGCACAGATACTGGGAATGGGAATTGGGCAGGGAGATAGAACAGAGAACACAACTTTTCAGATTTCACCACCTTTCCATAGCATGAGACTTACTCCTTTGTGATTGTTCCACCTCTATCAGGATGAAAAAATCCATGCTCTGGAATGACCAGTGACAGAGGGGGAAGGAGCACAAGTAGTGAAGTTTCTGCAGAGCTGGTTCATCACAGCAAAGGCACATTCCTGGGTGCTACACAGTGCTTGGGAAAGGCAGAGTTTGTTATCACAGGATGGATAGCACCACCCATGGTTGGGTCCCAGCCACACACCACAGCTCATTTCCTTGGCTCAGGGATAGGCAGGGCTAGTTTGCCTTCTCCCAACACCTACAGAGCCTGTGCAAGCCCAGGAAACAGACCACGGGTCAATTAAATGAGTGGCTGGTGACCAAGGGGGTGGCAGCTGTCAGGGCTTGTTGCAGGGCCAGCAGGGTAATTAAAAGCTGTAATAGGGAGCAGAAGCAATCACTGCCCCGGTGCTATTTGATTAGCAGCATGCACTGCCCCCAGAGAGCAGCCCCAAGAAAAATGCAGCGGGGTGGATGTGTGTGAGACTCAATAACCATCATTCCTGCCAAGGGAGAGGGGCAAGGGCTGTTTGTGCAGGGGGCTGCACGATGCACTGCCAGAGCAAAGCCACCAGCAGCCACGCAGGGAGCAGGAGCACAGGGGAAGGCTCTGGGAAATGGGGCTTTGAAGCACCCCATTGCATTGCTCCAGCTTGTCCCCATAAGGAAGGGTTGGATGATATAGGACAGACACATGTGCATGGGGAGAGATGTGTAACTGCACACAAGGGCATGCAGAGACTTCTATATGGAAGCATATATATATATACATATATATATATATATATGTATATATATACACACAATGGATCTGTGAGTGAAACCTATGGCAGCGGTCTCTGTCTCCAGTGACCCCAGACAGTGCAAGCTGCCTGTCCCCAAGGGGCATGTGACACATGGGAGCAAGGAATGGAGATGAGCCATGGCACTGCCCTGCAGCCGAGGCAGGAGGCCACGCTCACGCTGCTTTAACATGCCCCAAGCACACAGCCCAGCTCCTGCTTTGTCTGATTTATTTTCTTCCATCCCCCTTGAGACAGGCAGCATGGCCACTTCAGATATTTGTCGGGCTAAATAGGGAATGCAGTGAGAGACAAACAAAATCTGTATTTAAACATCTGCCTTCCTAGGCTTGATAGGTCCAGGGAATCTTAAAAACTCCAGGAAAGACACACAGGAGATCAATTCCATCATTGCAGTAAGAGGAGGATGTCCCTTAGCAGGTCATTTTTCTCCCAGGAGATCTGATTCCCAAAGTTTATAAATTTCTAAAACAAATGTTTATTTTTTTCATTGAATGCACTTCTCTATAGCACTGCCAGTGCCAACCCCAAAGACAGCAGAAAGGAGGGAGAGGAAAAAGGGCTTTATTTATAAACTTCTCATGGGGGAATTTGACAGCCTAAATAGGGATCTGCATTGAACACTTTCATAAGATGCAGCACTTCTGCAGCATTTTAAACAGCACCCCCCAAAAAAAGACATCAGTTTGATCCCCTTGAATTGATGACTGATGGGTCATTGGCCATGTCTGGAAGCTGTATTTGTATTTACCGACAGAGTTGGAGATTCCAGCAATGCAATCATTTGCTTGAGTTCCCCAGGCAATGGTGTATAATACGTGGCTGTAAACAGTAATGGATAGAGAAATATTAGTGCAGGGAAGGACTGGCAGAGAAAACACACAGAAACTGCTGGGGCTCCAGGAGGGGCAGGACAGGGAGGACTCACCTGGCACCCTTGGCTGTCCTCTGCCAGGACAGGAGAGCTGGGCATGGACTTGGTTAGGTTAATGCTAACCTAATTTTAATGCTAATGCTAACCTAGGGCCAACTGAATGCTTGGCCCTCAAGCATTAAGTTTCCCCCTTCTTCCTGCAGAAAATCACATTCTCCACCCCCCTCCATCCCTGCAGAGTGCAGCCACCTTTCCCTTTCAGGTGCACGCTCTGGGTTAATCTTTGTGAAAACAGCAGACCTGCTAAAACGAGGTAGAAAACCTGCAAGAAAGTGCAGTGGCTCCTTGTACCCTGCGCTGGCAGGAGGCAAACATCCCTCCCCACCTGGGCTGTGCCCCAGCACTGGCTGGGGGGAGAAGTGGATCACGAGGCTCCTCTTGCCAGCTGGATGCTGGTGTTGCCACCGGCTCAGCACCAATTATTTATGAAAGGAAATAGAAACAAAACCGCTTGACATTTGAAAAGAAATCATTACCACACACTTGTGGCGAATCAGAGCTGGAGTGCTTTAAAGTTCCATCGTCCCAGCGCTTAATTAGAGAGCAGGCAGCTTATGTTTAGCTCTCATGAAAAATTTAACCCCCCGGCTGCTTTGCCTGATGCCAGCCCAGCCCTGCCCCTGCCTCACCCCATTCCCCTTGCCCAGGGGCAGCAGCCTTGGCACTGCTCAGGGCAGGGGTTCCAGCAGGGCTCACACTGACCCCACAGGGATGGTTTGGCACTAGGACAGCTCCTCAGTCCGGGAATCTCAGTGAAGCCATCAGGGTTTTCCCTCTCCCTGTTCCAGGAGGAGACTTGGATCACCCTCTCTGGTGGGCTCACCACCCTCCCCATGGCTTTGGTTAAACCTGGTTTGAAGTTTCCCCCCTCGTTTTTACAAAAGACACCTCCACAGCTGGAAATAAAAGGGCATTTTTCTCTTTTCCCTCTCTCCCTGAAAGGCCTTAGAGGCTCCTGCGGCAGCATTTAGACTTTACTCCCTATTTTGGGGGTCCAGCCTCAGGTAGAGACAGCCAATAAACCACAGGGAGCAGGTGTAGCACAAAGAGGAATAGACTGAGTGGCACAAACTGCTCAGAGAACGGATCTGTGAAAGGTTCCACACTCATCATCACTGCAGAGCAGAATTTCCCTCACCTAGACAAGCCCCTGCTCCCTTGTCCTTCAACCAGCAGTCTCATTTGCATTAAAAAAAATAAAAAACCTTGCAGGATGATGTGGATTGCACTTCCCTCCCCTCCCTCCATGCATTACAAGATATAAACATTGAGTTTTCTGTTTAAATATAACCTCTGGGTAGGGATTCCTGGGAAATCGAGAAGCAGGCCATTTTTCAGATAAATGATTTATACAGAAGATGCTATGGATGACCTGACGCTGACCTGTTTGAATTAATTCCAGCATTTGAGCTTCCATTTCTATTAAAACTCCATTTACCAGGAAAGTGAAAAGGTAATTATCGTCTCCAGCTTTAAATCACTCCGCTGCTGAATTATTAAAGGGAAGAATTAAAAATAATCAGGCTTTTTCATTATACTTCATAGAGAGGAAATTAAAGGTGTAAGAATGTATTTTTTTGCTTGAATTTAAGTATTCATTTCTGAGATTTATGTAGAAATTGAAATTATTCTCTCTGTGTGCCCAACTCGTTCTCTTTATGAAGACACACAGATACACACATGGGGGGAAGGAAAAAAGTAAAAGCCCTCTTGTAAAATTAAAAAAAGAATAGAAGGAAGAAGGGATTTAACACGAAAAAGTATAGGAGAGTGTTTTGCATTTTAATACCCTTTTTTTCTGCACAATTACACCTCTGAGTGATCCAGCAGAGGGAGATTAAGCTGCTACTAATTTCAGAGATACAGTTGTAAAATGCTAGGTTAGTTCTTATCAGGAGATGTAAGAAAATCTAACACTGTCAGGCAGCAGGAGAGAGCTGATTGCTTCTGATGTCTGGCAAACTCACAGGAGAAAGCACTGCAGCAGGGACTGACACTGGATCAGAGCATTCCAGGAACGTGCCTCCTGCCAGGGAAAGGCACTCACAGCTCCATGGAATTTTCCTCACTTAATAAATCCCAGCCTTCTTGCCAAGTGGGCAAGAATGTGTACCTTTGCAGAGTGAAAATAGTTGCTCAGGTGGATGGGTACAGACAATAAGAGCTCCCACCTCTCCAGGTCCCTGGAAAAGGAAATTGCAGCAGGAAAATGTAGACCTGGTGCTTGTATTTCATAACTGCCACAGAACTGAACCAGGGAATCTGGGCCAGCCAACATCTGTCCCTGGCAAAGTAATCAGAAAAGTTGATATATGATTCAATTGATAAAGAATTAAAGGGGAGAAATATAATTAACATCAGTCAACATGGTTTTATGGAAAATAGGACTTGTCAGTCAAATCTGATTTCATTCTTTGATGAGATTACAAGTTTGGTTGATAAGGGTAACTGGAAAGATATAATATATTTAGCTGTTGTAAGATGTTTGACTTTGTATCTCACAACCTTCTGATTAAAAAATTAACGTTATATCAGTAAAGCACATGGTAAATGGATTGAGAATCATATTTCTCATGGAACTAGCTGTCCATGGAGAAGAGAACAAGGGAGAGAGAGGCACAAGTGGAACTTCTAACACATTTCTAGCCTTGGACTCAATTTCCCTCAATAATCTTGATACAAAGAATTAAATTAATCCTAATGAAATTTGCAGAAAGCCCAAAGACTGAAGGAGAGGTGCCTGGCAATAAAAGAGGGAAAATTGCTCTGGAAGAGAGCTGGATCACTGGGGAAGCTGGGCCTGTTCCAGCACCCCTGGACAAGGAATGGTGTGTCTGTAGAGCAAGCAGGGACAGGAGGCAGATGAGGAACATCTGGTGTGACAGCTCCTGGCTGCACCAGCAGAGAGGGAATTCCTCCACTGGATACAGCTCCAATCTGCTTCCCACTCTGCTCTCCCAAGGATGCTGCAAATGTGGAGCATCATTTTCCAGCCTGAGCAAAGGTGCCTGCAGCAAGAATCCACATAGCAGGGCTTCACTGGAGTGGGACTGGTGTCTGGACTGGGCTTTCCCTGGAAAAGACCAAAGGCAAAAGCTGAGCATGCTGAGAGCACTGATCCACTGCTCCCTGGAGGGTGGCAGAAAGAGCTCTATCCTTTCAGTTTATCAAACAGAAATTGAGAAGGGACTTGACTAGAAGAGATAAAAGCCTTTGTGAGGAGACAATAGCAGGTACTAAAGGCCTCCTTAATCTGCCAGAGGAAAAAAAATAAAAAGAAAAAAAGGAAAAAAAATAGACAGAAAAACAACGAAATTACTGCAAGATGAAGCCAAAGAAATTCAAATGAGAAATGAGGCCCAAATACCTGTCTGCAATGTGACTAAATACCAATACCCACTAAAATTCTCAAGCTCCAGGTATTTGGGCCTCATTCCTTGTGTTCCCACACCTGGAATTCCTCTCCATCTCCCAGCCATGGCAAGAGGCTGAGATGACATGGGATGCTGGACTGGACGTGGTACCAGCTGTGCACCAGCCTTTGTTTTTAGAGACTCGGCTCCATCGTGCAGGTGAGGACCTGGAGACATTTCCCATCCTTGTTCTGCTGCTTTTTCCTCCAACAATCACCCATCCATCAATTGGGAGGAACCTTTGATTAAAAATTAGGACGAGATGCCTTTCAATAAAGCAGAAACTTGGTTTTGACACTGTTAGAAAGGAACACCTTCATTTTTCATTTGAAGTCAGAACATGACTTTTATACTATTATCTTTTCAAGGGAAAATTGAAAAGAAATATTGCAGTCGGGCCAAAACAATGTTTCTTTAAAAAAAAAAAAAAGAAATTGCATTTCACAGGAAAAAAAGTAGCATTGGCTTCTAATTCAGAATGAAAAGCAGACAACCTCCCCCCCTGTTTGAGTGGATATTGCAGAAGAACAGACAGACACATCAGCAAAGAGGTCAGTCGGTAAACAGGGGATGGATTGTATTGTAAACAGGGGATGGATTGTATTGTAAACAGGAGATGGATTGCATTGTTAACAGGTTAATAAATATGCAAGCAGCAGAAACAGAGGTGAGCAGTGGTGAATTGGTGTGAAGGGAGGCTCAGCTGAGCAGCAATTTGAACACACACAGGAAGATCAACAGGTCTGTTCTTAGAGATGCTGACCTGGCTTCAGGTGCCCAAATGCAGCAGTTTTTGGCACCAAGCACCCTGTGGAAGCAGCTCCCTGCTCCTGGTCTGGCTGGTTTTGGCACCCACCAGCTGGTTTATATTTCCCTGCTTTGGGCTGATTTTGCCTCTCCTCTCCCAGGGTTCCAGAAAACAATTCTCCCTGGCATTCCTCCTTTGTGCTCCTGCTCCTTCCACCCCCGCTACCACCTCCTGCTCTCCAGTCACTTCCCACCACAGCCTGATTAGGGTAAATATTGCCACCAAACAGAAGCTGCCTGAACAGATACCTTCTCATTTACCTCCCCTCCCTTCCCACCAGGAGACTCTGGAATGAATGAGGGGAAAATGCTGCTGAGGTGTCAGAACAATTTCTATTAAACATAATTTTCTAATGAAAAGGTTATAAGCGACTGTGTCAGAGCTAATCAAAATTCAATCTCCCAGCCACAGAATAACAATCCTCTTCCAGCAAGTCTGACTTGGAGAGTTGCAATCCCTGCAGAGTGTGGAAGGGGGAGAGCTCCCATATCCTCACCAGAGCACAGGGAGAGGGAACAGTTTGCTCCCCATCAACCATCACCTCTCAGGGATGAGTTTTCCCTCGCCTCCAGCAGCACTTCCCTTAATTTATCCCTCTCATTTCTTACTGTTCCTCCTTCCCTCCCACCCTTCCTCTCCTCTCTGTCTTTCCCAAGCCACTAGAGAGGATTGGGGATAGGATTACTTATTGATAGCAAGTGCCACCATCCTAAATCCAGTCAGGGATGGTGGCTAATCCCTTTAATGAGTGGCTTCAGCTCTGGCAGCTGAGCTAACCTGCATGTTAACTCGCCAGCCCTGCTCTCCCTTCACCCCCTCCAGGCACTCAGAGGTTGCAGACCAGGAGATTGCCCTCAGCAGTGGGGAAGAAGCCCTGAGGTTTTATTTTTATTCCTTTAGCACTATGGGAAACAGTCTCAGAGAGTCCCAAACACGCCCCTTATGTCTCTCCAGCACCCAGGGCTGGAGTAGGAGATGTGGGAAGACCCACTTCCCTCTCCATCAAATACCCTTTGGAAAATGCTGTTACAGCATCCGAGGAGACAGTCTGGAAAGGTGCTGCCTGTTTCCTACCCAGTTTGTGTTTCCATGTCAGCAAGGATGGCAGGGATACTGGCAAGGATGCCTGCGAGGATGGCAGGGATAAAGGGTTTTTCCCTCCCTTTCCTTATTAAGATAAAGCTGTCACCAGCTCCCCCATTCCACTGGTTTGTTGGGACTTTCAAAGCCTGCAACTGTATTAAATATTCAGTCTACTCCTTTTGGCTACATTTCAGAGCCTGTATCCCTCCCTTTAATTGCTCTGTCAAGAACAGATGAAAGTTTGATACCGAGGCTTTGACTGGGAACAACTCAAACACTTTGGGCTCTGCTGATTTATTTATTTAAAAAAAAATATCAGGATTATTCTGCTTAAATGAGGCCCTATGCAATTCCTAAAGACTTCTTTTTCATTTGTTCTTTTATGCATCCTTCCATTAACTCTTTTCTCTGCTACTTTTTGTTATGCTGAATTATCTGCATGCACTCTCCTTTATCTCTTTCTCTCTTCCTCTCTTCTGTCACCCAGTTTACATGTCCTCACACACCTCCTCTAGAGCAGCACCTTGCCCTGTGCTCTCATGGGAATGCAGATGGATATTTCCATCCAAGGAGATCCCCCCCTGGGGCATTGCTCCACCAGCAAGGCAGCAGAAAGCAGAATTTGGAGAGAACTTGGCTGGCGAAGATGAAACAACCACAGCATCCTCTGCACAGCTTCAAAGGCTGCCTCTGCTTTATATGCACCCTTAATCTGCACCCACCAGTTCACTGCCTGACCCACCTCAGCCAACAGGCTGAGTCCCCAGGGCCCTTCCCCTCTTTCTGCCTCTCCTGAGCATCTTTGTTCTCGCTCTGAGCTCTGCTCACTCCCCCAGCACCAGCGAGTTTCCCATGGACCAGTTCAGCTCGCTCCCATTGCAGGCTGCAGCTGGAAGGAGACTTCGTGTTTGTTGGGGGCTTGTTGCTCTGCTTTGTCCTTGCCTGGCTGCTCCTCCCGAGGTCTGGAGCTGGTGGGTGAGCACATCTGTGCCAGGGGCAGGGGGACAAGGTCAGCCCTAGGCCCAGGGTGGCTCCAGCACCACTCCAGCTGCATTGCCCTCCTGCTTCCTTTGATGTAATTAACAGCCCTTTGTTACTGCCTGCAATCACATCCTCATCCCCCAGCAATGAGCATTCCTTCTCATTAGGGCCTTAAAAACCTCCATTATAAACATGTAAATGGGATGCAGTGAGGAGGGAAATATTTTACTACTCCAATTTCCTGTTGTGCCACTGCCAGCAAGTCGTGATATTATTACTGAGCATCTCCAATCTGCACCAGCAGCTACAGGGCCAGACCTACCTTGTGCTTGCAACCAGCATCTGACAACACACTACTATCAGGGTTTTCCAGATTTTTCCTTTGAGGAAAGAGTGGAGATAGGCAGTAGGCTCTGAAAGCACGGGAGAATCTGATCCCTTTCTCTGATCCAATTGGCAGCAAGCTCGCAAGGTAAAACCAGGGAACCAGCCTGTATTTAGAGCACAGAAAGCGAAATCTCAATTTCTCTGGCAGCAACATTTAAGGACTTGGTCCTCCTCAGAGTTTTCTGCATTGATACCTGCTGGGCCATTGCTCCTGAGCAGATGGTGCACCCAGACCTACCACAGGCACTCACTGCAGTCCCTGGATCCATTGGAGCCTGTCAGCTTCCTCCTCAGCTCTGTCCAAGCATCTTCTCCTCTCCCCTTCTTTTCAGAAAGGGCAGTGTCTTTTATTTCAGAGGGAGGCTGACCTCTGGTTCCCTTTTCCACACACTGTTGTCCAGGAGACACTTCATACAGGAAAACCCTGCTCTGTCCCCCTGCACAACCTCTCTCACATCAAAGCAGCAGCACATGAGGCAGGCATTGCTCAAGTCCCTACAGTAGGAACAGCCCAACTCAATCCCATTTACAGTGGAAATACCATCTGTGTTTGTAGGAATACCAGGGGAAATGCAGGGGAGAACCTATAGTCCATCTCCAAAAAACTGCACAAAGCCCATGTCACAATTTTTTGTCCTTTTCCCTCTTCTGTTTGTGTTTGTTGGAGGGTACAAGGGACACTCAGCCTGATCTCTCCTGGCAGGTTTGCTGCCTTGTGCATACTAAGGCCTCTGCAAGCAGAACCCACTGAATACATATAAAATATTCCTCCCCAAGTTGCCTAACAAACCCCTAAAGGCAGAACTTGCAGCCAAGGTGCAGAGGAGAGATAGCAAATCAGGCACTACTGTGCTTTCAACTCCAATTTCCTTGTCCTACCTCCTGATAAGATGTTGCTGAGACCTCTTCCATTTCTCAGTTCCTCTCTAGCATGTGGATTTGGCACTCATGAACTTTTTAATTTCATAAACCACCGGTGCTTTGCCTTCCCTTTTGCACCCCTGTGCCTTCTTGGAGCTCTCTAAACCAGGTGCAACCACCTGATAATTCCCTGTAATGTGATCACAGGACCTCTGTGCCAGAACTGAACCGTGCTGAGCTACAGCCCCAACTGGAGAAGACCACTGCTAATAAAAGAGCAGGACAGATGGGACTCACAGCCCCCTCGAGCTTGAACTGCATCAAACAACCCCCCTTACTTTGCTGCTCCTCACATTAACATGCCCAGCATCCTCCTGGATAACAAAACCCAGCAAGGCTGTTTGCCTGCATTTCCCAGGTCCTGCATATGCCATCTCCAAAGGCATTGATAGCAAATAAAAGCCCTTGGCTTGCTGCTGAGTGGTTTATATATCCTCTGTGCCCCTGAGGAAAGGGTACACACCGTTTGTGCCTCCCTTAAAACAAAATAAATCCCACACACCTTTCTTGCATTCAAGTCATCCAGAGCAGAACAAGGTGCTTGTGCTCACTCAGTTAGAGGGGTAAAGGCAGGGAAGTTAAAAGGGGTTAAACAGACTTATGAACACTCTCAGCCTTTTGTGCAAGACCCTGTGCTTGGGGGCAACTCACATCAGATTTAATCCTCTTTAAGAAATTCCCTGGCTTTGCCCCTGGACCTTTCAGTTTGTTCCCTTGGAGACAAGCCCTGAAAGGCTCTCTAACAGCCCTGAGTGCTCTCGTTTACTGCCTCAGCTGACCAATGGCCAAGCTGTGGATGGACAGGGCAGGATAAAACAAGGCAAGGATAAAACAAGACTCCTGCAGCAGGAATACTCCTCTGTTAGCAGCTTGCACCTGCATGCAGACACACAAATTGTGATCTGTGTGCTCAATGCCATCACCCTTGTATTGCCATGACTGGTCAGAGCCACCCTGTCAAGGGCAAAACCATGTTCTGGATGTGCCCAAACTGCTCAGGAGCCCTGGCACTGCACCTGCTTGCAGGGAATGGTTTGTAGTGAAGTGGAATTTATGGGCAAACACAGCTACCTGCCCAGAGACCTGCTGCAAAACTGTTCCATCCATCCCTTTCCAAACAGCGCTCAGCCAGAATTTAATACTTGCACTTCCTATTTATATCCCCATCCTGTGCTCTTAAAGTATAACCAGCCTTTTCACGAGTTCCCATTGACTGCAGGGCAAAATCCGTGGCTGCTTTTAAACACAGGAATGCTCCTTCCAGCTGTCTTCCCCAAATAACTTCCTTTTTCCTCAGCAGAAATGGAAGTTCTGTGCAACAAGTACATCTCACTCCCCCCTTGATGCTCAGGGATCTGATATAAATTGAGTTTAAAGCACTAAATGCCCAGTGTGTGGTGCTGGCAGCTCTGTCTCTTCCTCTGGCCTCAGCTCAGGGTTAGGAGTTACGATGCAGGACTAGGAATATTTAATAACAGCAGGAAGATTTGAACCAGTTAGAGAGAGAAAGCATCAAAATTACAGTGCTAATTAGGGTTTTAAGGGAGGTTTGCTCTTAAATGGCCATGAATGAATGGGGAGTGGATGAGGGCGGAGTGGAGAGATTCGTGTTTGACTGGGAATTAATAGTTGTAAAGATGAAATTTGGCTTTCTGTTGTGGTTAGGGCTGGGATATGACAAGACTGCCATCACAGTCTGCATGATTTCAGACTGTGTTCTGTATGAGTGGCCAACATTCTAAATTCCCCTTTGTTTCACTTATTTGGGAGAAGATACATCCATGGATGCAGAGATTAAAATGGCTTTTTTCCTTGTCACTTTGGGTGCTGATTTTAATCAGGGCTCTTTTTTTTCTTCCCCTTTCACAGCTCCATTTCTAAAGAAAAAGAACAGCTCAGAGAGAAATTGGAGCTGCTCCCAGGACAAATGGGCCTGACTGGCAGTGCATAAAATTACCACTGTCTCTTCACCTTGCTTTCTGCAATCCCTTTATTAACTAACTGAATCCGCAGTCATTCTCTCTTGCCCAGCTCATTCATCCTCTTTCTTTCTCCCTCTCTCCTCCCAGCTAAAAGGTTCATTATCACATGCTGGGGACTAGGAATGCACCCAGCTCATGGGGCAGTGCAATTACATGTCCTGCAAGTGTCACCCAGCCCGCTGGTGGCCAGAGGCACATGTGGCCCCGTGGAAGGTGCTGGCTCTGGACCTGGAGCTGCGTTCTCCATCACCTTCCCCACGACTGCAAACGGGGCCAGTTCCCATTCCAGCCCCTGAGGAAAGGGCTCAGACACAACATTCAGCCCTCAGTCAAACAAACGTCCCTGTTTAGGTTCCAGGAGGGTAATTGATTTCTACCCAGATACTGGAGGAGAAGTGTGTTTGTTTAACAAATGCAATAACAATTTGTTCTTCTGCTCACTCTTTGTCCTGGCATTTTATCAAGGCTTTTTTTTTTCTTTTTACTGGGAGGGGGGGATAAAGACTAATAAAAATATGTTAAAGACAAAATACCAGCTGCATGGAGAAGAGGCATAAGAGGGACAAGATGATTTGTGGGCTAGTTTGAAAGACCTCTGAACACACTGTCCAAAAAGCAGGATGAGGAAGAGCTGACATCACTCCTTTTCAGAAAGGTGATGGGTTTCTGGCCCTCAAATCTTGCTTATGAGTGTGTCTGTGGTGTGATGGTGCCTGAAGGAGCCCAGCCCTCTCCCAGCAGGGGCTGTCTGATGCTTCACCTGTTCTGCAAGACCTTTTCCTGCTGGACCAGCTTCCAGTTGAGGAGAGGAGGCTCTTCCTGCTCTCCTCATCCCCCCTTGCTTGTGCATTCAAGTATGATGCTCCTGGGCAGTCTTGTTCTCTTGGCCACTAGACTACATCCAGGATAAACTATAGTTTTTTTACTTCTTTAATATTTTGTAGCTGACACAACAATAAATAACTAAAATATCCATGCTTTTGTTGCAGCAAATATTGTTTTATGGGAGATGGAGGCAGATATGACCCTCAATATACTGCCCTTCACTGTAGTTATTTTCTCTTCTCTCTATTATTTGGTGAAGCTTTCTAGAACCATTTATATTTTTCTGTATATCGCTCTAAAATCAGAAAGAGCCTTAAAAAGTAAATTGCATTTTTTTTCCCTCTCATTGCACAGCCTTGAATTTCTTACTCTTGTCTTTGATTTTTCTTTTTTCCTAGAGTAAATAAACAACAAAATTTTTTACAGCACTCTCAAAAGGTTACATTCTGGTCATTTCTCATGGTTGTTTTTCAGTGTTCAGTGACAATTATTACTAAAAAAGACCAATTTTTCCAGCCAAGACCTAGAATGGGAGCAGTCATACTCTGGGTGACCACAGGTGTCCACAGGGGGAATTCAGATGAAAATGAAATGTGGTCTTAAAGGACAGGGGTTGTTCATGTGTGGACACTTCTGTCCCTGCAAAGTGGGGTGAGGTGGCCAGCAAACCTTGCTTGGGGGCTCTTGGTTCTGCACTGGGGGATACCCAGAGTTTGTCAAAAGCCTTTAGGAGGAATCACACCCTGAAGACAAGCTATGGAGCTTTTCCTGCGTTCTCTGTCTGGTCGGAGTTTGTAATGGTCGCTCCATTACTGCTGGTGACAGGTGTGTGATAACATTGCCATTTCATTAGCAGGGTATTGTTCAGGAGATTGATGGCTGGCAAGCTCAGAAAAATTGCATCTCCCTCTGCAGCTGCCTGTCTCATAGACAGCATTCATCACAGAGGGAAGGCAGGGGAGGAAAACATACAGGAGGAACAACCAGATGCATTGACATCCCACCACAGTCAAACAGGTATGGGTGACAGTCCTGGAGTCCAGGAATTTTCCCCTTGCTGCTCCAACCCCAGAACATCTTCCAGAGAAAGGAGAGCAGACCTGAACGCTGGGTCTGAGCTCACAGAGGCCTCACCTCCCCTCCTGTGCCCAGGAATTATTAAACAGACAGTTCCAAAGAAAAGAAAATATTGACATTAAGTAAGAAAGTAAATGCCATTTTGCTTCTGGGTGCTCAGAGAGAGGAGAGAGACGATGAGATGCAGAAGGAAAGGAGGCTCTGGAAAGATTTAGAGAGACTTAGGTTTGCTCCCCAGGCCTCTCAGCATCTACACACTCTCTTTTTGCTGGAGGAAGAGGGATTTGGGGCTTTTGGCTGGAGGCAGCAAGACTGCAAGTGCAAAGAAAGGTGGCAAAGGTAGAAAACAGGCAGAGAAAAGGCAAAAAGTAATCCCACAGAAGTGTTTCTTGGTTGTGTCTAACCCTCCACCTTTCTTGACTGGCTCTTGCAAGCTTCTTCCATCACTGCTGGCTGGTTCTCAGGCTGGATGAAGCCAACTGTCCAGTTTCCAGGACTCTGCCATGCTGAGCACTCCAGCCGTGCCCTCAACACCTCTGCTGACCTGAGAGGGGCTCCATGTGGTTTGCTGTCATGGTTTCCTTCCTTGCATGGTGTGAGATCCTGGGAATCTTGCACCATTTTGGCAGTATTGCTGAGGACAAGTTTTCCTAAGTCACCCATTGCCCAGCATTCTGCAGCCAGGATAACTCCTAGGAGGGGCACACTTGAATATCGTATTTGTGACAAAAAGAGAAAAAAGACAAAAAAGAAAACAACCCCCCAGCTCATATTAAAGCTGCAGCCTATCCTGCCCCTTCTGGATCATCCCCCCAGTTCTGCCTGGCCCTCTGCATCCTCTTGGAGGCAATTTGGGGCGTGGGAGGCCCAAGAGAGCTCCCGACACGATGACTGAAAAACCTCCTCACAACTGTACACAAAAAATTAAAACCTCATTTGTGTCTGCTGAGCGAACAAACCGCAGCTAATTAAATCCCCTCACAATAGGACGTTCTGTACGAGTGAGAGCCGCCTCCTTCAAAGCACAGCTGGGGCTGAGAACAGCCTGTCGTGCTGTGCCCCCTCCAGAGCCATGGGGTGACATGGCTTTCATGGCACGGCTGTGCAGCACAGGCTGGGCAGCTCCCTCAAGCCCTGCCAGATTAGCCAAGGAAGATTTGGGGGTGGATTTTGCCAGGGAGAAACCCCAGGCAGGCACACACGGCGGGGATGCTCTGCCTGGAGAGCACCAGAGCTCTCCAGCAAGGGATGGAGGGTTCCCTCCGTGCTCCCCATGGGCTGTGTTTGCAGCAGAGGAGGGGACATAGGGGACACAGGGGACACAGGGGACACAGGGACACAGGGGACACAGGGGACACAGGCTCTGTCCTGCTGGCTGGCACATAGGATGTGCAGGAGCCCCACAGAATTGGTTGTTGTCTAACATCTGTGCCACTGAAAGCACGTCCATCTCCAAGGCTTAAACAACCTCCCTTGCTGTTGTATGAGACCTCCTCGCCAGCCTCATACGTGCTTGGGGAAGGGGGTCATGAGTTGCTTTTCTCCCTCTTTGTCTTTCAGACAGAAAATTGAAAAGCACAGAGAAACCTCAGTGACAAAACTGGGGCCAAAAAGCACATCTGCATCCGTGCCAAGCAGCATCCAAGTGTGATCAGAAAATCACTGATGTTGGAAAAGACCTCCAAGCTCATCGAGTCCAGGCTGTGACCCATCACCCCCTTGTCACCCAGCCCAGAGCACTGAGTGCCATGTCCATTCCTTGAACACCTCCGGGGATGGGGATTTCACCACCTCCCTGAGCAGCCCTTTCCAATGCTTGAAAACCCTTTCCATGAAGAAATTCTTCCTGAATGCTCACTGAATTCTTTCTGATGCTCCATGACTGCCCCCCCAACAGTGTCCCTTTGCTCCCTGTGCAGTGGATGCTCTGGCCCTTCCCAAAGGCACCTGTGTGAGCAGAGCTGTGTCACACACCAAGGGAAGGGTCCCCAAAGTGCTGGGGACAGACCACCAGGTGTCTCACAACCCAGGCCCTGCTTCCCACACTGTTTATTTTTCAACCTGCTGCCTGGTGTAATTTGCACAGCTCTGGCTGTGCAGTGAAGGGTATTGAAAAGTCAGAGGGTGGTCGGAAAAAGACCTGTTTTGCATTTAAAGGATGAAGTTCATTCAGCTGAGCTCAGTCTGCACTCCTTGAGCAGAAGGAGGACAAGGGCTTCTTCTTCTATCTGCACCTGTACCAGCTCAGCCTTTGTGATTTTTTTGGTGTGTAATATCAGTTAACTTTCATTTCTGAACAAAATGGTATCATTTAATGTAAAGTAGCAATTTTTTTCATTTTGAAAGTGTTGAAATGGGGTGATTCGCCACTATCTTTCCTTCTCTCCCACAGATATATTTGTTATCATATTTCTTGTAAAAATTGGCTTATTTAGGAAAGCGTTTCCTGCAGAGAAATTGAGTTTCATTAAAGCAGTTTTCTGATGAGGAAGCAGATAATCAGAGGATACCTTACCTAGGATATCTCATCTTTATCTCATCATTAGTACTCAGAAGCTTTTTTGACACAGCCTGCCAGTCACAGGAGTGGGAGGGCTGAATTTCTGCCCTGCGTCTGGACCAGGTATGTCAGGGACTAACCAGGGAGACAGAGCCCCAGCCTAGACCAGGCAGTGAGGATTTTAACACTTTTCCTCTGCCTCTCCTCTCCCTGCAATATCAGCAGCATCACTTCTGTGGTTTTGCAGTGGTTTGCATGAGACTGTTTGGTCCCTGGGGGAACAAGTGTCACTCCTTTCAAGCCTGTGGTTTGGAAGGGTCTAGAAGTGCAAGGAGAAAACAAAGAGCACAGACAAGACTTCATCTGGTTCTGATGCAAAGTCAAACCAGGCTGTTCGTGGAACAAAACCCACAAGCACTGACGCTCCAGGGAGTGTATTGTCAGTGTGCTTTCTCCATAGAAGCCCTGGAATAAGCTGAGGCACAAATGCTCTGCCTTCTAATGCTGCCCTTAAGTATCCACAGTGCTGCCTTCTCTTAATGCTTTCCCTGGGAGTGTTCCTCAAGCTGGAATCCTGGCAGGGAAGGAGAGGAAAAAAACCTGAGGAAGCAAGTGAATGCAGAAGACAAAAGGAGTGTCTGTGAGGGAGGCAGAGCCTCAAATGTCTGAATTTCCTCTGCTCTGAAGCCAGCTATGCATTGGCTCAGGAGAGGGGACTGCTTTGTGTGGTTTTGCACTGAGGGTTGGGGGGTTTGTAAGGTTTTCATCCTGGTTTTACAGCAGTTCTGCAGTTTCCAGACGGGCTGATTTGTGGCAGAAATCCCAGTGGCCATGCAGAACTGCCTCTCCTCACCCATCTTCTCTTGCTCCTGAGGGCAGCTTAACTAACTCACCTGAAAGATTATTTATTTGGCAGTAAAAGCCACAAATAAAACACAGCTGCCTAATGAAGACAACTTGGTGAGCCTGGCCCATTTTTAATTTTAATGTTGCATGTAATCTCCATTCTGGTCTGTGGACTTGTCAGTGGTTTTACAGCTCCTGATTATATGAGTGCAGCAGGCAGAGACAGCTCAGGGGAAGAGCTGGGAAGGCAGCATTAAGAACTGCCCCTGGGGAATCCAGCCACAGAGCCAAGGATTTGTCTGCACCATCATTGCAGTGACAGAAAGCAGAGGCTGAGCAAGCACTCTGTGTGGTGTCCTTTTCACAACCTACCTGCCTGCTTATTTATAGGTAGTCAAGTAGCTCTGGGCCTGAAACACAAGAGAAGAGAAGACTCCTGCATCACCATCCATGGAAAGACATGGACAGCCAGGCAACTCTTGCAGGAGTAAAGTAGATATCAGGGATTTGCCTGTAGGTACAGGGAGAAGGGGCTGTGTTAGGCCTTAGGGTCAAGCCTATAGCCAAATTTGGAACCTTGGGCTATCAACCACTCTTTATCCTCAAGGCTGTCTCCATCAGTGAAGGATCCCATCAATAACAAGCAAAGCAGCCTCCTCTCCAGAGCACTGTCCTGCCAATAAAGCCCTCTAGACTCATTCACCTCCTCCCACTAGACAGGCTTGGTGCTAAACAGATCACAGACTGGAGAGTGAATCTATTCAGAGGCTAAGGATTTTCTGACAGAAAGATGGATACAGAGGAAGCAGTTTCCTTCCCAGCATGAATAGAGGCAAACACAAAAGGCCAGGCACATAAAAACTCAGGTAGTGCTCCTGTTTGGAGCCCCATGACCTCAGCTGTCCTGCATGGCTTGCTCTTCATCAGCCTCCGTTGTCCCTGGCATCAAGGAATGCACCCAGGAACATCTGGAGAGCACAGAGGCTGTTGGGATGAACACCCTCACTGCTCAGGGAGCTGGGTGCTGTCTCACAGCTGGACACTTGGAAGGGAAATGGGAGCTTTGCTCCATGGGCAGTTCTGGCAGCCCAGAATCAGGGTTAAAGCAGTTGGCAGAGCAGCACATGGAACTTCATTACTCTTCTGGATGCTGGGATGGTTGGCAGGAGCAGTCTCAGCCCTGAAGGGTTTGCATCTCTCATAGCCAAGGCAGGAGGTCTCCCAGCTTTTATGGGTAGGAGAATTGGGACCAGGAGGAATTATACAACTGAAACACAGGGAGTCCGTGGCAGATCCCAGAGTTTTAATCCAGCCCTTCATCACTTTGCCCCTCCTAGGACTCACAACAAGGTTTAATCAAGGCTGCATCCTTTCTCTTTACAATCGTGTAAATCAGGAGTGACTCCCCTGGAATTACAGTGTCCTTGCCTGCCCAGAGCCTGCTCTGAGATGCTGAGCTGTGGGATGCACTCAGAGCCTGGACTCACAGGCAGGCAGGAGTTGGGAAGGTGGCCAGAGAAGATGCTTCAGACCCTTCAGTCCCTCAGCCTCAGGTCTGCAGGCTCTTCCCTGATGCTGGCCCCCTTTTCTTCCTGGGGAAATGGTACTGCAGTGCACAGAGTGCTTGGATAAGGTCCCCAGGCATCGCCCCCCAGTGACAAAGGAGGGGTCTCATCCCCTGGCTCCCCTCCAGGGACCAGCATGTCAGCCACACAAGATGCTTCTCGAATGAAGTGCAGAAACAGCCACCAGCTGCGGAGCTGGTGAAAACCAGCCCAGCCCTTGACAGATCTTTCTCTGGAGACGGCTGACTCAGAGCCTGCTCTGCCTCCAGGGTGTCTCCTGTCGTGTAGACCCTGTCACTGCTGTGTCTCAGAGTTAGCCAGGAGGGGTTTCTGCCTACTGAGTTTGACCTTCTAAGGATGTTGAGCACATTTCAGCATCTGGCCCGTCAAGGGTGTGACATGGTGCACAGCTGTGCAGGACAGAGGCACAGGCTTTGCTGTGACCTCATTCCTCCTTGCTCACCATCTCTTTCCAGGGACTGAAGGCACATGGGCTGCCTGACTCCTTCAGGTCCCAGCAGGGACACTGGGGCAACACAAACAGCATATCCAGATGACCAGCATTCTTTTTCTGAAGGAAGAATCATCTCACATTCCTTCCCAAGTGATACTCTCTAATCTCATGCTAATCCTTCATAAATCTCTAGTGTGGACCTGCCTGAGGAAGGGTGGTGAAAAGGGACAGATTTTTCACTGCTCCTGCTACCTTCCATGATAGAAACACCTGAAGTCAACTCTACTTTTAGCTCTTGGTTGCCAGCATGCTGTCAGGAAGCATTTTTTCTGCTGCTGCCACCCGTGGCTCTGCAGCCAGACCCCTGGCAGGAGTCTCCATGGGATTATCACCATTCCACTACAAAACCTCCTGCTGCCCATGGAGGAGGATCCACCTCTCTCAGGTGCTGGATCACTGATTCCAAGTGCTGCTTAGTTCAGTCCCTTTACACATTTATCTGTCTCCAGCCACCATGGAAATCCCTGTGCACATCATGGACGGGCTGCAGTTTGGCTTTGTACCAATTCCTGACACTACCTTGCTGGCTGGGCTTCCCAAGGGGCAGGCAAGAGGCTTGTCTGTCTTTACAGGTAATTAAATCTGGATTAGAACAAGGTCTTACTGGAATCCAGCCTGGGGAAAATTGTAAAGGGTTTCCCAGAGATGAAGCTCTACAACCAGAGTCCAGACAGTGCTGTACCCTTCTTCTGTCTCCTGAAAACCCACAGAAGCTGCTTTGCCAACCTGCCCATAGCCAAAGACCAGCTTGGATGCTTCAGCACAACACTGCCCACCACATGCAGCTCACTGCTCCACCTGCAGGAATCGAGGTCCTGACTCATGTAAAACCAAGCTTAATCTCTAATTCTCCCTAAAACTTCACATGCTTGACTTGCAGGGCTCCCAGAAGAGAGGGAGCAATCTCTTCTCCCCTGCACAGCTTTGGAGAGGAACTGGCCCTGAACGCTCAGCCAAGAGTTCTCAGCATTGCCACGTCCCCCATTTCCACTACAAAGGGTTGGTCAGGCTCTTGCAAATTCAACCCCCAGCCCCTCTCTGCATGCACACACTTCTACCACCAGCTCTTCCTCCACCCCACTGGGCGTTTTCCATGGTGTGTCCTTGTGCCCAAGCAGCCACCACGGCTCCTGCTCCCTGCTGGGTACCCACAGCTCCCTCCCGGCTGCTGCATAATGGGCCTGAAAACACAGAACCGCTATGCAAATCTGACATTTAATTTGGACATGAGGGTTTAATGAGGCTGTGGAGATTCTGCCACTTGCAGCCTCCACATCCTGCAACCTGCAGTCACACTCCCTTAATTGAGCACGTCCCCACTGCACATGTCTGGATGCACACGCATGTGCACGTGCTCCCCAACACATCCCACCCTCTGCTCCCAAATCCCTTCTCCATGTGGGGACTGTGACTTTGCAGCAGCCACATCTGGTCTTTCCAAAAACATCTGTCAGGACCAGACATGCATTTTCCCACCCTGATTTGGGGACCTCTTTTGAGGTGATGCTTTGGTTTGATGGCTCCTAAAGCCCTTTAGCTCTGCAGCTTCTGGGGCCAGACAGTTCATGAGCTGCTGTGCTGTCTTGTTCTTGAAGAGATGGAAGATGTACCAGGAATTTGCTCTGCTGACAGAATTGGCTCTGGCATCTCTGGGATGAAGGGAAAAGGGCACAGGTTGTGCCTTGTGAGGCCTCTCCTCCCATCCCATGAGATCTGGAAAATAGTTCTCTGCCAGAACAAGCACTTCAATCAGGGAGAATGTATCACATCCATTAGCCCCAGTGACAAAGAAGAGAACAAATAATCATATCACAAAGCCCAAGCAAAATGCAGGAACTCCTACATGCAGCAAGGAGATATTCCCTTTGTGCCACCTGCCTGAAAGCAAAGGCTTCCATCAGCTCCCAGAACAGAAACTCCAGTCTTTTTATTTGAAGAGGATTATGGAGCTGCCATTCAGTAAATGAAGTGCCACTCCAAACAGCTGCACTGTGGCCTGCCCTCATTCAGACACAGAACTGCTGGGGCTGCAGAGCTGCAGGCAGAGGCTGCTCCTGGCCTCGGAGCTCTGCAGAACTAAGGAATGCTGGAAAGTGCATGGAGAGAGGTGAAGAAGCAGGAGGAGAACATTGTTGCTTGCAGCCACAGCACCAAACTGCTTCTCTGGCAACTGAAATATGGATCCTGTTTTCCCTGTTTTCCTGGGAGGGGACAGAAGGACAGAAGAATACGAGCCACTCCTCTTTCCCTGCTGCTTTATATCACAAGAAGTTGCTCCCAGAACATGTTATGGTCACAGTGACCACAGCATCCTCCACACAGGCCTGGTCACCCAGCAGCACAGGAGACAAAGACAGGGGGCTGCAAGCCCCAGCTCCAAGTGTGCCACATTTAATTTCCAGGGAATATGACACTAGGAGAGGCCGTGCAGCTGGTGAAGAGACAGGGAGACCCAATCTGGGGCTGGTAGGGAGGAATGTGAGCTGGGCCAGGGCAGGAAGAAGCAGGTACATGGGACATGAGCTCTCTTCAGCACGAGCAGGCTCTGGGATGAAATATTAATGCCAGCATTCTAAGCAGGCAGCAAGCAGTGGTGTCTGAGCTACTTGGCCATGAATAAAAGATGGTCCTGAAAATGGGGAAGAGCAGCAAATTAATTAATCGAAGCAAAAGTCTCTCCACTCCCATTAATGAACAAGCCTGGAATCCTCCCACATGCAGCTCAGCCTGGGGAACATGCAGGGGCACAGAGGGGAGAAGGAAGCAGAGGCAGGACCTTCTTCCAGTGATCTGAGGTCTTTCCCTGTCCAGCAGTGCCTGTAAACTCAAATTCAGGTCCTGGTTCAGCTTCTCATCATGTCTCACCTGACAGCTTTGAGACTTCAGCCTCTGCCAGCCTGGACTCCTCACCTGTGCCATGGCTCCCTCAGGTTTTGGGTAAGGGGTGAGGTGGGAGCTGCAGTCCTGACACCAAAAGTGTGTGGCAGAGGTGCCACAAAGCTGTATCACGCTCCACAGGAGCCAACAGCCAAGAGGGGCTGAAGGAAGGATGCAGATTCCTAACCCTGCTTATCCCAAGAGCTGTGCTGGCTGGAATAGCCCAGCTCTGGGCCAAACCCTGGGGCCCAGCCAGCTGCTCCCAGGAGAACTGGCAGGAGGGTTCCCTCGCTGGTGGAGGGCTTGGAGTTGTTCCTGCCTGCAAGAGAAAACAATCCAGTTTCTCTCCATTCAGAGCTGGGAATTTTCTGGGTGCTTCTTGGAGCTGCCGTGCCCAAGGCTAATCCCTTATGCTGCACCAGTTGACTGGAAAGAGAGCAGTGGGGGCTGCTGCAGATGGAGAGACACCCTCAGCACCAAGAGATGACTGATCTCCTCTTCTGAAGCTTTGCCCATAAATTATAGATTTTAAGCAGTGTTTGTTTAAAATATTCAGCTTGCCACTTAAAAAGGAATACTCACACACACTAGGAATGGGAAAAAAGGATGGGGGCTGCATTCCCACTTGGAAGGAGGGGGAGGGAAGCAGACAGGAGAGAGGTGTTTCCTGGACTAATAAGCCAGCATCCCTGGCTGTGGGTGTGCAATCCCACACGTGAGCCACCTGCACTGCAGCTTTGCTGCCTCTCCCTCCAGCACACAGCTCAGGCCCAGCCAAGGGCTGGGGGAGCACCAGGCTCTGTTTTCCCACCCTGCATCCCATCCTGCAGGTCATCCCACAGGCTTCCCTTCAAGCCCACAGCACATTGCCATGCTTGAAAAGTCAGAGCAAAGACAGCTCAGGTGCTCTGAGGGCAGGAGGGAGGTGAGGAGGTGGGAGAACATCCTCTACACAATCCGCCACTTCCCCAAAATCACAATCATTGCTTTGATTAAAAATTCAGCTCTTCAGCTGCCACAGCCACAGGGCAGGTCTGCAAAAGGTGAGATGCAGGGAGCAGTACCCAAGATGTTTCTCATCAATGAAAAATGCTCCCCTTCATCTGTGCTCTGGCACATCCCAGCCCTGCCAGGCACTGTATTGCCGCCTGATGGTGAGGAAGAGGCAGGGATCTGCTGCAGGATGAAGCGGTTTCTCCTCTAGGTTGCAGCATTTCCCAGGCTCAGGCTGGCTCTCACTGTCTTCTGGGGTGGATTTCCCATGGAAGAGACTGCAGAGAGCGCTGGTGAGGAGACACAGCCTTGCAGGAGGTGGCTAAAGGCATCCCTCAGCTTTTCTTGCCCAGGGAAGCTCACTTGGATGCTCAGGTACATCTTGAGCAGTGTACAGGCAGCAGCAGCCCAGGAAGGCACAGGTCACTGAACCCTGGCTATCCCACACCTCCTATGATCTTACCAGGGTCACACCCAGCTGGGAGCTGGCTCAGGTAGCTCTGTGGGATCTCCCTGTGATCTGAGGATGGATGGATGGATGCCAGGACCACCAGCCCAGAGCACTTTCCCTTCCCTTCTCTTCCCTTTCTGCTCTAGGTGATGCTCCAGGCCCAGCCCAGCCTCACATGGGCACATGTGCCCAGGTTCCAGAGATCTTCAAGCAAAGACACCTCCTTCTAAAGGGCCCTCCCAACAGGCAGGTAACCTACAGCATGGATCCAGGGAATGAACTCTGAAAGCCTGCCTGGGAAAGCAGTCCAGGATGCTCCCAGTTCCAGCCAGGTGTTTAGGTCAGCAGGTCCAAGGAGTCTGCAGCTTCACCAGCCCTACCTGCAGCTCGAGCACACAGCCTGGCTGCATCTCACTCCCCCTGTGTGTGCACAAACCCTCTGTGTCCCCAGGAGACACAGAACATTTCTTGCTCTCCATCCCAGGAGACACTGACCATTCTGGCATGTTCCACACTATATTTTTAATAAATTAGCCCTGAACTCCATTTGTGTGGATAAAAATAGCACCAACAGCTCTGCCAAGCCGGTTTTCTCTTGGTTAACACATTCATCCAAGCTGCTCTATTTGTCTTTCCTCCACAGACTCATATTCTTCTGGATTCATTTTGTCAAACAAATTGCACAAGCTGGACTGCCCATTTACCCAGTGCTGTTTGATTACAGGGGTTATTTATAAAACAGCAAGACATATGGCATTAAGCTTCTTAATAATAATAATAATGAGAGAAGGGAAAGGGGAAAGCACTAGAGGAGAGGAGGGGAAAAATGTATTTTATTGCAGACAAAAGCTCCTGCCATCGGTGATGAATTCCAGACACTTTTTCCACTTGCTCTTGTGCTGTTGGCATGATGGATGGCACAGGCAGCTCAGCTGCAGGAGCGTGGCCACGGGCTGCAGGGAAAGGAGGGAGATGCTGGAGCATCCACAGCAGGTGAGGCTGGCTCAGGTGTGCAGGGGCCACTGGCCAGCAGTCACCAGGCACTTCACTTCCCAGGAGGTCTCCGTGGTACAGACCCCACCTCGCCCTGCCTTTGAACCTGATTCCCCCTCTTCTCTCTGAGGTAGTCACTGATTCCTGAGGGGTTTGGGACCACTCCATTCTCCGCAAGCAGAGCCCAGCTGGGTCCCTGAAGACACCCCACTCTGACCTGGCCATCCTGGCTCTAATAGCAACTCACTGCAATTCAATCAAAACTTCTTTCAAAGGAAGATGCTTGAATAAGGGCCTGGGAGACCTTGAAAGTAGAGTCATTTCTGAAAAAGGAAGGTAATTAACTTCTTTAAACAGTGGGCACTGATCTCAAGGTCTAGTGAAGAGAGCCAGCAGCAAACTCACTCCCACAGATGCATAGTGGAGCCCTGCCACGTTACTGGAGACCTCAGGGAGAGGGCTGGGAACTGGACTTGGTACACACCAAGCAAGAGCTGCTTCATCACCTCATCCCTTCTCCCTGGTGGGAGCAGTCTGGGCCATTTCCCTGGGGCAGAGGCACCTTCTGCTTTTCTTCTCACCTTGTCTCAAAACAGGGTAACACACCAAACTTCCAATCAGAGCAGCATCAGTCTCTGGAGATAATTCCTTAGCAGCCCTTCGCTCCCTCTCTGCCTCACAGGGAAGACCCTGGCATAAACAAGCTCAAACACTGAGACTAAAGGCTTTCCCCTGGCACATGCAAATGTTCTGCAGCACCAGCCTCAGCTCCTGCTCTTGTTCATCAGCTGGCACAGGCCATGCCAGGCAGACAGAGTTAATCAGGCCTCCCTTGCGATTTCAATGAACTCCTGTATTTCATGGCCTGCATCCTAAACCTGCTATCTAATTCCCCAAGGGAGAGGGATTTACACTTTCAATTTTATGTCTAGTTAGTTAAAGGTCCATTACTGTCAAAAGGATCAGTAGCTAGAAGTTAAATCCTACAGGATTTATGATAAGGAAACACCAAAGGCTACAGAAGAAAAGTTCCAGGGAGGGCAGAGGGATCACAGAGGGGCTGGCAGGTCCTCAGTGCTGTGACACTGGTGACTGCTCTAGAACAAGGCTCACCCCATCACTTCTCCCTTACACACTGTACACACTGAATTCCTGCCCCTTCCCCATCAAGAGACTCTGAAAGGGCTCCACTTCCTTAGCAAGATAAAGGTTTTTGAAGCACACACAAGCCTGCCAATAGTCAAAAACGTCTGTCTGTTCTGCTAGCACCCCTGAGATCCACGGTGTTGCTGCTGTCAGAGCAGAGGTGTTAAAGCAGCTACACTGAAAGGTCTGTCAGCATTACAGAGCTTGCTGTGCTGGGGTTTAGAAACCTGCCCATAAAAACTCACTCCAGGCTGAAACAGGGCAAACAAGGTCCCCGTGCCCCTCAAGCAGGGAAGTGTTATTTTCTTTTTCGTTTGCAAAGGAGGAAACAATCTCTTTTCTGCTGTCGGAGGTTTCCTGAGTGGTGAGCGGTGCCAAAGAGGGAGAGTTTGGCTAGATGGGGGACAGGAAAACATTTAAGTGATCAATGCATAGCTGTGTTTAGCAGAGGCTGGAAATGGTTTTGTAGGTCAAGGCAGCTTGAGCTGCAGCCAGGCAGGCAGCACAGCCCAGTGCTGAGGTCTGAGCCATCTTCAGAGGTCCACACCTGCAGAAAGAGGTCATAAAAGAATCCAGGAGAGCTCCTAGTCCTAAGCCCTCACTCCCTCACTGCCTAACACAGGTGTGCCAGCAATGTTGTTGGCTCTGGAAAGCTTGGGATAGAGCAGGAAAACTTTAATGTTGTTTACAGACACTACCAGGCTTTCCAGTGATGCTGCAACTCTCTCCCTGTCAGCATTCCCCACCAGAGCCCATCTATCCCCTTGATCCACCATCCAGCTGTAAGGAACCCGCTGCACACCCCACACAAACCATTGCCAGCACCAGCAATTGTGCTGCTGTTACTTTTAGCCATTTCATCTGCTAAGCTTCTGGGCCACCAGCAGTTTTTAACCCCCTGTACCTGTGCCCCCCATACCTGAGCCCCCCTGCACATGAGCCCCCTGCACCTGAGCCCCCCATACCTAAGCCCCCCATACCTAAGCCCCCATACCTGTGTCCCCCCCACATGTGCTCCCATACCCGAGCTCCCCACACCTGTGTCCCCCACACCTGATCCCTCCCCATACCTGAGCCATCCCCATACCTGAGCCCCCCATACCTGTGTCCTCCACACCTGATCTCTCCCCACACCTGTGCTTCCATACCTGATCACTCCCCACACTTGATCCCCTCATACCTGTGTTCCCCACACCTGATCCCTCCCCACACCTGATGCCTCCCCACACCTGATCCCTCCCCATAGATC
>JAWWEE010000062.1:5039989-5105274 GCA_035221455.1 Xenops minutus
GCAAGCGCAGAGAAGTATCAGTTCTGTAACATGAGGGGCAGTGCCAAATACCTTTGCTTGGGCGGCGCTGGCCACGTTGCTCAGGTAAACGTCATTTGGCCAAGTAGATAAAAGGCAGATGGCTCCTGATTTGGGGCTTGCTCACTTCACACGACAGGCCAGCGTTGCCTTGGCGGGGCCTCCCGCTGTCACCTGTGAGACAGCTGAGCCTTGAGGATGCAGCCACTGCCAGGCAGGTCTGGGTGTTCCAGGGGTTGGTGAGACAACTCCATGGGGGACACCTGGGCACTTTGGGTGTTTGCACCTGGCGGCTCATATTCTCTCTCTCTGTATTGGGTTTCTTTCCATTTACTTGGCCGCCTTGGGTAATAAAACTGCTGTTTGGGTTAAGTTTTCTGCGGTGTCTCAGTTTTGGCTTCCACATCCCTTCAGACCCCTATTTTCACTGGAACATAAATTGGCAACGAGGGATGTGGAACACGAAACACACCGCGCTGGTGCGTTGGGGCATGTTAACTACAGGGGGGGCACTGCCTGGAGGGGCAGCTCTTGCCTAGGAACAGTAGCGGGAGTGGGGCGGGGGGTTGGGTGGGGCTGCTGAATGGCAATTCTCGCTGGAGAGATCAGGGGGGCCACGCTGCTGGAAGAGGGTGGGTCTCACTGTGAACCTACTGACCTGGGGAGCACGCTGCTGCCGGAGGTGGTGGAGCTTGCTGTGCTCGGGTTTCACCGCCCACCGAGTCCCTGAGCCAGTACTCTGAATTATTGGGGTGGGGACACCCTGCTGTGCCGGGGGTACCCGCTAGAAGTGGGCTTCCCTGTGCACACGTTGACCCAGAGAGGGTCGAGCTGCGGGCAACGCCTGTAGGGTTGTCCTGCGTTTTAGGAGGGGGACTGTGTTGGGCTACAGAGTGCCGGCCCTCGCCCTATGTGATTTTGTTTTGGTCTTGGGCTAGCCATGTTGTCTGTCTAGTGTGTCATTACGAGCTCAGGGGTGTTGTTAATGGTACACAGTAACCTCATCTCTTGAAAAGTTTTTCCTTTCCTTGAACTGTTCCCCTTACCTTGTCGGCCGCCAGCCGGCCAACAAAATGAGTTCCTGACTCCAGTGCCATTGCCTGCAAGTGCCTTGGGGGCTGGGGGGTTCAAGAACGAGTACGAGTTTGTTAATAAAGCATTTACTACCCTGAGAAGGGGACTGGGGAAGGGTGTCCCCTGCTGCAGGTCCTGGGTAGATGGAGGAGCCTTGGGGTATGCCCTGGGATCACACATCAGGGGCCCCAAAAAAGAAAGAGCGGGTGCCTCAGGCACCCAGTAGGGGCATCTCTATCAATCCCCTGCGTGGCGAAAGTTTTGCCACTGGCAGTGCCTGTAGGGGGGAAAGAGGCTTCCTTTGCCTTGTTTCCTCCCCCACCGCTTTTGACAGCCCTGCTGAGCTGCCTGAGGGACTCAGCCGAGGGGGTGCTGCTTGGCAGTAAACTAGGGTGTAGCACAGTATCTTGTGAGTATGCAGGCCTGTTCTTCTCAGCTTTGTTCCACCATCTCTGACTGGAAGGTATAGGAATGCAGAGTGTAACATATTTTGGCATTCTATAAAATGATACAATAAGCAAAATACGGCAGATTGGCATAGGGATTAAGTGAACACCCAGTTCAAGGCACCCAGACTAAAAATATAAAGTCACAGATATGTGGCTGCCTGGAGTGCAACAGGTTGTAATAGCAGATACAAGGGAATGCAATTGCCACAGATACTAAATGTAATACTCTAACCTTAGAACAGCATTTATGGACATTGAGGACCATGTGGTGGCTGAATGTCTGGGCAGCAACAGCAAGACAAATGCATGAAATCCCGCAGATGCCTGTTGCTACTCAAATAGTGAACCCTAAAACCACTTGCTTGACGGGGATAAAGTCATCAGGTGGTGGGAAAATACACACCTGCACTGACTGGATCAGTCAGTGCAAGTCATGTGGACATTGACCAAAGGTATTGACCCCAGGTGCAGCAGCTGCACCTGTTTTGGCAACTTGATATCCTATTGAGTAATAAGATAAATTGATTGGTTTTGCATAGCGGGTCTCTTGCCCAAACAGATCCTTGGACCTGCTACTCCAGAGCTAAGGAGGCTGCTTCTCCTAAGACAACTGCACCAACAATTGTGTTTTACTTTACTTGCCCTGTATGTATTGTTTATATTTCTGGTAAGGTAAAACATGAGGTTTGGAGCCAAAACTCAAATCTTGGCTCTAGTAAAGAAAACCATAACATAATTTTTGAATTTGTATCATTCATTTCGACAACTAGTGAGAGAATACAAAAACAAAACACCCAAACAAACAACAACAAAAAAAGGTAGCTCTCGAAGATTTCTCACTGGGGCTTGGAGATGTCTCTGGAGCCTCCAAATTAAGAAAATTCCAAAAAAAGGGTGAAGGGCTAGTATAATTTGAATAAGACTGTCAAAATACCAATACAATACTGTGATTACTGATTATTGTATATCAGTTGTTTTCCACTATCTTCTGGATTTTTCTCATGTATAGACATAGTATAGAGACATAGAATTAAAAACAAATATCATTTCTGTTACACTGTTGGCATTGCAATGCTTGTATTTGCATATGTTTGTCCCAGTAGTATTTGCAGCAAGTTGAGGGAATTGTTTAGAATATCCCTGTCTCCTCTGTGATTGCCACAGCATATTAAAGAGATCTTTTGGTTAAGAATTGACACAGGATTCTATGTGATCATGAGAAAAACAATGTGTGAGGTGCTGAGCCTCACTAGAGAAGAGTCCTGTGTTAGAAGGCAAAAAAGTGGCTGATTGCAGCACTGCACTAGAGAGACTGATGTCTGTGGACCCTGCTATGGGCCCTGGCTCGCATCTCGCCTACAGTCTGTGAGATGTACTAATAACATCATGGGATAACTGTTTAAGTTACTTTGTCTAGCTAGCACCTTGCTTTGATGCATGCCTTAGTTAAGTAAGTTTTGATCATGTCCTGGATACTTCCTTCATGCTCTTGTGTTCTCTAGGAAGTATGTTTCAGTAGAATGGTGTTCTGGAAACATTACAGCAAAACTCATGTAAAGATGCCATAGTCAACAGACAATTGGACACTAACCAATTTGTAAGATGCTATTGAGTACACAGTTTGGTATTATTGAGGATGCTTTTATAGCATGGAGGCAAGTGATTCCTGTACAATCACTCCATGAGGTGAAGGGGATTGGCTGCAGTCAGAGGCAGACTGTGGCAGGACAGCCTGCCTCTGATTGGGCCTGAGATGGTGTAGAGAATGCAAGCTCCCTGTGAGAGTGATTGGTAACACCAGGATATTGTTTGGTGCTGCATCAAGCTCCAGACGCACCCTGCCTTGAGCAAGCTCCTAACAGGCCCGTGAATTTGTGGCTGGCAGCCAACCACTTCATACTATAAAAGCTAAATTCCTCCTATTCAAGAAATGTAAAGAAAAAGGTCTAACATTTGAAGTGCCTTTGCAAAAGGTTGCTTAATGGTCTAGAGTCTATTTTGCAGAAACATCAGAAAACCATCATGGTATCCAGACCCATTAAACTGAACATTCCTGTTCGTCCATTCCAAGTTGGGGACTGAGCCTGTGCTGAACGGTGGGACCACTGACTTCCTGCATGCTATCAAAAAAGGACTATCTCAAGTACTGTTGACCACTTACACTCACTGCAGGATGTGTCGGTGACCCCAGTCAGCCTAACGAGACAAGACATACTCTGTCTTAGCACAACAACTCTGGGTAGACGATGGCTGGAACCCACTTGGATTTCTCCCACTAAAGATGAACTTGATCACAAAGACATGATTATTTGGACTACTACTACCTTTTGAATGAACATCCCATGCTGCTTTCCTTGTTCTTCTACCTCACTTAGCACATGGCATGGTCCAGTCACAGACCACATGGTGGAATGTATTTAGGTAGAATTCTATGTGGGTATTTTTGGTCTGTGTTTGGCCCAGCCACCTCTGAGAAGCTGCATTTTCTCATGCCAAGTTATGGGAAAACAGGCTAGGCTTGAGAAAGAGATTTCTGTGTAAACTAAAATTAATTGGTCTCTCATGATTGGTTGATGGCCCTCCAAAGGCATTTGATGGAGAAAGAGAGGAGGAGGATGAAGTAAACCCCCAGCCTCAATTAAGGAGGACCCTCTGAAATGGACTGCGCAGGTGCGGAGAGACCCCGCAAGCGCAGAGAAGTATCAGTTCTGTAACATGAGGGGCAGTGCCAAATACCTTTGCTTGGGCGGCGCTGGCCACGTTGCTCAGGTAAACGTCATTTGGCCAAGTAGATAAAAGGCAGATGGCTCCTGATTTGGGGCTTGCTCACTTCACACGACAGGCCAGCGTTGCCTTGGCGGGGCCTCCCGCTGTCACCTGTGAGACAGCTGAGCCTTGAGGATGCAGCCACTGCCAGGCAGGTCTGGGTGTTCCAGGGGTTGGTGAGACAACTCCATGGGGGACACCTGGGCACTTTGGGTGTTTGCACCTGGGGGCTTATTTTCTCTTCTCTCTCTCTGTATTGCGTTTCTTTCCTGTTTACTTGGCTGCCTTGGATAATAAAACTGCTGTTTGGGTTGTCTGCGGTGTCTCAGTTTTGGCTTCCACATCCCTTTGGACCCCTATTCTCCCTGGTACAAACATGCTCTAGGTGTCCAAGCCATAGGGAGTGATTTCTTCTACTGAATCCACAGAGAAGGTGTTTACTTTTTGCAAGACAAAACAGAGCCAGTAGAGGACATGGGAGGCTGGCACTTTCAGCTTTGCTCCAAGTTCTGGCTTCCCTATGCTTTTCCTGCCTAAGCAAACAGAAGCAGGGGCTGGGTAATGTGGCAGCACTTGAGAATCTCCCTATGCTCCAAGTATTGTGTCATTATGGACTGGGTGGAATCCCTGAGTGACCGTGTAGGGCAAAAGTGGCTAGATGTGGCTTGGAGGGCTGCTGGTGTTTGGGGTGTGGGAAGGGAAATGCCGAGGGTAGGGCTGGCCCGGTGCCTGGGGCAGAGCTGGCGCAGGGTGTGGGCAGATAGGGCTGCCTCCAGCTCTTCCCAGGCACTGGGGTGTCCCTGGGACAGGAGGGGCAGGGGAACCCCTTCCTCGGTCACCCCAGCACATGTTCCCATTGTCCCTCTAACAATGTGGGGGAGGAGGCAGCTCTGGAGCTGATGACACAAACCCTGGTGCGGGGAGCAGCTGCCTGGCTGCTCAAGGGAAGCTCTGTGTGTGCAGAGATAGCCCCTGCCCTGCCAGGGTGACAGCCCGGCCTCCTGACAGCCTCAGTCTGGGAGCGGGCTCTGTCTGGTGCTAGAAAGGGGCAAAATTGCCTTTTTTTAATCAGAATCACAGAATATCCTGAGCTGGGAGGGACCCACAAGGATCATCGAGTCCAATTCAACCTGCACAGACACCCCAACAATCCCACCCTGTCCCATTGTCCAAATGCTCCCTGAGCTTTGGCAGCCTTGGGGTCGTGCCCACTGCCCACCACCCTCTGGGGGAAGAACCTTTCCCTGAGATCCTACCTAACACTGCACTGATACAGCTCCAGCCATTCCCTGGGTGCTGTCCCTGCTCACAGCAGGGATCGGAGCTCCTCCTCCCCTTCCCCTCATGAGGGTATAGAATATATTTAACCTGCTTCTCTCTGGAGTGAGGGGCTTCCTGGTTGGCTTGGAGCACAGGGAGACCCTGCAGGCAGCTGCTTCCAGTGGCTGTTTCCTGGAACTATCTGTACAAACCTGTGTGGTGAGAGTAAAGAGCCCTGGTCTACTGGTTTCTTCACAAATAAGGAATGCTAATAAACACTTTCCATTGCTTAAGGCCCAGCAGGTAGGAAGAGAAAATTCAGGGAAGCTATTTTCATTTTCTGTAACTTGCATTAGTCATCTCTTCTGAGACAGAGGGGAGAAAGCTTGGCTGGGAATGGGAGCAGCCATGCTGTGCTCCACACTAATTTCTATGTCCAGCACCTTCCCAGGAGGCCCCCAGCCGCTTCTCCTTTCCCACGCAGGTGAATTTCCCTAAATAAAAGGGGTTTGAAGTTGCTCTGGGAATCAACTGCTTGTCAGGGGCTTCTAATGCTGTATGACCTGGCATCAGCCCCTGCAGGTACGCCGCATTTTATAAGGGCTGGTGTGTCACAGGGTAAGGTGTTCAGCAGGTGCAGAAGGGGAGTTTCACTGTCTGAAGTGGCATATTTTCCCAGTTCCAATGCTCTGTCCATGGTCATGCCCATCTCAAGGGCCCCTAGGATGTGGCAGCCTTGCAAAGAGCTTGACTACAGGCTCTCTGGCCACTCACCCTTCAGGGAGGAGACAGATCTGACTCTGAACTAGGAGCTGTTACCTGCCAAACCTGCCCGGCTCAGCTGGCAGAGGTGCTTCTCCTTCCTTGAGGAATGAGTTTCCCTTAAGTTCAGCAGAGATCAGGTTTGTGGGGCATGGTGCAGAAAGCAGCTCTCCTCAAAAAAACAGCCCCTGCCAAGCAGGATGCAAGGGGAGGCAGGGAGGAGGAGGCTGGGGCAGGCAGCCAAGGACCCTTCCCACACAGTCTGGGGAGCAGATGGAGCACACTGAGAGCTCTGTACTTCAGTCAGCCCCCACTTCCAGGCTGAGTTGGCTCCTAGTGTCCTGGCTGGAACCCACAAGGATCCCCAAATGTCTTGCAGGAAGATTTTAGTGGCCTTGTGCTAGAGGCAGATGATGGATATCATCCTCTGGATGGATAGCAAGCTGCAAGGAGAATTGCTTTGCTCTGCTTGGCCAGGAGAGGTGCACTGCTGGGATCTTGTCTGGAGGATCTCAGCAGGGTGGAAAAGCAGCAGTGCCTGGTGAAGCAGGGATTTATTATGTGGGATCGTGACCTGTAGTCAATGCTCCCTGCTGGCAGCTTCCCTCCCTTGAAGGCAAGGCCCCCTGACAGGCAGGAGGTCACAACGTTCCCACTCTGACTGGGTGTGAGCACAGCCAGGACTTTCTGCTACAGAGAAGCTACAGGACAGGGTGTGCAGGCAAACAGGGAGGAGCAGAGGGGAGGGACAGATGTTCCAGTGCAGGGCTGGAACTGATTCCTCACAGGCACTTCTTAGTCTGAAGTCTTGAGTCTCTGGGGCTTTTCAGTGCACAGACACAGCCATAAAGCAGATACAGGCTACCAAAGGATGAGCCCTGAGTGCTGTGGCAGAGCTGAGGCTCCGTGCCAGCCTGGTGACTCCTCTGCTAGGCTGCTGGAAGCCCAGCAGACCCAGGCCAGTGCTGCAGCAGGAGCCCTGCCTGCCCCTGTTTTCCATGGCTCCGTGCTGCATGCAGGAAGGAGGGGAGCACAGTCTCCTCCACCCCTGCTCTGTGCAGCAGTGCCACAAAGCCCAGGGGCTTCCTATCTGGGCCATGCCACATATAGCATCCGTGGGGCCTCCTGGGGCTCTCGGGGGCCATCCTGTCCCTCCAATCAAGGGCAAAGCTCTCCTGCAGCCTCCCTTGCTTGTCTCTCAAAGATGGGCTGGGAAGGGCCCAGGTTTGGCTTAGTGCAGTGAGGAGTGTGAATCCTTCGCATCCCTCCTGTGAGCTGGGGCCTGGGCAGAGCAGGATGTGCAGGGCCAGGTGCTGAGCTGTGAGGCAGGTGAGCAGCAGTCACACCTGGGGCTGTGATCTCTGCCAGAACAATAAATAGCACTGATTCCCAGATGCCCTCCCTTACTCCCCCATCCTGTGACTCCCCTGCTCCAATGGCCTTGGGGAGGGTGTCAGGGGTCTGGCCCCCACAGTGCTGCCCCCAGGTCCTGTTCTCTGGGTCCTTACATCTCCCCTTCCCGGCAATTGGCAGTGGTTGCTGCGTGGGCATCCTGCTGGCACGTTTTGAGCAGGACCCAGAGTGTGCTGCTGTGCAGTGATTCATGAGCAGGACGGAGAGACTCTAAATCCTGGTTTTGGGGTGGGCTGAGGGCAGGGCAGAGATGTTCCTCTGGGGAAGGATGTGCATCCACCTTTCTCCTAGAAGAAGGGTGTCCCCTGCAGCAGGATGTCCTTGGGCAAGGCCAGGTTTTAATTGCTGCAGCATCACCAGACACCCGAGTCATGGTCCCGCTCATGCCTCTGCTCCCAGCCTGCCTCCTGCAGCTACTGGGGACAGTGCCTGAGCTACCAGGAACAGTGAATGTCCCCAAAGACTCCCCACACGCCCTGGCTTTCTCTCCACAGGGGATCCAGGGGCGGTTTGGCTGATCTGAGCACCTGGGGGAGCTGTCTGTGCCTGCTTGTCTGTCTGCCCTGCAGCATCCCCTCATTGCTGCTGCTGTCTGCACTGCTGTGCTGCACTGTGCTCGTTTGGTGCCTCCTTGCCCCTCTTTATTCTCGCCTGTCTGTCTCTCTGACTGCCACCTAACACTGCAAGCACTGCCTGCCCCCCTCTCAATTTGCCTGTCATTATTAGGATTTTTACTCCCCACCCTTTTCTTTGGCCACTATCTGGAAGCCTCTGCATTAGGTGTGACTTAGGCACTGCTTTTCCCTGGTTTATTGGCAGCAGCCAGACTGCAATCTGCAGCAAAAGGGCTGTCCAGAGGGAGAACCTCTGCAAAGAGCTCCCTGCAAATACCTAGGCAGGACAGTCATTGCCAGCACTGCCCAGAAACTGCACACTCACACCTGCCTGCACAGCACCACAGCCAGGAACTGAGGGACAGCTGAAATCTCTTGCAGTGGGACTTGAGGGGAAAAAAGGAAGCCAAAAAAACCAGCCCTTGGAGCTTGAATTCCCTGGTTGCCCATGGGATAGCTGGAGGTGAGGGGGAGGATGTGGAGCTGTGTTATGGAGATGTGAGGCTGGATGTAAAAAGGACCTGTGTGTGTGGTTATACGTGCTGCCCCACATCACAGCTGTGTTTGGATGCAGACCTTGTGCTTGCAATTTTTCCACTCTGACAGCATTGCAACATGCCTCTTGTGTCTGTCTCTTTGCCTTGCATCCATCTGCTTCCAGTCTCGTTATCTTTCTGTGCCACTTTGCCAGGCCTTTAATCCCATCCACAGCAGCCCCACCAGTCTGGGCCACCCTGGGCCACCAGTGTGGTGTGTCACCATGCTGCCACAGTGATACACAGTGCCTCTGACACCCAGCTGCCACAGCAGACAGGGTTAGCCCTTTTCCCTCCTTATGGCAGCACACTGGGATCCTGCTGCACATTCACAGGGAATCACAGGTCCTCCTGGCCAGCTTGGGGGTCCTTCTCCATCTGGGCCAACACACCTGTATCCCACGTAGTGGACACTGCAGCCAGAGCCAGGCTTTTGTAGAATTAGCAAAACCCCCTGCACAGCCAGCTTGCAAAACCTCAGCACTTCAGGTGTCACCTGGGATCAGGTTCTGCTGGAGCAGAATATGACTTTTCATATCCACTTTCACGGTGTCAGCCCTTTATGCAGAACCCAGCTGGGGGTGTGGGAGGAGGTGAGGACAGGGCAGGCCATCCTGAGTGCCTCTGCTCCTTCCTGGGATGCCTTGGGACCCAAACTCCCAGGGAGAGCAGCTCCCTAATGCTGTTCTCCTCTCTTGTCATCTCCACCCTGCCCAAGAGCAGGGAAGAGGTCTCTTGCCAGACTGCTTTCAGAATCCAAAGACGTTTTGCCTGTGAAGAAGCTCTGTTTCCCAATCACATGCTGATGGGAGCCTGGTGGGAGCAAAACCTTGTCGTGTCCTCATTGTTACCAGCCCTGGGCCTGAAACTGAAGGTTTGTGGCTGGTGGTATCACAGAGAGCTTGTAGGTGTGACTTGGGGACATGGCTTAGTGGTGAACTTGGCAGTGCTGGCTTAACAGTTGGGTTCGATGGTCTTAGAGCTCTTTCCCAACCTAAATCCTGTGATTCAGGTATGTGTCCTGCTGTTCCCACCATCATTTTGGAGGGGACCTGTGTCACACAGGGCTCTGGTGACTTGGGGCAGACTGGCTTCGTCGTGACCCGAGCTCAACATCTTGGTGAGGGGAGATGACAATGCCCCCTCTTCAGCAAAGCCCACGCCAAGCCCTTCTTCCCCCTTCCCAGCAAAACACCTCCCACGCTGCCGGGAAGGACGAGGGCTGGCAGCCCTTCTCCAAAACCATGTTCCCACGGCAATGGGGATGTTTCCTTCCCCTTTCTGGGGAAGATACGGGGGGGACGGCCGGGGGACGCGAGCGGGACGCTCCGCATCAGCGCGACCGCCCGTGCGGGGCGGGGTGCGGGGAGGGGGGGGTGTCTGAGTCCCGCAGAGCCCCCCCCGCACCGCCCCCCGCCGCAGGGCCGGGGGCCGAGCCTCGGTGACGCCTGCCGGTCCCCATTCGCTGGGTCCGCCCGCCCAGCCCTGCCCAGACTGCGGGAGCGGCGCGCACACAGCCCCGCACAGCCCCGCACAGCCCCGCACAGCCCCGCAGGCAGCGGGCAGCGCCGGACAGCGCCGCAGGTAGCGCAGGTAGGCACCGCACCGCCCCGCACCGCCCGCACCGCCCCGCACCGCCCGCACCGCCGGCAGCGGGACACACCGCGGGGAGGGTCGCGCTGGCGCCGCGGGGGGATCTCGCCCCTCGCCCCGGGGATGCTCGGCCGGGCGGGGGTCGCGCTCGGCGCTCTCGCAGCGGGGCCGGAGCCCCCGCCCCGCTCCAGCCCCCGCTCGGGACTGCGGCATTCCCGGTGGGCGCGCCCCGCGCTCCCGCAGCCACAGCCGCGCTCCCGCTGCAGGACCGGGATGCTCGAGCCCTCCCCGAGCCCTCCGGCCCCTCTCGCGGGGCTCCTGCTTCGCTCTTCCCCGGGAACCCCCCGGCGTGGGTCCTGCGGGTCGCGGTCCCTCTCAGCCCATCAGCTCTGCACCCTCCCGTCCCCATCCCTGTCCCCATCCTCGTCCCCATCCCCATTCCCATCCCTATTCCCATCCCCATCCCCGTCTCCATCCTCATCCCCAGCCTCGTCCCCATCCCTATTCCCATCCCTATCCCCGTCTCCATCCTCATCCTCATCCCCAGCCTCGTCCCCATCCCTATTCCCATCCCCATCCCCGTCCCCATTCCCATCCCCACGCCTCGCCTGTCACCCTTAGCCCGTCACCGTGATGTGACCCTGAGCAGTCGGAGACACTGCTGGGAAGCTTTACCCTCCAGTGTTACCGTCCTCCTGAGCCCTGTCCCTACACCAAACCCTTGGGATCATCCGGGAGTGAGAGTTAGCTGGATAGCTCTGCTCCTGGCACTGCTGCCAGGAGGAGGGGAAGGGTCCAAGGGCTCATGAACCCAGAGCCTGGAAGGTCTGAGTGTTTTGGGACATAAAATGGGAGGAAGACCCCTTCTTTGAGAGCTTATTTGCGTTGATTTTCTGGAGGAAAGCCTGACTGTGACCTAGATAGTGTCCCAGGACATTCAAAGAGGAGCAGGTCGGATGGGAAATGACAAAGCAAGGGATGAGGAGCAGTTTCTAGGAACCCGGAGGAGACTCAGATTGTCTCCTCCATGATGCCTTTGCCCCCAGTTGGCAACTTCTTGTTTGTCAAAACCAAACAGAAGGGGATTTTGCTTCCTGACCAGGCTTGGGGTTGTGGATGAAGAGATTTTTCAGAGCTTCAGAGTGAGCAAATGGGTTTGGTATTTCCTCCTTGAATGTTATATGAAAGATCCAATAATTGCTAAATAAGATCCAACTGGCTGCGGTGCACGCAATTCCTGGCTCTTCCCTGGGTGCTTAGCCAACCTGAGAGGGAACAAACCGAGGGTTTGCTGACCCCTCTTCCAGCCTGGTGATTCACATCCCCCTCTCGGACCTGGCCCCACATCCCCAGGCTGGAGCAGGGACTGCAGGGTGCCTGGTGTGTCCTTCAGCCTCCCCCACCCTGTCCCTCCATTCCGCATATCTGCGGCTGGATTCCCCGCGCGGCTGTTTGGCTGGGCTGCAAACCTTTAATTAATTCCTCGTGGCTGGATTGGGCTGACTGGAATCAGCAGCCCTGGTGTTTTGATGGCACATCCACGGGCTCCTTACCCACACACACACCCTGGAGTGGGACAGGCACTGGGCAGGGACCCGGAGGGTGGGTGCTGCCACACAAATCCCTTCCACCCTTCCCTTCCAGGCAGGCTCAGCTCAGCTCCTGGGGACTCAGTGCCATCCTTCAGCAGTCTTGGCTCCCTGTCCAGCTGCTGTGTCCCTCCTGCTCGCTGCTCTTGGCCCCTTTCCCTCCACTGCATCGCAGTGACTCATCCTTGCTGAGCTCACCCGCTGGAGCCGCAGTGGGGCTGGCAGGGCAGGCGCCCGCCAGCGCCAGGAGAGGGTCCCTCACCTGGAATCCCCCTCGCCGGGAGCCACAGACCTCTGGATAAGGTGTGCAGGCACCAGGGGGCATCGTCAGTTCTGCTGCTCAAACCTTGGCTGGGCTCGGGGCAGAAGGGGGGGAAGGTGGCACAGGGAGCCCTTGCTGCAGGTCTGTGCCACTCTCATTTAAGGTCTGCTGGGGGGGTCTGAACAGGGAAAAGAGAGCATGGATAGACCCTTGCCTAAGGATGTGGAAAGGTGATGCTGGGCAGACACACAGTGCCTGATTCCCCAGCTCACTGCAGTGCTAGCCAATCTCTGTGCAGTGAACCAGACATCGTGATGAGGAGAAGGCTGTAGAGCATCACTGGTGCAAGAAGGACAGCCTGCCCCCCTGTGCCGTGCCTGCACCACGGAGTGCCCACATCCATGTGCCAGGGCAATGGCCTGGCTCACTGCCTCTCTCCCCCATGCCCAGGCTCCCCTCTCAGAGGCAGCCCCTGTGGGGCACCCCAGTGACAAGATGAACCCCACCGTCGGCATCGCTGTCATCCTGACAGGTACGGCTGGCAGAACACACCCCTCCCTGCTCCCTCGGCCCAGAGCAGCCAGGCCAGGGCCTGGGGGCTGCATGGGCACCCCCAGAGCTCGCTGTTCCCTGTGCAACCCCCTCCTGCCTCTCTCCCAGTCCTCCAGGCTGCCCACTGCCAGATGATCAAGGACCTGAGTGCCTGCCTGCTGGGCCAGAACCTGCGCGTGGACTGTCGCTACGAGAACAAAACCAGCAACCCCCTGACCTACGAGTTCAGCATCACCAAGGACAACAGGAAGCACATCATCCACAGCACCATCGGCGTCTCCGAGAACATCTACCGGAGCCGTTCCAACGTCACCATGCACAAGAACCTGGTGTGCCTCCACCTGCAGAGCTTCACCACCAGCGATGAGGGCATCTACATGTGCGAGCTGAGGGTCACCAACGACTACACCGGCAACCAGATACGGAACATCACCGTCATCAAAGGTGAGGTGGGCAGTGGCACCTGCTCATCATTCAGCCTCTCCTTCCCACCCTCTCCTTGGCTTGGCAGGGCCAGCATAGAAAGGAGAACACCCAAACCCTTCCCGATCCCATAAATGCTTCCCAATCCTTAGATGCTCTTCCTACTGCAAGCAGAGCAGTCAGCCCCTGAGATGGGCTCACTCTGCCCCGTCTGAGACTGCTTTCCCTGCCTCTCTTGGGTCCCACCTCAGGCACATCACCCAGGTGTCCTCCCACAAAGGGGACAGTGGGGATTTTCCACGCCTGTGTCCCACAGGAGCAGTCCTCCAGTTGCAGAGCCCTTTGTTCCACATGGTGCCCATCCCCATGTCACCTCAGTCAGGCACAGGCAGGGTCATGCTTCCCAGGCTCCCCAAAACCTTCACTGCTACATGGTGGGAGGGAAACAGGCAAAGGGTCAGGATGGGACTTGCTGCTTTTCTGTGACAGGAAGCTGTGCCCCAGTACCATTATAACACCCAGCCAGAGCCCTGTTCCCGAGGGATTTCATGGTGGCTCTTCTCTCCCTCCCCATTCCTTCTCTTCACAGACAAACTGGAGAAATGCGCCGGCTTCAGCCTCTTGATCCAGAACACCTCGTGGCTCCTGCTGCTTCTCCTTTCCCTGCCTCTCCTGCAAGCCGTGGACTTCGTGTCCCTGTGAGAGGAAAAGCACCACGCACACACACACACACACACACACACACACACCGAGCACCCCAGCAAACCCGCCTCCCCCGCCAGGTCGCAGCCCTTGGAAAAAGAGAAGCTGAACCGTTTGGAAGCCGTGAAACCTCTCTGTGTTATCTCTATATAGCCGTATATTAACGCTCCCCACGGTCCTGTGCCGGGGCCCGCCATCCCACGCACACAGCCCCGCTCCGAAGCATGGTGGCTCTGCTAGGCAGCGTTGCTTCTCCCATCGCGCCTCCCCGCTCCCTAGGCTGGCTGGTTTTGCTCATGCTGGGAGCACTGGAGCCTCAGCCTCGCTTATCCCATCCCTTTAACTTTTGGGGTTTGCCTGTTCTCAGCTGGATTGGCAGGTAAGAGAGAGGGATGATGCGAGAGTGTGCAGAGGGTCCCCGTGGTTGGTGCTGTGCCCACGGCCCCTGGAGGTGATGGGGCTTTCAGTGCCCCCACCTGCCCTGCCCACCAGCCAGGTGACTGATTCCTCATCCTGCTCCTCACCCTGAGTCACCCTGAAATGCCACAACAGGGAGTGGGCATGAGGTGAACGCTGTCTCAGAGCAAGCTGGGAGGAGGAGAAAGGGCAGCCGTGGGATGCTGGGCATGGCCAGGCTGGGAGGAGAAAAGGGAGCAGGTCTAGGAGACACCTGTGAAACCCCCCTGCTTCCTCTGGGCTCCTCTGGGGCCCTGGGAGCAGGTTCACTGCAAATGTGCTTTGGCAACAAGTTTTTCCTAATCTGTTTCTTACAGCTGAGCTGGAAGCGAGGCCTCCTCCAGACACCATCTGGTACCTTTGGGCTGCCCGAGCCAGAGCCACCACTTGCTCTCCCCGGGGACCAGCCCTTAGCTGTGACGAGAGAGTTGCTGCCAGCACCCGCTCGCAGTGGAGGCAAGCAGAGCCTCTCTGAGCTAGACACAGCCCTGCCCTCGCCCCCACTGCCCTCCCCAAGGCCCCCAGAGCTGCACCCAGGCTGGTGGGGAGGAGTGTGACCCCGCAGGGACTCCTCTGCACCGTCCCCTTGTTTTCCCTGAGAGAACAACCCAATCCTTCCCCATGGGTAGGCCCAGCAGTCTTCCAGTCCCACCACGCTCCTCAGAGGAGCCCCTGTGCCCCCTCTCTTCTCGCCTTTCCCTTCCAGCCTTTCCCTGCCTCCCTTTAAGAGCAGAAAAGGACCTAAGGTCAGCCCAGCTCTCAGAGCCAGATGATCCCAGGGGCTGGCAAGAGCGGGCACAGGGCTGTCCCAATGGCCGTGGGACCCCGAGGAGCCTCCCAGGGGAGAGCACAAGGGAGGGGAAGATGCAGGCAGGAGCATCCACACCCACGGGGTGAACCCCAGCGCTGCTGAGCTGCCCGGGCTGTGCCACCACGACGCAGAGCAATTCGCAGCAGCTGCTCCCCGCTCCTTGCTCCTCTCCAGACACCGCCAGCTGCCTCCTACCCCCGTGCCCGTTCCACCCCTGCCTGCTTGCTTGCTGTCTAGTGCTGCTGAGGCCGTGTATAGCTGAGGTCTGGCTGTGCCCAGCCCCCTGGGCGTGCTGGTGAGCGCCAGGGTGGGCACAGAGCCCAGCGGCAGAGCGCGGACGCGTCTCCAGTCTTCATTTTTTTGTGAACATTTGTAGTTGTTTCCACAGCTTGTCGTCAGAGAAATTCTGTTAAAGGGGAAAAAAAAATAAGAAAAAGGAAAAAAAAAAAGAGAAAAAAAAAAAGAACCCTATGAAAAGCAACAACAACAACAAAAGAAGTCTCCACAACTATCCTCCAGGAGTGTTCCTCTGTCTGCACAATAAAACCCTTCCTAGGTTGTGTGTTGGAGCCACGGGCACCGTGTGTGCGCCGGGGGGACGAGGGGCTGTGGGGCTGTGGTGGGGCTGGGCTCCAGCCTGTGCCAAGGGCAGGGACAGCCTGTGCCCTCAGCATCCCAGCTCAGGGGTACAGCCCCCACAGGCAGCCTCACCCAGGCGTTCAGCACCCCAATCCTGCAGGAGAGAAGCAGGCAGGGGGGCAAGACTTGCCTTCCCTGGGGAAGGTAACCCCTTCTTCCCATCTGGAGCACAGACCCTTGGCCCCCATTCCCATACCTGTCCCTATCCCCCCAGCTTCCTCCTGGAGGCCCCTTCCTCCTCTGCCCATTGTGCCAGCAGGGAGGCAAAGTAGGGGACCCCAGGTCTGGTCCTGGCCCGTCCATCGTCATGGGTGAGAGTTGCCAGGCTGGGAGCACACATGGGAGCGGGGCTGGCTGTGCACATGTCCCAAAAACCCTGTGTCCTGCCAGTGCCCCTGTGCCCACACGCTGCCTGTGGGGCTGCCAAGGGCTCCCCTGTCCTCTGGAGCAGCCAGAGCAGTCACTTGCCCAGGGTCACAATGCCACCCTGGCACCAGAACCACGGGACAGGCTCACCCTCCTTTTGGGAGCAGGGCCCTGCCACCACCCCCTGTCACCATTGGTGACCCTGTGCCACCTCCCAGTGACGCCCAGACGCGTCCCTCGCGTGTCCCTCCCTGCGTAAGGGCTGGAGCCAGGCGGGCCGGAGGGAGATGCCACCCTAATTACCTGTGTCCTCATTATCCCGGCAGGTGCTCGCTGAGTCAGGGCTGTGCAGGTGCCGGCGTTCCCTGGGCGGGTCGGGGAGCGGTGCTGGGTGGGTGTCCTGGTGTCCCTGTGCACCCACGAGGAATCCCACGCCACTCCAGCTGCCCCGTGCCCACCTGTGCTGCAGCCTCAGTGGCTCTTCTCCCAAGGAGGGCAAAACCCAGACCAACCTCACCCTGATGCTCTACTCCATCAGGGCACCCCTTTATCTGCCTCCACACCGAGCAGTGTCCCACGCTGCTCTCTCTCTCTTAACCCTTGTTACCTGCTCCCTCCTGGACCTCCATGTCCCTCCCCAGATCCCTTCCTTCCCCACACTTACCCTCGGTCGCCCTTCTGCATCCCCACACCCCCTTTGGGGTGAGCCACCAGCCCCCTCGGGCTCACGTCCCCTTTAAGCCTCCCCAAGCTGGAATGCGAGAGGAGCATTTCAGCGCCCTGTGAGGTCAGATAAAGACACTATATTTATCTGGCCGGTAACCTGAGCCCTGAATTTCTGCGGTGGCGTTTTTTACGTGGCCCCACAGCCCTCCGGGCTCGGCCCCCTCCAGCCTCGGCTCCCAGGGCAGAGGGGCTGGGCTGGGGGTCCCGAGGGGACCATCTGCACATCGCCCAGCTCCGGTGCCAGGGGGAGCCCCCAAGGATCAGCCCCGAGGGCATCACCCCGTACCTGGCTGTTCATCCCTCGCAGCACTCCTGGCCAGCACAGGTGAGTCGAGGGGGTGCTCTGGGCACACTGCCCTGGGGAGGGGGGACTCAGACACGGGCAAACCTGTCCCCCCCCTTCCTTCAGCTGCACAAAACCAGGGGAAAAGGTTTCTCTCCAGGTGCAGAGTTCACTCTCAGAAACTTGGCAGCTCCCAGGCAGCCTCCTCGTCCCCCGGCGTGGGCAGAGCCGTGTGCCCGAGGGTCCCTTCTTTTTTTCTTCCCACCCACAGACCTCAAAGCAATAACACATCATGCCTTGGGTCTTACGTCAAGGTTGCCCGTGGGTTCGGGGTTTTGCTGCCTTGGGGGTGGCCCGGGAGGGGTGAGCAGCAGGTTCTGCAGCCGGGTGGGATGTGTCAGCAGCACAGAGCGAATCCAGAGCGGTGACTCCGGCCAGCACATGGTGGTGGGAGAGTTTGGAGGGTTCTCAGGACAGGGCTGGGAGGGGAAGGGTCCTGGCCAGGCTGGTCTCACTTCCCTGCCCATCGTTTTGGGCGGTGTGAGTGGTGGGGGGACAGCTCTGGAGCTGGGGGGGCTCCTCCCCAAGTGCTGGAGCAGGAACACTGGAGAGGGGCACTGGGGTTGCCCAGGATGACTCCAGCCCCTTGCAGGGACCAAACATTTTGTGGCATATTCCCCCCGGGGCTGCTCAGGGCCACTCTCCCTAGAGGGACGTGGATACCCGGAGGGATCCTTCGCCTTGTGTCCCTTGGAGGACGGGCAGGGGGCTGTCCCACTCCTCTGGCACTCTCAGCTGGACAAGGAGAGTCCCCTCTGCTCAAACCACTTGTACACTGGAGCACACAAAGTGCCTCACACAGTGTCCCCCTTTGCCTCTGCTGGGAGCTCCCACGTAACCTCCAGGCTGGGACATTGCGTCTCAGGGGACAGGGGACACAGCTCCAAGCCTGTGTAAGCGAGAAGCAACTGTGCTGTGACACCTTGGATGGAGCCAGCGCTGTGTAAGCTGAGCTGAGCCTGCTCTGGGGCTCTGTGGCCACTGAGGGGGACAGCAGTCACCAGGCACGGGCAGGAGGACAGAGGGGACAGCTGCCACTGGGCACAGGCAGGGGAGAGAGGGGAGAGATGCCACTGGGCACGGGCAGGGGAGAGAGGGGACAGATGCCACTGGGCACAGGCAGGGGAGAGAGGGGACAGATGCCACTGGGCACAGGCAGGGGAGAGAGGGGCACCTGCCATAGGGTATGGTCAGGAGGAGAGAGGGGGGCACCTGCCATAGGGTATGGTCAGGAGGAGAGAGGGGGGCACCTGCCATAGGGCACAGGCAGGACAGCAGCTGGGAATGGAGCAGTGTTTCTGCTCCTCTGCCTCCCCAGGGTGAAGGGTTTGCCTTCCAGCTTTGAGCTGAGCTTCCCACTGGGAATGCTGGTGGAGCTGGAAGCCAGGGCAGGACTGGCCAGCACTCTGAGCAGCCCCAGTGTCTTGCTCCCATGTCCTGGCACTGGATCCTGCCTGGCCACGTGAGTGCAGACCGGACATTCCTGTGCCTCAGCTTCGCCTGACACCCCGGGAGGATGATGAGGGTGCAGGAGGTCTGACTCAGCCCTGCCAGCCCCAGGGCTTTTCCAGGCACCAGGAAAGCTCAGCACTATGACGGGCAGGGAGGGGCCAGGAGCCCAGGAAGCGCTGGCAGGAACCGGGGTGTTCTCACACCCCATCAGCTTCTCTGGCTCTTGGCACACTCCGCTCTTCCTCTGCTCTGGGGTCCGCTTGGATGTGACACGGGGGCTCGGCAGCACAGGCAGTCCTAGCAGATGTGACATTCCTCCATGGTAAGACCTCTCCTCCCAAGAGATGGGGTAGCTGCCGTGTCTGGAGCTGGCTCCTGATCCCATCCCTCCATCGGCTTCCCTGCATCCCCAGGGCAGGTGCTGCCCTGTGGGAACATGTACTCTGCCAGACAGCACCTGCTGCCCTCCTGCTTCCAAACTGGAGGCTCTCCTGATGCTGCCAGTGTCAGTGGTGGCATGGCACAGTGGGAGATCCTGAGCAATTGTGGGTGATGGCACAGGGTGTTCTCAGAGACCACAGGCACTGCTGGCAGTGGGTGATGGCACAGGGTGCTGTCACACACCATGGGCACTCCTGGCAGTGGGTGATGGCACAGGGTGTTCTCAGAGACCACAGGCACTGCTGGCAGTGGGTGATGGCATGAGGGTATTCCAGCACTGAGGCGCCCGTTCCAAGCCCAGATCATCTCTGCTGGCGAGGGGGACAAGGCTCAGGGATAGCCCAGGCAGGGTCCTGTGCCAGGCTGCTCCGTGCCCCAGCAGGGCAGGCAGCCAGGCACAAGCACATGGAGCTGAGGGGCTCTGTCAACGCTTGTTTTGGCTCTTGCAGAGAGTGCCAGTCCCTTGGCTGGGGTCCCACATCCCTCCAAGCAGAATTCCCTCACTGTCCATGTGAAATCCTGACTGGCAGAACCTCTCCTGGGCCCTCACTCCTGGCGAGGGCAGCCACAGCCTGGCTGGGAAGAGCTGGGTGTTTCGTGGAGTCCTTGCCTGGGAGCAGGTTATTCACCCTTCAGCCTCTGTTCCCAAACAGGTCTGAGTGCTCCACCTTGCTCCTGCTTGTAAATATTTCCCTCTCCACTGTGGGATGTGGTTATTCCCTGGGCAATAACAACAGCCCCTGGGATGCAGCCGGGTGGCTGGAAAGCCAGGCTGGCTGTCAGGAGCCCACGGGTGCTTCTCACCACCCTCTCCTAAAAGCAGTCCCGGGGCATTTCCACACTGGGCTCAGACTGCAGGACTCTGAGCAGGACCCTGGGTCCCCCTAGAGTGAGGCAGGGATGCAATTGCCGGGACCCAGTGCCCATCCCCAGTCCTGGATGCACCCTGCATGCTGCCAGGGCTGTGCGAGGGACGGGCCAGGCACAGGCTCCGTCACCTCCTGGCTTGGAGCGGGGCCAGAGCCCGCCCTGGCTGGGCTGGGAAAAGCCTGTGAATCAGGGTCATCTCCCGGGTGACTGGAGACTCTCGGAGCCACATGAGCCACTGTCCTGCCAGGGAAGGGACACCAGCACCGGGGGAGCTGAGTGCCAGAACCACCGGGACAGAGGAGCTCCTGCGTGCCCCGGTGCCACCCACAGCCCCAGCACAGGTAGGGAACCAGCCTGACAGTGTGGGCACTGAGGGCAAACTTTCCTCCAGCTCCAGAGCCCGTGTTTGCAGGCACTGGAGGCTGCCGGCTGCCACACTGCCCTGTCCCTGCTCTGGGTGCCTCTGTCCCTGTCCCCTGGGCTCTCCTGCCCTGTGCGGGTGCCATGGGGCAGAAGCCCCCTGCTCATTGTGGGGACCGAGTGCTGAGCTGTTTCCCACCTGCACAGCCTGGCTGTGCCCAGCAGGTGAGGGCACAGCCGTCACCCCACCGGGAGGACTCCTCGGCTTGAATTACTGCAGGGGGCTCACAGGGCACAGCCGTGGCAGGGAGAGGGCAGGCAGCTCGGGTCCTGGCCTCGCCTCAGTTTCCCTCTCAGTGTTGGCAGCAAACCGAAAAACCACCCCACTGCCAAGCCCCAGCACTCGCTCTGAATGACCAGGGGAAGGGGCTGGGCTGGCTGCATCAGTCCATGACAGAGCTGGCCCTAAGCATCATGAATGACCAGGCAACTGCCTCCCATCCGGAGGAGACACTGGGGACATCTCTCCAGCCCCAGCAGTGGGACAGCCATGGGACAGGGATGTGTGGCAGGGATGATAGGGATGTGTGGCAGGGATGCCAGGGCTGGGGCAGAAATGACTGCTGCAGTCCCCTGGCTTTAGTGACTGTGGGTGCTGACATGCTGGGTGCCTCTGGCTGTGCCCTGGGGCTCCCTTCTGTGGTATGAGGTGCCCGAGGGCACATGGATGGCAGTGCCAGCTGAGTCCTGCTGTCACAGGCTTCTTCAGGAACGCTGACAGGTGGCGGGAGCTGTGAACACTGTGCCCCACAGCACCCTTCACCCCCTGGGTTCCCTCTGTCACCTGCATGCCTCTCCCAGGCTGGCCCAGGACACTGGGCTTCAGGGTGGGTGCTGGTGGTGGGCGCCCCATTGTGCCGATCACGTCATGTGGAAACTCAGCCCTGGGCTCTTCTCTTGCAGTCGATGCCTCCAGGAGAGCCCCTGAGCCCCAGCCTGCAGCATGTCCCAGCTCTCCTCCACGCTGAAGCGCTACGTGGACTCCTCCCGCTACGCCGAGACCACCTACCCCAAGGTGCCCAGCGGGTACAGCTCCTACTCCTCCTATGGATCCACCGTGTCCTATGCAGACAGTGACAAAATCGGCTTCAAAGCCAGCTACCTGGGCTCCCCCCGCTACCACGCCGCGGGGCTGTCCCCGAGCAGCGGCTATGACAGCGGCCGGCTGCCCCTGTACCCCGAGCCCAGCATCCACCTGAGCCCCTCGTACCTCCGCGCCCAGCCCCGCTCGCCGGGCGGGGGGCTGAGCGGGGGGTCCTGCTACCCCTTCACAGGGACCCCCACCAGCCCCACGGGCTACCTGCCCTCCTCGGCACCCCTCAGCCGCCACAAATCCATCAGCCACTCGGACCTGGCGCGGGAGTTCTCGGGGCTGCACACCTCGGACAGCACCTACACACCTGCGGCTGGCACGCTCAGCGCCCGCAGCCGCCAGGAGCCCAGCGCCCTGCAGGGGCTCTACCAGGCTGCCACTCGCTCCGAATATGTCCGTGGGTACCTGGAGAGCTACGGGAGGAAAAGCAACCACGGCAGCCTCTCTGCCGGCCACCTCAGCCCCTCTCAGCCCAGCCTGGGCTCGGCGCTGCCACCGTCGGGCACCCGCTCTGCCACCCAGCCCTACGAGAGGAACGACGAGCCCTGTGATGTGCCCACCCAGGACCCCACGGTACGTGGCGCTGGCTGCGGGTGGGGGCAGAGCTGTGGTCCGTGGTTGTGCTGAGCCGGGGAGCCCGAGCTCTGGTGCTTTCCCTGGGAATCTCAGCGTGCTGCTCCGTCCCTCAGTTTGTGCGTGTGTCCCTCCGAGGTGCCCTTGCTGGCACAGCAGTCCTGGGCTGGAGCTGCTGAGACAGCCCTGTGCGGGCGGGCGAGTGTCCTCTGAGGGGCCGTGCTCACTGTCTGCACTGCTGGGTGCCCATGTCCTGGCAGGACTGTGCCCACTGCATGCCCCCTGCACCTTTCTGCATGTGTGTGTGACCAGTGGGTGATGGCCCTGACCCTGTGCAGGGCTGAGGAGGGTCTTCCTGCTGCCTCATCCCAGCTCGGGAAGGTGACACGACCGGGCTGGGCTCTTGCCCTGCTGGGATGGCTGGTTTGGTTGGTGCTGGTTCTGCCACAGTTACTCGGTGCCCAGCTGCCAGTCAGGTTTCTCACTGGTGCCCAGTGATGCCAGTTTCCTGGCATGGTCCATTGCTGCCATCTCGGGGCTCTGTGCCCCAGCCCCCGTGGCAGCAGCAGTTTGCCCGTGGCAGTGCTGCTCTGGGCAGGGTCACACAGGGTGACAGGCACTCGGTGCCCCAGGTACCCGTGGGTGCTGCACCATCCCCAGAGCCCCAGCCCGGGCCGGGAGCAGGAGTCACACACAGCCCGGCTCGGGTGCGCAGGGGAGCAGCCCGGTAATTTTCCACTCAGGTTTCCTTCCAAGATCTGGCCAGGCTCTGCCTGAGTTGTCTCCCACTTTCTTTCCATCCACCCGTGGTGGAGGCTGATCTGCCCCAGCCCAGGGTCTGACCTGCCCTTTGCTTCCCACCGTCATCCCTCAAACTGTGAGGAAAAGTGCTGGGGGATTCTTTTCTGCTTCTCTGGGAGCAGGGCAGGACCCTCTTTTCCTTTGCAGCCAGTGCCCCCACATCCCTTCCTGTGCTGCTTCCACCACAGAACCAGCTGCACCTGCAGTGCTAGCAGCACCTTCCCTGGTGTGGGACTCCCTATGCCCACCTCTCTCATCCATGGTCCCCAGGCCTGGGGTGAGGAAGCAGGCTGGGGAGCTGGCAGAATGGAGGATCAGTGCTGTGGAAAGGCAATTCCTGCCTCCCCCTCCCACACCAGGCCCTGGCAGAGGGGACCAAGGGAGGATCCAGTGGCTGCTGTCAGCTATGAGCACTCTGGATAGCCCACTGCTAGGGAAGGGTCTCCACTCCAGGTGCCCACAGACCACTGTGATGTGGGTGCCATCCTGCTGCCACGGGATGCCCACGGGGCAACGGGGGCTGTGTTAGTCCCAAACCACAGCCCTTCCTTTGGTCTGTGCATGAACACAGCCAGGGCTGACGGGTGGCAGAGGTGACACTGGGACAGACACCCATGCCGGGGCAGGCTGGGTCAGCCACACTGGCTTAGGTTTCCTTGGTGCTTTGATGGGTACACCTGCTATTTTCCATTGCTGTGCCTTTTTTCCCTCCCTTTCCCAAGCAAATGTACCGATCATAAAACAGCTTTGGGTGCCTGCGGTCATGCCAGGAGCCGGAAACAGGCGCATGTTGCAGCCCCGGCACTGCCATCGGTTCTGCCCCATTAGCCAGCCCAGAGGGCTGTGCCAGCAGCACCCACTCCTGATGGAGCCAGGGGACAGCAGGGCTGGCTCAGTGCCTCCTCCCACCCCTTATTCCCCAGCTGTCTCCTGTATCCACAAGCCCCCGTGCACAGGGGTTTGCAGCCAGCAGGTGAGGGTGCCTGCTTTGTCCCTGCCCACACCATCACTTTGTGCCTCAGTTTACCACTCCCCAGGGCAAAGGGAGGTGCAGCTGCAGTGAGCCACTGGGGCTGTGCTGGCTCTCGAAGGGCAGGCTGGAGAGGGGCAGGACTGGAGTTGTGCCGCCCCATTAACCACCCTGGGTGTACACAGGGTCAGGAGGCCAGAGCCACCCGCAAAACCGCCGGCAGCTCTCCGCAGTCCCATCCTGAGCAGCTGACAGCCCTGGCCCGCAGCCAGTCCCAGCCCTGCCTGCTGCCGTGGTGCCAACCCGGCCTGTGGCAACCTCTGCCCACGGCAGAAGGTCACTGCTGCAGAGGGGACGGCTGAGGGCAGGGACCTGGCTCTGGGTGATGCCATCCCACCAGATGTCCCATTCTCTCTCCAGCTCCAGCCTCGCCCTCAGAGCCTGTGTGCCAGTCTTTGACCAGGAGGGAATTTGGTCCTTGGCCCAGGGTGCCCTATGACACCAGGGCAGGAGGTTCAGCATGGGATGTGGCTGAACGCCACCCTCTTGCCATGGAACCGGCTCTGCCAGCACCCCACATCCCCATGGGGAGTGCTGGACCAGCACCCTGCACGGTGCTTGGGGCAGGCTGTGCACCGGGGCTGATCCTGCCCCTGGCATTCCCACCCTGGCTCTGGACCTCGGGGAGCTGTGCCACAGCCCCAGGGCCAAGGCTGTGCCCTGCGGGGGCCGTGGGAGAGCTGCGGGACACCCACGCAGCACACACGGGGACAGAGGGGTGTGTGCGCCCCAACGTGCACACCGTGTCCCCACATGTGTACGGTGTACACACCGCGGGGTGTGTACATATACACACACATGTGAGCAGGCGCGGGCCCGGCATTACGACAGGCATCCTGTGGTGATGCAAAAAGCTCTGGCCCTGCAGATGAATAACGCTGCAAGATGCCTCCTCAGATATTTTTTGCTGGTGCCAAAAATAGTCTCCCTTCCTCCCTGCCCCCCTCTTCCCCAGCCAGCCCCTCCGCTGGCTGTGCCGAGCTCCGCCGCGGGCAGGGAGAAGCTGCATCTGCAGCGATGGGGATGCAGCAGCCCCTTGCTCTGGATGGGGTGTGCTGGGGGCTGCCAGCGGGTGGGAAGCAGGCTCTGCTCGGTGCCTCCAGCCCTCCCGGCGGGGCTGCAGGCTCTGGCTGTGTCAGAGCAGCCCAGCCGCGCTCGCTGCCTCGGTGCCCGTGGAAATTTCCCCGAGCGGGCTGTAGGACACCTGGGCACGCAGAGCAGGCGCAGGGCTCCGCCGCTCGTCCTGCTGCGGTCACAGGGGTGAAGCAGAGGGAGGCGCAGGACGAGGACGCAGGACACCTGGGCTCCCTGCCAGCCTCCGCATCTGCCCTTGCTGCAGGAGAAGAGCTGGAGTGCTGCCCGTGCCGGGCCTCAGTTTACCGCGGGGAGACGCCAGGTGGGGTCTGTGCTCCACGGAGGATTTGGGGGGATATTTTTTTTTTTTTTTTTTTTTTTTTGCGCCAGCGCAAGGCACTAAATCACCCTCTGAGCTCAGCGCCAATGCATCTCCCAAGGAGGAGGGTTCCCCCAAAATGTCACTGCCTGGGAAACTGGCACTGGCCCTGCCAGGGGAGGCACATGCCAGGGAGCCCCACCACCCTCTCTGACAGCCCCTCTGTGAGTACGGGCAGCCCGTGCACCCACGGGGCTGTCCCCGTGTTACCGACCCAGTTTCGGGTTGTGCCTCCCCCGGGTGGGCAGCCCCGCTCGCTGCCCGGTGCCTGCCGTGCCCGCCAGCCCGGGGGACGCGGGGCCGGGAGCTTGGGGGAGCACCGGGGGGGCGGCCAGGCGCTCCTGCGGCTGCCCCCTTGCCAGAGACCCCCATTGCCCCGCACGGTGCCGGTGCCGGGGTCCCCGAGCGCAGGGAGCCCCGCTCCGGGAGGGGCGCAGGGCGTTCCGCATCCCCGACGAGCCCCCCTTAGCCGTGTCGCCCCCGGCCCCGCCGCCCCTCGCGGGCCCCCCTGTCTGCCTGTACCACGCGGTGCGCGGGGGCTGGCCGTCACCGAGCCGTCAGCGAGCCCGTCACCGAGCCCCGGCCGCCGCCTCCCCACCCATTTGATGTCAGAGCCGCTCAGGTGCCGTCAGCCCCGCAGCCGGCACCGGCTCCGGCCCCGCACGCCCGGCACGGGGGGCTCGGCGCCCGCCCCCGCCCACACCGCCGGCCCCGGGACAGGGGCGGCCCCCCAACGCTCCCCGGCACCCCGCAGCCCCCCGAGGGTCCCCGCCGCCCTGCCGTGCCCGCCGGGGACACCATGAGGGACTCGTACACGGTGACACTGCCCGAGGAGCCCCCCGCGCTCCCCGACCTTCACAAGGACCTGCGGCCCCGCGGCTCCATGCCGGGGTCCCTGCTGGTCTCCACCTTCGTCGGGCTCGTCCTCAACAAGACCAAGGTACGAGGTGCCCGCAGCCCCGGCCCCGCCGGGCTCGGGGGCAGCGCAGGGGGCACCCCTGCCCTCGGTGGGGGGCGCGGGGTGCGCTGTGGAGACCCCCGTGCCCGAGCATGGGGTGTCCGGGGGTGGGGGCTGCCCCGGCCGGCCGCGGGGACAGCGTGTCCCGGTGTCCCGCAGGATGGCAGGGACCAGGGCAACTCACGTGTCGGGACACCTGGGCTCCTCTCACAGCCCTGCCCTTGCGGTGACCTTGGCCAGGTCCCTCTGTCCCCGACCACCCACCACAAGGAAGGGTCTGCTGGCCACACCGGCCCCTTGGCGGTGTCACCGGACTGAACAGTGTCCCCAGAGCCACCGTGCCGGGGCGGATCTTCCCTGCAGGGATGGCAGGGCAAGGGGCAGGCAGGGCAGGGGCTGGGCACTTATGTAAGTCTGGCTGCCCCGGCTCTCCTGCTGCCCCAGCAGGCACGGGGCATGCGGCCCTGGATGGGGCAGGACAGCCCGGACCGTGTCCCTTGTCCCCATGCCCTGTCGCTTGTCCCCGTCCTGCAGTGCAGCCTCGGGGACTCCCCAGCCGCGCCGCGTGAGCCAGCTCTCCTTCACCGCCTCTGAGCATGTCGTGTCCTAGATAAAGCCCTGTACGGGAGAGGGGGATTAGCCGGAGTTGAGTCACCCAGGGGAGGGAAATCCAGGGTGGGAAATAACACCTCGGTGCATGTAGGCTTGTGCCATGGTACGGGAGTACCTGACCCCCCATCACCGCAGCCCCAGCGCTCCCATGGGGTTGTTCCAGGCGCTGGGAGGACAGCCGAGGTGCTGGCTTGTCGGGGAATGCCAGGTCTGTGGGGAGGTTTGCACCACACTGGTGGGACAGTCCGGTCCCTCCTGGCACACAGGCAGGAGCTGCTCAACAAGGGCAACTGGACGAGCAGCGTCCTGGTGGGGATGGCTGGGGCACACCGGGGCAGCTCTCAGGGGTTGCTGCTCACCCCTGGCACCGTGACCTTCCCTGTGACAGGGGTCGGGACACGAGCAGCAACACCCCACAGGGTCAGACCCTTCAAGTGCTGTAGGGACACCTCTCCTGTCTGCTTGTGGGCCAGAGCCAGGCCAGCTCCTCCAGCCGTGGTGTGGCACTGACCCGTCACAGACTGCTGGTCCTCCCTGTCCGACCAAACCTGCCCGCAGCCTGGGGGTCCCTGTCCCTGTCCCTGGGGAGAAGCAGGGGGGTTGCCTGGCACTTTTGGACAGCCCCCCGCTGGCACTGAGGTCTGTGCTCCGCCGCATCTGGGCACCACAGGGCACTGCCAGGGCACAGAGTGTGCCCGGCCAGTCCGGCAGAGCCCTCACAGGGTGGCCCAGTCCCCACTGGTGCCGGTCCCCACTGCGGTGGGTGATGCCTGCGCTGTCGCTAAGGAGCACGTGTAACTGGATCTGGGTTATTTTGGGCTGCTGTCAGGGCTGGGTGCTCAGCACCTCCCACACACACACCAGCTGCTGCTATTTCAGAGCTGCTGGGCCCCCTCCCCTCCTCTCCTCTCCTCCTCCCCCTCCTCAAGCCTGGGGTGGGCAGCTGGGGCGTTTGCCCGAGAATCCTTAAATCTTGATCATCTGGGGGAGCACCGTCAGCAGTCTGACCCTGCAATCCCTTTTGGATTCCCTGCCCTGCTCTGGGGTGGTTCATCCCACTGCCATCCTGTGCAGGGCTGGGAGTAGGACCCAGGGCTCTCACCACTTCTCCTCACCAGCACCCTGTCCTACATGCTGGGAGAGAGGGGTAGTGGCCCCTCCAGACCCTTTGTGGTCTTGGTTTGTCCAGCAAAGAGTGGCAGGGCCTCTTGGCCCCAGCACCCAGCTGCCTGTGCCCAATTCTACATGGCCCTGCTCAGGGACCACCTGGAAACCTGGAAGAGCCCCATGGCACAGGTGGAGCACAGCCAGGGCAGAGACAGGCTGGGAGGGCACCACTGGGCACAGCCCTGTTCCCCAGGCTCACTGCCGCGGGGCTGGGCTTGCACTTTCCCAGGTGGACTTTATCCGTCAGAATAACTGTGCCAAAGTCTGGGCTGTGTGTGTGCAGGGTGTCCTGGAGGGGACAAAATGGGCAGTGACAGGGCACTGTGCTCCTCCTGCAGTGTGGGGTAGGCATGGGGCACTGCCATCCCCAAGTGTCCTGGGGCTCAGGGGTGGCAGTGGAGGCAGCAGCGGGGCTGGCCTGGCCAGCAGTCCAGGGCATGGGCCATGGAGCATGGGGCATGGGGCAGGGGGCAGCAGTGTCACCGGGCAGGGAGAACTTTGAGCCCTGTGCGTTGCCCTGGGCCAGCAGCAGCCACCTGGCAGGCAGGATGGGGAGGCCAGCCATGGCTTCCCACCAGGTCCTTGTCCCAGAGAGCAGCTGTGGAACTGGCTGTGCCCATGATGTCACAGCGGGATGGGGCCTCTGCTGGCACTGGAGGGCCTGCTCCATGTGGGTGTCTGTGGCACCATGGCCTCGCTGGGCTGCCCACAGGCATGGCCAGCGCAGCACCGTCCCAGCCCTGTTCCCTCTCTCTGCAGAGCTCCAAGGCGGTGCAGGGGCTGACCGGGCTGCGGAACCTCGGCAATACGGTGAGTGTGTGCCCAGGCACCACGGCCCCAGCTCACACCGTGCACCTCTGTGGGGCAGGGGGGGCTCTGCCCCTTTGCCTCGCCCCCCAGCACCCACTGTCACCTGGCAGCTTGCTGCACCCCACTCCTGACAGCGCTGCCTGAGGAAGAGCTTCCCCTGCTCTGCACTGCTCCGTCCCCATCCTCTGCCCACCCGCCCCGGGTGTCCCCCTGCCACCGCCTGCCTCCCTCTGCTTCCCGTTGCCATGGTTTTCTCTTCTGCCTCCCCCAGTGCTTCATGAACTCCATCCTGCAGTGCCTGAGCAACACCAAGGAGCTGCGGGATTACTGCCTGCAGAACCAGTACCTGCGGGACCTCAACAACAACAGCCGCATGCGCACGGCGCTCATGTCAGGTAACTGTCCATCACTGGCCCTGGGGACTGCAGGGGCTCCCCTGCAGCACAGCCCTGCAGCACAGCCCTGCAGCACATCCTCGGACACCCCATATCCCAGGGGACCCCCACCCAGAGGTTGCTGCTTCTCCCCAGCCTTGCTGGGGCAGGCGCTGTGCTGTAGGTGCCCAGCCAGTGGGAGGATTGGGTCCAGGGACCCTGAGAGGGGTGCTGATCTCTGCCCCAGGGGGGCATAGCAATGCCATGCCACCCCCTGCTGCTGACCTGCTGCTCTGCCTGCAGAGTTTGCAAAGCTGATCCAGCTGCTCTGGACCTCATCCCCCAACGAAAGTGTGAGCCCCTCCGAGTTCAAGACGCAGATCCAGAGATACGCACCACGCTTTGTCGGATACAAGTAAGGGGGGTGGGTGCAGGGGTGGTGGGGGAGCTGAGCCCCCTCTGCCTCTGCTCACCCACCATGCCCCGTGTGTTGCAGCCAGCAGGATGCACAGGAGTTCCTGCGGTTCCTCCTGGACGGGTTGCACAGCGAGGTGAACCGTGTGCTGGTGCGGCCCCGGGCCAGCACGGACAGCCTGGACCACCTCCCGTAAGTGCTGCCTGGGGTGGAGGCACTGCGTAAGATGAGCTCACTGCCTGCAAGCCTGGCCTAGGAACAGTGACCACGCAGGTCCCTCTGGGCTGGGTGGCAGGGCTGGCATCCCCCAGGCCATGCTCAGTCCCTCGTGTTTCCCCATCCCTTGCAGTGACGATGAGAAGAGCCGGCAGATGTGGAGGAGGTACCAGGAGAGGGAGGACAGTCGCATCAGTGGTGAGCAGGGCTGGGGGGAGAGGAGGGCATGGCAGAGCTGGGAGCTGGGCTGGGAACTGGGGGGGTCTCACCCTGCTCTGTCCCATCCCACCAGACCTCTTTGTTGGGCAGCTGAAGAGTTCGCTGACCTGCAGCGAGTGCGGCTACTGTTCCACAGCCTTCGACCCCTTCTGGGACCTGTCCCTGCCCATCCCCAAGGTGAGGGATCCCCAATGACCCTGGGCCCTCTGCCCCTCATTCCCTGTCCCTGACCCTCACTGTACTCCCACAGAAAGGCTACGGGGAGGTGACGCTCATGGACTGTCTCCGACTCTTCACCAAAGAGGATGTGCTGGATGGGGACGAGAAACCGGTACAGGGCAGGGGGGCTTTCCTGGGGACAGGCTGGGTGCCTTTTTCCACATGCCCCTGTTACCAGGATTGTGGGCTCAGTGCCTGGTGGGACTGGCCTCTGCCCTCACCCTCCTGCTTGTGCTGTTTGTCTCCCACAGACGTGTTGTCGCTGCAAAGCCAGGACAAGGTGCACAAAGAAATTCAGCATCCAAAAGTTCCCCAAGATCCTGGTGCTTCGTATCCTTTCAGGCAGAGGGATGGGGATAGGAGTGTTGGGGGGAGTGCAGGTGGTTTTTCTTGGGCTCCCCTCTGTCCCTTGGCTCCTTGACGTGATCCCCCCAGACCTGAAGCGCTTCTCAGAGGCCAGAATACGAAGCAGCAAACTCACCACCTTCGTCAACTTCCAGCTGAAGGACCTGGACCTCCGAGAATTCGCCTCGCAGAGCTGCAGTGAGTCCCAGTCCCTGCAGGTCTCCCATCCAACCCTGAGCCCCTGTCGACTCCTGAGTTCCAGGGGTGTCACAGCTCTGGTGGGGGGCTGAGGCAGGAGGGGTGGCAGCCACAGAATCCAGGGGATCCAGCTCTGTGCTGGCATGCTGGGGGGGCAGCAGGACTGAGCAGCACCTTTGCTCCCCACAGACCACGCCGTTTACAACCTCTACGCCGTCTCCAACCACTCGGGCACCACCATGGGGGGACACTACACAGCCTACTGCAAGAGCCCCGTGTCCAGCGAGTGGCACACCTTCAACGACTCCCGGTGAGGCTGCTGTGGGGTGAGGCAGGATGAGCAGGGACTCCCTGCTCGGGGAACCCTGGTGCCTGGTCCCCGTTTCTCACAGCTCTCCTCCCACCTCCACAGTGTCACCCCGATGTCGTCCAGCCACGTCCGCAGCAGCGATGCCTACCTGCTCTTCTACGAGCTGGCCAGCCCGTCCTCCCGCATGTAGCCAGCCCTGCTGCCTCCCCGGGCACCCCCCGTGCCACCCCTCAGAGCTGGCTCCTCCAGGTCCCGGCTGGTCGGACCCCCAGGTGCAAGAGGGAGGTGAAGAGGAGAGACCCCAAGGTGGCTGCAGAGGGAGGCTGAGAGCAGCCAGAAGCAGAGCCTGGGCAAGGACAGCCCAGCTCCAGACTGAGGAGGGGCAACTCATGGCAGGACAGAGCACAGGCAGCTCAGGCACCTTCTGGTTGCTGGCATTTGATTTTTACCTTGGGGGCTTAGGGTTTTTTTTTTCTTTTTTTTTCTTTTTCTCTTTTTTTTTTTTTTCTGTGTGTAATAAAAACCCAGAGCAAGGGACTCTACAGGAATGGGGCCGCCTGTCCCATTGACTCATCCAGGACCTCTGCTCCTCTGGGGCAGCACCCAGAGCTGGGGACCCAGGAGAGCCTCACACATCCCTCCTGGCCTCTTGGCACTCCTGTATCTGCTTGGCTATCCCAGAGGATTGGTGAACTGCTCCTGACCTCCTCCTGGCACTTCCAAACCTCCTGGCAAAGGACTCCAGCCCTCCAGTTGCCTCCGTCCCGTCTCAGGCAGCACATCCCCACAGCTGCCCCTCACACACTCCTCAAAGCAGCCTGAGCTCAGGCCCAGACTTATGAACAGGAGGGAGGAAAACATTTTGTGGAATTTATATGTATTTATAGTGGACTTTGCTTCACCTGGAGCACCCCGCCGCTTCCTGCCTCTCCAGGGACTGGTGTCGGGGGATGCTCCGGGTAGGTTTTTACCTGCCTCCTCATACGACGGTGCCTTAAACCATTTAGGGGGGCGGGGGGCCACTGGGGTTGCACAGGAACATGTGTCCTGTGGAGGAGAGGGAGGGGAGGACAGTGGCTTTCCCGGGACCATCTGCAATCGGGGCTTTTTCCTCCCTGTGATCAAGGAGCCCCCCTGGGTGCCCGGCGACCCGCCCTGCTGCTCTGTCCTCCAGCTAAAGCAAATGCCAGTGGCCTTTTTAGCCTTTTCTCTAATTTATTCTCCTCCCCGCCCTGCCTTTGCCTGAGGTGCAGTAGGAGGAGGGACTGGCCGACCCAGCACCTGTCTGGCTTCACCCTCGCTGCCCTGCGGGCACAGGCTGAGCACTGGCACAAGCAGCCTGCCCAGCCTGGGGCATCCCAGCGGGGCTCAGGGAGGGCAGGCTGGGCTGGGGGGCTGCCCGGGGCAGGTACTGGACTGGGGCAGCGTTGCTGCTTGGCAGGTGGCTTGTTTACTGTGTAAGCAAGGTGGGTGGGAAGTGTCTCATACAAGGGAGACTCGTGCAGGAATAAATTTGAGCTTGAAAAGAGTTGTGTGTGCACGTGGCTTTCTCTGGGAGGACTGTGGTCAGGCACTGGGTGGGAAACTGCCACCAGTGCTGGAACAGCCTCCCTGTGCATGGCTCTGGAGGACCAGGAGTACCCATGGTCCAGAAGCAGCCATGGACCAGGAGCTCTCATGGTCCAGGAGCACGCATGGACCAGGAGCACCCATGGACCATTGCCTGGAGCAATGGAAATGTGGGCGCAGGTCCCTCTCCTCCTGCAGTGTCTGAAGGCAGCAGGAGCCTTTCCAGCCCTGCAGTGCCCACACTCTTCCCTCAAAACCCCTGAACAATGGCCCCTTTCTCCCCTGCTTAGGGACAAGACGGGCACTGAGGCATTAAGGGGCAGCGGGAATGCAGGTGGCTGGGCTCGGGCACCCACCGAGGGAAGGAGGGACACGCTCAGCCTGGGGTCCCCAACACTGCCAGCATCCCCAGTGCTGCCTGGAACAATGGGGAGCCCAGAGGCAGCAGCCAAACCAAGGGTGGCTCTGCACCCAACAGCAGGAGGGTCCCTGCCAGGACGGGCTCCCAGCGGGGCGGGTGCGAGCACACGTTCCCCTTTAAGACGCTGGTTCTCTGTGCCAGAGCCTGACCTCGGCATCCTCAGCTGAGCTGGATTAGCAGGGCGAGGGGGGAAGGAAGGGGCCTTGCAAAGGGACTGGGGCTGCTCTTCGTGGGGCTCCCCGCACTCCGGCACGGTGGGCATGGCCCTCGGGGCTCCGTGGTGGCACCGATAGGCGCAGCTGGCACTGCCACCACCCGTGCCTGGTGCCCACGGTGCCCTGGGGCTGATGGGGACAGCTGGGGAGGAGTGGGCAGTGGGACTGGGAGCTGTGCTGGGGGGCACAGCACGCCGGGGAGGCTTTTAGCCAGGCTGCGCTGGGAACTGCCCGCTGCAATGAGAGACTTCACCGAAATCACTCTCTGCCCTGATGCTCTGGACCACAGCAAGGTAGGGCTGGGGCCGTGGGTTGCTGCTGGATGCCCCCACATATCCACCCGTGGGTCCCCGTGGTGCCACCCACACCTGCTGTCCCACAGACCGAGTTCTGCAACCCCGTCTTCGAGGGCGAGGAGCCACGGCCAGCCCCGAGCACGGACCGCACTCCGGACAAGGCCAGGACCAGCCCTGCATCAGCCCTGGACAGCCTCGGTACCAGCCTGGGGGTCGGTACAGGCACCCCTGTCCGGGAGCAGCCATGGGGCTGGGAGCGGGGTGGAGGGCTCTGGGGCTGCTCAGGGCACAAGGGGTGGGGATGTGCCAGCCAGGGCTCAGCCAGCTGTGCAGGCAGCTGGGGGCATGGCATGGCTTAGCATCACCAGGCTCTGCCCGCTGTGCTCGCCTTCCCTGCAGGCCAGCAGCTCTGGGGACAGGTAGGCTGGAGGTACCGCGCCGACTGCAAGTTCACCTGGCTCTGCGTGGCTCTGATGAGCACCATCCTGCTCTTCCTCATCGCCCTCCTGCTGGGCATCATCATCCACCGTGAGTGCCCGAGCAGGGAGGGCTGGGGGGTCACAGAACTGATGAGAGGACATCTGCCCACTGCGGGGAGAGAGTGCCCCCATGTACAGGAGAGAGAGGGATCCCCACCTCCCTGGCATGTGGCAGGACCACCGGCCCCTGGGAGAGCTGTGTGGGATCCCCTGGGTGCTGCACACCCGTGGGCAGGGGGGGAGCACAGAACACGGGGCTGGGTGGGTTTCCTAAGCCCCTTCCCTGCACTGCAGCCACCTCTCCCTGCTGGGGCTGAGCAGTCCCTGCTCTTCCCTGGGCACAGAGCTGATGTCCCCACACCCACCTGGCACCCCAGCCACAGCCCTGCCTGCCCGTGGCACTGCCACCACCACCACAGCACCCACCCGGAGGGACCCCCCGGCCCCCAAAACAGCTGCCACCCCCACCCAGGGCTGGCTGCCCCCCGCCCTCACAGCAGCGCCAGGTAAGTGCCCCCGTGTGGGGCAGCGTTTGGGGATGGGGGTGCCCTGCACCAGCTCATGCCCACGCTGTTGCCCCGTGCAGCCTGTGGAGGGACCCTGAGGGGTTTCGAGGGCTCCTTCAGCTCCCCCAACTACCCCGGCCCCTACCCCCCCAATGCCCTCTGCATCTGGCGCATCGAGGTGGACCCTGGCCTTGCCATCCAGCTGAAGATGGACACGTTCAGCGTGGAGGGCACAGCCTCCTGTCTCTTCGACCGTGTGGAGCTTTATGAGGAGCAGGGGGTCAATCCTGCCCCGGCTCGGGGGGGCCCGACCAGGTAGGACCCCTCTCACCTGGGGGGAGCATGGTGGTGCAGTGGGGAGGGGGCAGCGAGCGGCATCACCCCTGTGCTGTGCCCCCAGGTTTTGTGGCAATGTGCCCCCCCCGACCTTCAACTCCAACTCCAACCATCTGCGTGTCACCTTCGTGTCCGACAGCAGCGTGGGCGCCCTGGGCTTCAGTGCCCGCTACCGCGCCATGGCCCCCAGTGAGAGTGAGTACCCCCACCCCGGGCACTGCCAGGGCTCCTCGCTGTGGGGAGAGCCATCGGGGTCCCCCCAGGAGGGGACAGTGCCCACTGGGACCCCCTGCCAGCCTGGGTGTCTCTGCCTGCATGCAGAGAGCTGTGCCTGGGACGAGCACCTGTGTGACCACGGGCTCTGCCTCCACCTGGGCTTCATCTGTGATGGGTTCCACGACTGCACGGACAAGAGTGATGAGGCCAACTGCAGCCTGAAACACAAAGGTGGGTGGGACAGACCCCACCTGCAACCCACAGCCCCCAGGGCATCCAGCCAGATGGGTGGGGAGGCAGGGGCAGGGGAGAGGGGAGATGGAGGGAAGGAAGGGTCAGGGGTAAAGCTGCATGTGTGTGTCCCTCCAGAGTGTGGGGGGCCACTGACCGCCTTGGAGGGGCACATCTCCAGCCCGAACCATCCCCAGCCATACCCACACCAGCAGGTGAGAGGAGGGATGCCAGCGGGGTGGAGGTGGGAGCAGGGTGAGGGTGATGTCGGGCAGGGAGGAAAGGCAACCTCCCACCAGGGAGGGCTGGGGGTGCCCCTGCCCAGCTTCACGGGTGCTGCCGGCTGCCCCTGCCCCGCAGCTGTGCCTCTGGCAGATCTCAGTGCCCGTGGGCCACGTCATCGACCTGCACTTCCACAACTTCAGCCTGGAGTCACACGAGGACTGCAGCTTCGACTTCGTGGAGGTGCACGACAGCGCGGGCACGGGGGCTGCCAGCCTCATGGGCAGGTACTGGCACCCCCCTGGTACTTCCAGCCCTGTTGCACCAGCCTGGGGGCACTGGGCTGCCGTGGTTCAACAGGGGAAACTGAGGCACAGGGGTGGCTGGTGAGGAGGAGAGGGTTTGGGGAGGTGCTGCTCAGCCCACCGTGACTCCATGACCTCGGCAGGTTCTGCGGCCACCAGCTGCCACCTCCCCTGACCTCCTCACGACATGTCATGACCATCCTCTTCGTGGCAGACGAGGGAGTAGCAGACAACGGGTTCTTTGCCACCTACCAAGCCCACAATGCCACAGAGAGTAGGTAGCCAAGCAGGGGCACAGGATGCCCAGGGGGGCTGTGTCATCACCATCCCTGGGGGTCTTCAAGGCCAGGTTGGATAAAGACCTGGAAGAAACTGCTCTTGCCCCATAGCTGACCCTGCCTGGAATAAGAGGTTGGGCTACAGACCCACAGGGTCTGTTCTCACCTGAATTACCCTATAAGTCCATTGATCCTAGATGTAGGAATATGGCCTGGAAGGGCTGACCTGCAGAGAAGCATCACCTGAGGGCTGCCCCTAAATACAAGAATTTGGGATCTCCCTAAGCTGGGCCAGTGGTCACCTGCCATGTCCCCTGCCCAGCAACCAAGAAGAGCAGAGACAGGGTGATCAGCACAGGAGTAGGCTGACTCCCAGCCATGCCCAGCCCATGCCCTGCCACGCTGGCCTCTCTCACCTTCCAGAGACCTGCAGCCCAGCCGAGTTCTCCTGTGGGAACGGCGAGTGCCGGGTGCTGGAGTCCGTGTGTGACGGCTGGCACGACTGCCCCGACGGCACCGACGAGCTCAACTGCACCGGGGTGTCCTACCCAGCCTTTGGTGAGTGCCACCCCTGGGTGCTCCACTCAGCCCTCAGCCCCCTTGTGCCCACCTGGCCCTGGGGACACGCTGGCAGCTGCCCCATGGCACATCTGGTGGGCAGCACCACCACTGTAAGGACTGAAACCCCTCCTCGTCCTGCGGCAGGGTCTGTCTGTGAACCCGTGGAAGTGGAAATGTGCCTGGGGCTGGGCTACAATGCCACCTCCTTCCCCAACATCTGGCTGGCCATCCCTGACCAGGTGGGAGCCGCCGAGGTGCTGCAGGACTACCAGGTGAGCTGCCCGCGGGCTGCGCAGGGGTCCTGCCCTCGCCGCAGCATTCCCAGCTCACTGCAGCATTCCCAGCTCACTGCCACCCTCCTACAGATGCTGATGGAGCTGCCGTGCTTCCAGCACCTCCGCCTGCTCATCTGCAGCCTCTTCGTGCCCAAGTGCACCCCGGACGGGGGGGTCCTGCAGCCCTGCAGAGCCGTGTGCCTGGCGGCTGAGCTGCACTGCCAGCAGTCCCTCAGCCTCCTCGGCATCCTCTGGCCCATCAACTGCAACATCCTGCCCGATTCCAGTGACCCCGTGGAGTGCTTCCAGCCCTGACCTGGCAACAGAAGAGGAGCAGGGGATGAAGCCACCCCACCCCAAATGCTCCTCTCGTCCTCCTGTTGTGAATACCCAGCTGCTGAGGTTGCCTCACCTGTAGCCCTGGCTCCTCACCTGCCCTGGGTCAGCCCCTCTGTCCAGAGCTTGGCTCAATGCTGGGAAGCCACGGGCTTGCCCATGGCTCCAGATCCCTAGAGAGAAGGTGGCACATCCCACAGGGAAAGGCTTGGGCTGGAGGGGCTGTGCTGGGGGTACCAGGGAGAGGGCAGAGGTGAGCCAGGCTGCAGGCAGAAAAACCCAGGGCTGCCAGTGTCCTGCAGCCCCAAAACCAGCAGAATAAACAGTGTGAGCAGCTGACAAACCCAATGGAGCAAGTGGCTTATTTGGGGAGGGTCTCTGTGTGGGGATCCTGCCAAAACTTGGAGAAACAGAGGTATGGGCTAAGGGAGAGAAGCCAGGGATGGGGTGGGGGGTCTGAGCAGGGATGAAGGGGCACAGGGGAGAATGGGCAGCTGTGCCCTCATTGGGCTGGGTGCTTGCAGGGTCCCAGGGAGATAGATGGGTATTGGAGGGGGTCATTTTGGTGGCCCCATGGTGCAAGGAAGGGATCCTGCCCAAGCAAGAGCTGTGGCCTTGCTGGCTGAGCTGGTTGTACTGGCTGGAGGCCACCCTGATGACCACAGGCCGGGCAACACCCCCATGGCCACAAACCAGCTCCCAGCTGGCCAAAACCAACAGTCCCTTCACACCTTGGGAGAGAGGAGCCAGGCAGCTCCCTGCCAGCACCCAGCCTGGCTGGGGGCATTGGGGTCGGGAAGGCTCAGCCAGCAATGCCACCACACTGCTGTGGGCACTGGCACAGGGAGGAGAGAGCCAGCAGTGCCAACATATTTCCTGCTGCCCTGAGCATGTGGAGAAGTCCCCAGCCCGGCTGGGGTCACTGGGAGCAGGACCCACTTGGGTCAGCACTGCTCTGCCCTTGTACCCTGCACGGCAGTGCTGTTCCCACACAGCCCAGGGGGCTCCAGCCCACCCGCCTCCTTCATTCCCTGCCTGTCCCAGCTGCTGCCCGCTGGCTGCTGGGCACGGGGACTCCCCCAGCCCCGGGACTGCCCCGCTGCCTGGCGTCTGACCGTGTCCCTTGGATGCACTCGGCGCTGGAACCAGTTAAAGGCAAGCCGGGAGCGCCTTCGAAAGCTTCTCCACGTGCTCCAAGGTCCCCGAGGGCCAGCCCTGCCTCCTGGCATGGCCACAGCGTTGCTCTGCCTCTGTTCCCACCTGCCCTGCCTGCTCCACCATCCCCTGGATGGCTCCTGCAGCTCCCCGGGGATGCTCCCGGGGCTGGCACTGCCAGGCTGTGTGTGCCCTGCCATCCCCCCTTGCCTCAGCTCTGTTGCCAGAGACCCTCACACTCGGAGGGCTCCCTCTTCCTCCCTGCCTTTGCTGGATTTCCCTCCCACAGCCTTTCCCTTGTTCCCTTTCCCTCCGCTGCCTGTTCTCCCTGTTTTCCCTCCCCTTCATCCTGCTGTCCGGGTGCCCAGATGTGTTCAGTGGAGGCAGTCTGCAGCCCGTGCCTCCTCTCCCTTGTCCAGGCTGTTTGCCTCGCTCTCCCTTCCCCCTGCTTACAACACTTCTGACACCATGGGATTATTTTTCTTTTTCCCCTTGTCTTGTAGCTTTTGGCTCCCGAAGCCCTTGATTTCCTTTGGAGTTTGGGAGGAGAGACGAGAGGAGGAGGGGGGGGTGGAGAGGCTGCCTCTCTTAGGGCCTTCGTCAGAGCGAAGTGTCCGGGAAAAGCCGCATCCTTTCCACCCAGGAGAGCAGCGAGACAGCGGGGCAGGAGCTGTGGGATCGCAGTGAGTGAGTGGGGATCCCCAGCGCGGGGAGCTGGGACTCCCTGAGTTCCTGGCTGCGGCGCCTGGGCGGAGAAGAGACACTTTTCTCCTCCTTTTCCTCTTTGTTGTAGTCGTGGAGGGGGAAGAGAGCGGCTTTTCTGGGTCAAGGCCACGGGGATGGGGCCAGCGCTGGCTGTGGGGCTCTCTGCCCCCAGCGCTGGTGCGGGGAGGGGGCAGCGCGGTGGTCCCGTCGGGGGTGGTCCGGCACGGCCGGGGATGCTGCAGCCCCCGGGGAGCTGGCCGGGCGTGGAGCAGGGATGCTGCCAAGGGCTGGGCCACGGCACAGCCCCACACTGCCCGAGCTGCCGCCCCACTGCGCACCCCCAGAGGCAACAACCCCCCCGCCCGCCAGCTGACAGCCCTAAATCCCCCTGCCCGCACCCCCAGAGCCGGACACGCTGCCGATGGGGCAGTGCCCACCTCAAACAACCCCCTGCCACTGCCGGCCGCCCGTGCTGCAGCCCCCTCCCCAGTGTCCCCAGTGTCCCCAGTGCCCCAGTGCCACCCCACGGGCTGCAGGATGGTGGGATGGCACATGGGCGATGCGGATGCTGCAGCAGGTGCAGCTGTGAGGAGCTGCCAAAAAGGCAAAGGGAAAAGAAGAGGGGAGTGCCCCTGCTGACCCCCCACACCCACTGCCTGCCGAGCACTGCCAGCCCATCTCCCAGCTCTCTCTGCCCTGGTTCCCAGGGCCATGACCCTTCTCTGCCCCTTCCAGCCCCTCCACGCAGACGAGATGAAGCTGCTCTTCCTCCTCTTCCTGCTTGGACTCATCACCAGCTCCTTGCAGATCGAAGACAACAAGATCCCTGGGCTGTGCTCAGGGCAGCCAGGAATCCCAGGGACCCCAGGCCTGCACGGGGGCCAGGGTTTGCCAGGCAGAGACGGACGAGATGGCCGGGATGGGGCGATGGGGATGCCGGGGGAGAAGGGCGAGATGGGCTCTCCTGGTAAGAAAAGAGACATCCCTGCTTGGGAGGGGGATCCACTCTGCTCTACCCTGCCTATGGGGAATGCTCTCATGCCAGGGAGCGAGTCCCGGATGCTGGCACAGCCCTACATAGCCAAACTGAAAGTGAATCTAGCAGAATTGTCCCTTCCATGCCACCACCCCCACTCTGGTCCTGCCTATGGTGAGCCTGTGCCCCTGGAAAAGGCAGCACTTCCCCATCGCTGGCAAAGCTGCATTTGTCCCCATCCCCAGCGTTACTCCTCCCTTCCAGCCCTGCTTTGGGAGAGCCCACCAGGAATAGGGCTCCATCATCCCTTTCCTGGGCTTTCTCCCAGCCTGTAGGGTGTTTCTCCAACAAACTGCTGATGCTGTGCAAACTTATCTCATACAGCCAGCCCTCCTCACTCGTGCTGCTTCCCCAGGCAGTGCCCTGGGTGTGGTGGGCACTCATCACCCACGTCCCTGGTGGGTTTGGGGCCGGGCAGGGCGGCTGGGGGACGGTGGGGAGCTGTGTCGGTGGCAGCGAACTAGAGCTAACCGTGTGCCCCTCCTGCCTGCCCCAGGAGCGCCTGGTCCCCGCGGGGAGGTGGGCAGCCCCGGCGTGGCTGGGATGCCCGGTGAGAAGGGAGCCCAGGGCGAGTGTGCCGTGGCCCCTCGCTCAGCCTTCAGCGCCAAGCGCTCCGAGTCGCGCAGCCCGCCCCTGCCCGACCAGCCCATCCTCTTCGACGTGGTGCTCATCAACGAGCAGGGCCACTACGACCCCGCCACGGGCAAGTTCACCTGCGAGGTGCCCGGCCTCTACTACTTCGCCGTCCACGCCACCGTGTACCGCACCAGCCTGCAGTTCGACATCATGAAGAACGGCCAGTCCATCGCCTCCTTCTTCCAGTACTACGGGAACTGGCCCAAGCCCGCCTCGCTCTCGGGGGGCACCCTGGTCCGCCTGGAGCCCGAGGATGAGGTGTGGGTGCAGGTGGGCGTCGGGGACTACATCGGCTTCTACGCCAGCGTCAAGACAGACAGCACCTTCACCGGCTTCCTCGTCTACTCCTACTGGCAAAACTCCGCCGTCTTCGCCTGAGCCCGCCCTGGGCTGTGGATGTGCCCCTTCCCAGCCACCAGCGTGGTGGGAGCAAGGGCACAGAGCACAGGGCACCGGGCACAGGGCACAGGGCACCGGGCACAGGGCACAGGGCACCGGGCACAGGGACCCCTGCCCTGCTCAGGGCAGGAATACGGCCCCTCTGCCACCCTGCGGGCGGCGGGGAGCACCCCTTGAGCTCACTCTTATTTCGGGAGCCCCCGTACCCTGGCTGTATGTTACCCACCACGGTGCCCGGTCCCCGCTGCTGCCCAGGGCACGGCAAGCCGGGCTGTGTGGCCAGGAGCCCGCCCCGCCGGTGCTGCCGCTGCCATACCCTCAATAAAGGGCTGCTCAGCCACGCGTGTGCCGGCTGCCTGCGCTTCTCGGGGCACCCCCGACGGCGGGAGGGGGCTCAGCCGCCCTGCCGGGGGGTCCCAGCGCTGGGGACGGGGACACGGTGGCGCGGTGTCCCCGCAGGGCCAGCGGGAGCCACTAGATGGTGGCATCGTCGTGGCTGAGCCGCGGCCGCGGCGCTGCGACAGCCCCCGGCACCTCCCCGAGGCTCGGGATGGGGGGAGCGGGGTGGGAGCATCCCTGGTGTCCCCCCGAGGAGCGACCCCCGCCAGACGGGGGGGTCCCGGTGCCGCCAGGGCCACCCCGGGTGGCCCGGGGCGAGCGGGGACCCCGGTGCAGCAGGGTGGGCACCCCTCGGTGCCCGACGGGGCTGGCGGAGCCCCCCGCCCGCCCCCCGCCCCAGTGGGAACGCGCTGACCCGCCGCTGGGAAAGGTCCCTATTTTTAGCTGGGGAATGAGGAGCTTCCTCATTCCTGCCCGAAATAGGTCCCTGCGGGGACCAGCCGGGGAGGGGGCTCTTGGCCAGCGGCTGAAGCCCTTAATGGGCTGGGGACGGTGCCCTGCCCGGCCCTGGGGTGCCAGCTGGGACTGGCTTTTCTGGCCATGGGACCTTGCAGCGTTCAGCAGCCCGGGACCCCCTTACACAGCTGGCCAGCCACCCCTGCCCTGCCCTGGACCCCCTGCTGCCCCCCACCCACGCTGGAGCGACCCCCAGCACTACAGCTGTGCCCATCGGGGTGAGCAAACCCTGTGTCCCTGCTAAGCTGCCCTGGCTGGGAGCTGGGGCAGGCTGGCAGCAGCCGTGGGACCTCTGTGTGCCACTGTACGGGGACAATGCCACCCCCAAAGGGAACCCCAAACTCTGGAACTGGGGTCCATGGGCATGTCACTGCAACCTGCCTGGCTGAGTGGGATGGGGGGGATGCAGAGTCCAGCAGTGCCAGGGGCCACCCCCAGTCCGTGGGGACCTGTGGAGGTGCTGGGAGCAGGGGGGAAGCCTCACACCCCCTTGGGGTGCAGAAGGGCTGTGCTGCAGCCACCCTGCAGGCCACTCACCCCCATCCCAGGACTGGGTTGCAGTGGAAGCGTTTGTTTGGGTTTGTGATGGCCTTTTGTGTAAGCAGAGCTGCTCAGGGGCAAACAACGCCACGGATCGATGGCCAGCACTCTCTATTCTGGGAGAAGGAAAGTGGATTTTCTGGAGAGGCCTGGGGAGGTTCGTGGGGGCTGGGAGCATTCTCTGGTCCCTGTCAGGATGTGGGGGAGCATGATCAGCAGAGGAAGCCACAGACATGGCTTGGCATGGCAGCTTCTGGGCTCTGCTTTCTTTAGGATGTTCTTGGTCTGTGTCTGGGATCAAAGGGGGAGTGCTGGGAACCCTCTGAGGAAGATGGGTGTGGGGAAGAGGATAAGGAAAGGATAAAGAAAAGGGAAGGAGAGCCACAGGAGACTCTAGCAAGCTTCTAGTAAGATCCTGGGCTGCTGCTTTTGATTAGCTTTGCCCCTGAGGAAGGAGAGCTTGAGGTCCCTGTTCCAGCTGAGCCCAGGTTAGGGAGGGGCCAGCATCCCTCAGCCAGGGCAAGGGAAAAGCCTATAAAAGAGCCAGGCTCAGCCCACAGGTACTGTAGTGCAGTGGTCAGAGACAGCAGTTTGTGCAGGGACTTGAGTTGTTTTGTTGTTTCTTTTAGTATTTTGTGGTTTGTTTGTGGGTTTTTAGAAACAAAAATAAATGCCAGCACCTCTTCTCAGAGCAGCAAGCTGTCCTTGGCACTCTGAGGTCACTGGAGGAGGTTAGCAGGCTGTGTGACATCAGGGAGGGCATAAAGGAGATCCACATGATCATCCCTGAGACCCTACAGGAGCCCAAACCTTCAACTCCAGTCAGTGTGCCCGGCTTGAATGTGGAAATGCCCTCAATGGTGAAGGGTGTCCTGGTGACTACTGACAACAGCAGGATGGCTCCTGCTCCATTCAAAAGCTTGTGGTTATAGCACAGGTTCAGTGCCTGTGTTGCTGATGAGGTGCAGGGAGCACTGTCCAGCCATCTCCAGGTGACCTCTGCCAGCAGGACTGCTGACCTGGTAAGGAGAACTTTAAACTGGGAATCAGCAGGGGAGGGGACAATCCTGGCTCAGGTGGGGATGGAGTGGGAAAGCAAAGGACCACCAGCCTGGATTTTAGGAGAGCAGGCACTGGCTTCTTCAGGGATTTGCTTGGGAGAATCTTGTGTCCTGGAGAGAGGAGGTGTCCAAGAGGGCAGAGGATCAGTTTCTCCAGACTCAAGTGGTCCATCCCAATGAGCAGAAATCAGAGGTGACAGGTTATCCATATTGATTTATGAGGAATAAAACAATCTGAGCAAGCAGGGATGGGGCTAGGGCCAGTTCAGCAAAAGGAAATTCCAAGTTGTGCCCCAGGGGAGGAATAACCCTGCAAACCAGCACATACTGGTGGCTAACTGGCTGGAAAGGAGCTTCCCAGAGAAGATCCTGGAGGGAAACAAGTCTATGATGAGCCAGCAGTGTGCCCTCATGGCCAGGGAGGCCACAGCCCTCTGGGCTGCATTAGGAGGAGCACTGCCAGCAGCTCCAGGGGGCTGACCTGGAGGTGACCCAGCACCAGTCAGTACTGGGTCCAGTGCTGGGCTCCCCAGTAAAAGACAGGGACATACTGGAGAGAGTCCAGCAATGGGCTGTCCATCTTCTGTGAGGGTGATCAAACCTTGGCACGGGTTACTCAGAGAGGCAGCAGAGTCTCCCTCCATGGAGATACTGGGAACCCCACTGACCACAGCCCCGTGCAAGCTGCCCTCGACTGTGTGACCTCGATGTCCTCACCATGCTCATCCTCTCTGCATCCCCAAGGCATGGGGGTGGCTGCTGTGCTGTGCCTCTAATGAGGGAGCCAGGCTGGTGCCAGGAGCAGCCCAAAGGCGCCCCGTGGCTCTGCTGCTGATGCTCAGCTGCTCCCTCCCTGCGGCTGGGTATCACTGCCTGCTCCTGCTGCCGATGCTCAGCTGCTCCCTCCCTGTGGCTGGGTATCACTGCCTGCTCCTGCTGCCGCACATCTGCTCCGCCAGCTCCCCGCTGTCCTGCCCGCTCCCTGTCGCCAGCCACGCCGTGCCTGTTGTCCCCAGGCAGGGACCAGCAGCTCATTAATTCGGGGCAGTTGCAGCTGGGCTGACAAAGGGATTTTTTCCCAGGGCCTGGGGGCCCCCCGGTCTCGGCAAGCTGTCAGCCCCGACCACCGCAGTGCTCCTAAACTGGGGTAACCCGGCAGCATCATGTTCCTCCCTCCCTGGGGAAGGGGCTCGGCATTCTGATGAGCTGACAGCAGCCCATTCATCTCACACATGGGGCTCCCAAGCGAGTTCTGGAGCAGGGAGTACCCGTGGGGGCTCCAGAGCTCGTGCCTTGCAGTGTCTGTGAGGGTCACTGCTGCTGGGCAGCCCTGCCCCAAAAGCCACAGTGCCAGGCCTGCCTGGCATGGCTGTCAGCAGCCCCACTGCCCATTATCCAGGAGCTGGTTGCATTTCCTTGCTGTAATTGCTGGCTGCTTGGCCTGCGAGTGAGCCAAGTGTGTGCAGGATGGCTCCCGGGGGAGGGCTGTGTCCTGCACATCCTGTCCTCTCCGGGAAGGCTCAGCTGCAGTGGCCTGAGGTGGCTGAACACTCTCTCCATCCCCTGCTGGGAGTGGTTTGGGGGGGTGGGCTGGCAGCATCCTGCAGACATTCCCCCGCTGACCCTGTCCTCCTCTGCAGCCTGCCCAGGTGCCCAGCCAGCCTCAGTCACACCCTGGGAGCCAGAGAAGTGCCTCAGTTTACCCCATTGTCACCCCCCCCTTGCAGCCAGACCCCCCCAGGGCTCAGGTTGGCTGCTCATCCTTGTGCCTGCAGCAGATATCCGTGTCTTTCTGCCCTCCCAGCATTCCCCATCTCCCCAGGTCTGGCTTCCATCCTGGTTAAAATTAACCAGTTTGCTGGCATGGCCCTGCCAGGGCAGAGCAAGCCAGAACTCTTGGAGTCTCTGCCCATCAGGGTCCCAAGATACTTTCCCAAACAATTTACAAGGATGCTGGAGGAGCAGAGAGTGCTTAAAAGCACAGAGCAACCTGCCAGGAGCTCAGACTGTGGCCAGGGAGTAGCTCATTGTGCAGTAAATGCTCACCAGTAGCCCTGAGGGAGGTGAGACCAAGCCCTGTGCTGCCTCCATCCCTTTGGACAGTCTGGCTTGCTAGCACAGGACACAGAGGCACCAAGGACATGCAGGAATAGGGTTTACATGTCCCTGAGCATGTTCCTGCCAGCCTGGAATGTGCTGGGAAATCCCAGCCGCTCCTCCCTGTCCCCTTGCACAGATATATCCACAACCACCTCCTCTTGCTGTTGGCAGAGCAGGAGCTGGGGGCTCTGGAAAGCCCACTCACAGTGGTTTGGGATGTAGATTCATCTCCTGGGTGCCAGATTTTCCCTGTGCAGCAGACTGGCTCTGGGGTATCCCACAGCATAGCCCTTCTGGGAGCAAACACCCCTTGCAGCTTGCAGGTGGTGTTGATCCTCCAGCTCTGAGCCTCAGTGGGAAATGATGGCCTTTCTCTGGAGTCCAGAGGTGACTAGAGGACACATACACAACAAGAAAACCTTTCCCAAGAACAAGGCATCTTTTGGTAAAGGAGACTTTAATCTGCTCAGTATCTAGTCCATAGTGCAAAGAGTTAACTTAAGGCAAAGCTTTCTCTTTATAAACAGCAGACAAACAGGCCCTAAAACAACAAGCGTGACTGCTATAACAACAACAAAATAAAAAGGTCTGAGGGAACAAACTGTAGTTCTGGGGAGGTGTCCTTTCCCCCCACCCTGTAATTCATGTAGGAAATATTGCACCCAATGGTCCATGAGCTGGTCCTGACCAAAAGCTGCTGCCTTGTGGCCAAAAGCACGGCCACACTCCCACTCCTGGGTGACTCCAGAGGCACATCCAGGGAAGGGTGCAGCTCCCTGTCTCCTCTGGGACAAGCCAGACCCCGGGGAGCACAGCCTGTGGGGTCCCACTCACTGCTCTGGTGAGGGCTTGGCTACTCAGCTGCAAGTGTTGGTGGCTGGAGAGAGCAAAGTCCAAGGGAGGTGTGTGGACAGGCACAGGGACAAGAGGCCGAGCAACAGGGAGCTTTGCATCTCTTTGAAGTGAAGAGGAAGCAGCTGACAGCCCCAGAGCCAGGCCCTTCTAACACCCACTTGGCCCAGGGAGTCCCTTCAGCTCCCAGCAAAAAGTGGAGGAAACCAGCACTGGCAGAGCCTTCCACAGCAAAGCCACTCCACAAGAAGACAGTGCCTTGCCACAGCTCAGTTTTACAGCACAGAGGCATCTCCAGCATGGCCTGGCCTCTCTGCTGCCTCTGTTTTGGCTTAAATTGCTAATCAAGAAAGAAAATGGAGAAGCAAAAAACCATGCCAGCTGCCCTCAGGCTCTTGGCTTGCAGTCCAGCAGTCAACTCTCTCCAGCCTGGCTGCAGTCAAAATTGGCTGTGGTGTGTGGCTGACCTCAGGCAAGCAGCTGGAAAAGAAAAAGCTTTTTAGTGCAAGGCCCTCTTGCAGCCCAGCAGTTTCCTGGAATGGTGCTGGTTACCCAAGATGGGATGAGCCATCTCAAGCCACCTCAGCCAGGATCAGATGGTCTCATTAGACTTCAGTGGACACTTTAGAACTAGCTACATTTGTGACATACAAGTAAGACAAAACAACAGTACAACCCTGCCCTAGTCCAAGATATCTGTGGTCCTGGTACTGCTCCATACACTCGAGATCCCAGCAGATGTGTGGAACTTGTGCCTGGAGCTGGAATGTCTGTGAGCTCCCAGGAGCTTTGGGGTGTCCCCCCTCTCCTCCAAAAGAGTTCCTCCCTCTCGCCAGCCCAGCCTGTGAAGGAGCAAGCAAGCTCTGGCATGAACCTCCCGGTTCCAGGGCACTCTGAGCCTGAAAATTCTCCAGCCTTGGCTCAGACCTGGGCTGCTGCTGCTGCGGCTGGGAGCACTGGCTGGGTGGCCACCCCTGAGGTTCCCCAAGCAGAAAGGGTAATCCCTCCAGCCTACCCGTGCAGGTAACCTGATGTGTGCTTGCTAGTCTTGCATAGGTGATGCGTGGAAGCAGCAGCAACACTGAGCTCTGCAGGGAGACCCATGCTCATCAAGGCTCCATGATGTCCTGGCAAGGGACATCCCTCAAAAAACAAAGCCAGCTGGGATGCTGAAGTACCCCAGAAACCCTGTTCTCCAGGGTTGCTCAGCCCTCTGAGAGCAAAGCCCAACAAATTCAAGTGTGCTCATTGCTCTCCCAGGGCCTTGAAAACTTCCCAGGCAGCTCCCCCACTTCCGTGGTGGGAGGAGGAAACAGAGGCCTGAACACAGCCTGCCAGGTAGTTTTCTAGTGAGACCTTGGCAAAAACCCTCCCTTGCCTTGCACCAGCCCCTGTGATTCCCAGGAGGGCAGAGCCTTTAACCTTTCCATCAGCATTGGCTAGGAGGGACCAGAACATCGCTCTGCTTTGGCTCAGGTTGCTTTAGCTCAGGGCAAACAACAGGCCTTGAAACAGCAAAAGTGGCCAACAAAAAGAACAGGTAACACTTCCAGCCTGCTGCAGAGATCAGTGTTGTGCTTGCTAGCAAGAGCTACAACTTAGTTACGTAGCAAATGCGACGAGCAGACACCCCCACAGCCTTCTGCCCTGCCAGCACCAGCCTCAGTTCTTTGGAAGCCGCTCGGGGCAGCCCTGGGAAGTGCAGGCAGGGGTGCCCTGGACCTCCTGGGGAAACAGCCCAGCCCGCCGTGCCGTGGGCTCACAGATACACGTTGAGGGTCTGCAGGATCATCTGGCGGCACAGCGGGCAGTTGCGCTGGTAGATGGCCTGTTGCAGGAGCACTTCAGTGCACTCCTGGCACAGGCACAGGTGCCTGCAGGGCAGCAGCAGGACTGTCTTGGTTTGGTCCTGGCAGATGACGCATTTCTTGCGCTCCTCTTGCTCTTTCAGCAGCACCCAGGGGTCGTCGTCTGGGCTCGCCTCGGCGCTCCCGGCTGCCACGTTCAGCTGCTGCTTCCTCGGAGCCTTCCCCCAGGACGTGCCAGGCTCTTCCCTGTGTGCCTGTGGCCGCTGTGCCGCCGCAGCACGGCTCAGAGCGGGGCGCGGCAGCGGCACCTGCGCCACATCCCCCTGCTCCTCCTCCTCCTCATCCAGCAGCCGGCCCACGGCCACCCTGCCGTGGGCTGTCCCCGCACGGCTCCCGGCACGCGGCTGCGCCACCTGCTCCTCGTCCTCGTCCAGCAGCCGGCCCAGCATTGCCCTGCCGGGCGCCAGGGCTCTGGGCACGGCCACGGCCGCTCGCTGGCCGCTGCCCCTGTTCGCCGCCCGGCCTCCTCGGCTCCAGTTGGTCACCTGCAGGCTCCAGTCCGTCACCTGCAGCGCCCACTCCGCCAGCCGGCGCCAGGGCTGCGAGGCCACGGCCATGCCCACGCTCAGCGCGGCCAGCTGGCAGAGCCGCCACGCGTCCCTCCGCAGGCGCTGCAGGGCGGGCAGGCCTCGCAGGCCGCGCAGGAGCTGCCCGGCCAGCGCGCCCAGCAGCGCGGGGTTCAGCGCCAAGGCCCCGGCCGCCACGAGCAGCAGCAGCAGGCCCAGCCCGTAGACGTTGACGAAGAAGACGCTGACGAAGAGCTCGGCGGCGGCGCAGAGCAGCTCGACGGCGAGCTGGCAGGGCGACCAGAGCAGGATGGAGAGCGCGATGGCGGCGCTGGACACGTGCGCCAGGCCCGCCGCCGCCAGCTCGGCCGCTCGAAGCGCGGGCAGGGCCAGCGCGTCGCCGAGCGCGGCCAGCAGCGTGAGCAGGTTCTGCGCGCCCAGCAGCAGCGCGTTCAGCAGGCTGTTGGCCAGGTAGAGCAGCAGGCTGGAGGCGATGCCCAGCGCCTCGCCCGCCTGCCGGCCCAGCGCCTGCCCGCCGCCCAGGCCGCGCCGCGCCCACAGCTGCGCCCAGGGGGCCGCGCCCTCCGCGCCGCCGCGCCACAGCCAGCGCCACAGCGCGTCCCAGCCCGCCAGCGCGGCCGCGGGCAGCCGGCCGGCGGCGCCGAGCAGCCACAGCAGCGCCGACACCACCGAGGACACGAGCGCGAAGTTGAGGTCGAGCACGAGCAGCAGCAGGTCCAGCGCCAGGCGCAGCGCCCGCAGCACGGCCAGCAGCGCCTCCATGGCGCGGCCCCCCGCGGGCCCCGTACGGCCGCGCCTCACCCGCGGGGACCCCCCGCCCTGGGCGCCGCCATCTTGCGCCAGCGCGCCGTGCAGCGCCCGGCCAATGGGCGGCGAGGGGCCCGGCCCTGCTCGCAGCTCATTGGGCGGTTCGGAGGACGCGGCGGGGGCGCGGCACGGTTGGCCACGCCTTCTGCTGCGCATTTAAAGGGCCAGCGCGGCTCGTTGTCAGAGAGCGTTCCGCTGGTTTCCGCAGTTGTTTAAAAGCTGAAAAGTGCGGGGTTAAGGATTTATATTTTTATATATAATATTTATTTTATATATTTTTATATTATATTGCATTATATTCTTATATATTATATTAATTTATATGGATATTCTATTCTATTCTATTCTATTCTATGCTATTCTATTCTATATATTCTATTCCATTCTATTCTATTCCATTCTATTCTATTCTATTCTATTCTATTCTATTCTATTCTATTCTATTCTATTCTATTCTATTCTATATAATATCTATTCTATTCTACTCTATATAATATATATTCTGTTCTGTTCTATTCTATTCTATTCTGTATAATATCTATTCTATTCTATTCTATATAATATCTATTCTATTCTATTCTATTCTATATACATTATATATATGTCACACTAAAATACAAAAATTACACTGCATTACCTTTATAATATATACATAATTTATTAAAGCCTTAAATTAAGTATTTTTAATGTATTACAGTATAAAAGTTATATTACAATATTAAAATTATGTCACGTTGTATTACATATTATTATTTTTATATATTGTATAATGTATAATACAGTATATTACTGATATGAATTATATTACATCATTATTTTAATGGGATGCTTTTACATCCTGATAATATAAAATATTAACACTGATATAGTATTAATTTTATAATACTGTGGTAATTCCCGGTCCCTGCATGGAAGTGGATCTGCCTGACCGCTTTGGTGAGAGGAAGAGCCCATGGGCAGGAACACCTTCCACTATCCCAGATTGCTCCAAGCCCCATCAGCCTGGCCTTGGGTCAGGGCTGCTCTCACCCCGCCAAGCAGGTTCCTGCAGGGGAGCTGAAAATAAAGCCAGGACCGTGACCCAGCCCAAACCCAGCCTGGGCTTTGGAAGGGGGGAAGAGCAAGGACAGGGAGTGATGCCCCAGGGGAACACTCTGTGGGGCTGGCCAGGGCAGCACTTCAGCCCCTGCGACAGCAGTGGGGCAGGGGGCACATCCTGACACTCTGAGTGGGCTGGTGCTGCTCCTCCAGCTGTGTCTGTGTGTTCCTGCCTGGGCTCTGTCCGGCTGTCCCCCAGGGAGCTGTGGTGTTATTGGGGTGAGGGATGAGCATGGCTGGGCTCTCAGCTGGCTGAGGTGACCCAGAGGGACCAGAACATCGCTCTGCTTTGGCTCAGGTTGTTTTAGCTCAGGGCAAACAACAGGCCTTGAAACAGCAAAAGTGACCAACAAAAAGAACAGGTAACACTTCCAGCCTGCTGCAGAGATCAGTGTTGTGCTTGCTAGCAAGAGCTACAACTTAGTTACGTAGCAAATGCGACGAGCAGACACCCCCACAGCCTTCTGCCCTGCCAGCACCAGCCTCAGTTCTTTGGAAGCCGCTCGGGGCAGCCCTGGGAAGTGCAGGCAGGGGTGCCCTGGACCTCCTGGGGAAACAGCCCAGCCTGCCGTGCCGTGGGCTCACAGATACACGTTGAGGGTCTGCAGGATCATCTGGCGGCACAGCGGGCAGTTGCGCTGGTCGGTGTCCTGCTCCAGGAGCGTTTCAGTGCACTCCTGGCACAGGCACAGGTGCCTGCAGGGCAGCAGCAGGACTGTCTTGGTTTGGTCCTGACAGATGACGCATTTATTACCTCCTGCTTGTTGTTCCTGTCGCTCCAAGGGGTGCTGCTCTGGGGCTCCCCCATCACCCCACTGTGTCCCGTGCCCTTGTGCCCCCCTGTGCAGCTGCCCTGGGGCTGGGGCTGGTCTGGGGTCAGCCCCTTGCTGTGCCCTTCCCTGGTTCGTCCCTCTGCCCTGCCAGGTCCGCCTGGCCGCCAGCAGGGCTTGAGAGATGATGTCCATGCCCATCACCAGCAGTGGGAGATGCTGCCCGTGCCCACGCCCCTGCCAGGCACGGATGATGTCCTGGCAGCGCCGCCGCAGGTCCCGCTGCAGGTGAGCCAGCCCGTGTCCCAGCAGCTCCCACAGCAGCTCCCGGTTGTAGAGGAGCACGCCGAGAAGGGCCACGCCACACACCACGCGGAGCAGCAGCCCCAGGACGTGCACAGTGGCGCAGATGGCGGTGATAAACACCCAGATGGAGAAGGAGAGGAGCTTGAAAATCAGCTGGAAGGGTAACCCCAGCAGGATGAACACAGCCCTGAACACGGACAGCAGGACCATCACCAGGAGCTCAGTGACCCCAATAACCGGCCTGGACAGCAGGTGCCAGAGGGAGATAAGCAACATGAAGAGGTTCTGGGTGCCCACGAGGAACATGCTGGCCAGGCTGTATGCCACAAAGAAGAGGCTGGTGCAGACAGAGCTGGCAAAGCAGAGGAGCCGGCAGGCCAGTTGGAGGGGCAACCGCAGCAGGATGGATGTGGTCCAGAACACTGTGGCCAGCAGCTCAGTGACCGCGAGAGCCACACGCGTCAGCGAGTGCCGGAGAACGAGGGTCAGAGAGAAGTTCTGGGTAACGAGGAAGCAGACTTTGAACAGGAAGCAGGCGCTGATGAAGATCCCGGTAGAGAAGCAGAGCAGCTTGAGGGTCGGGTGGCAGTGTGGCCACAGCGGGCTGGCCACGGCGGTGACCGTGCCGGACACGCGTGTCAGCGATGCCACCAGCGAGTCCTTGAGCTGGAGCACCAGCCGGGCCAGCGGGGCACGGGGGGCACGGGGCTGTGCCCGCTCCCAGCCCAGCGCCTCGCTCAGCCTGCGCAGCCACCGCATCGGGCTCACCACGTCCAGCAGCCCCAGCACCAGCACCCCATCGCACACCCTGGACAGCAGGCTGCCCGCCAGCCAGGACCGCAGCGCTCTGCGCCACCCCACCTTCGTGTGCCACAGCCACAGCAGCGCCCAGCACACCAGTGTCGCCAGGAACAGCCTGGGGGACAGCAGCGCCAGCAGCAGGGACAGGGACAGGGCCAGGCGCAGGCTGCGAGCCACGTCCATGATGCCCGACGGGACCCACGTGAGAGGTACAGGATGAGACCAGGGTGTGGCCGCCCCTCGGTTAAAGGGACAGCGCACTTTCGTCTGGAATCGCTCCAATTCTGCACGCACTTTCGCAGCTCTTTGAAACCTGAAGGGAAGTATTTATGAAATATTGCATGGTGTTAATATTAATTGCGGTTATTAATTTATTTATTTTAATTATGCGCTGTCATGTTATAATAATGAAGAAAAAATCATATATATATATATACATACATATATATACATATACATACATATATATATATACACACATACACACACACACACACACACATATATATATATATATAAAAATATAAATTCACATTATAGTACTGAGGTAATTCCCGACCTCTGTGTGGAAGTGGATCTGTCTGACCACTATGGTAAGAGGAAAAACCCATGGCCCAGGGACACCTTCCACCCTCCCAGGTTGCTCCAAGCCCCGTCCAGCCTGGCCTTGGGCACTTCCAGGGATGGGGCAGCCACAGCTTTTCTGGGTAACCTGTGCCAGGGCCTGCCCACCCTCCCAGGGAACAATTTCTTTCCAGTATCTCATCTAAGCTCCCATCTCTGCCAGTGCAAAGCCCCGGGGGACAGCAGTGGGGCTGGGGGACCCTCCTGCAGCCCCTCCCCTCCATGTGCCCCCATTAACACCCCATGGGACAGCAGTGGGGCTGAGGGCACATCCTGACACTCTGCGTGGGCTGGTGCTGCTCCTCCAGCCTTGTCTGTGTGTCCCTGCCCGGGCTCTGTCCGGCTGTCGCCTCCCTGCCCGGCCGCCAGCGGGTTCCTGGATCTCCACGTGACGGAGCCGGGATGCTTTCAGCATTTATGGTGATGTTTGCACTTCTCATCCCTTCGCCAGGCGGGAGAAGGGAAAAGAGAGCTGAGCCAAGGGTAGGGCGTGCTCCTCTCCTTCCCTGCCTCCGGCCGTGCACCTGCCCGACCCTCCCTGTCCTGGATCCTGCCCGACCCTCCCTGTCCTGGATCCTGCCCGGCCCTCCCTGTCCTGGATCCTGCCCGACCCTCCCCGTCCTGGATCCTGCCCGACCCTCCCCATCCTGGATCCTGCCCGACCCTCCCCGTCCTGGATCCTGCCCGACCCTCCCGTCCTGGATCCTGCCCGACCCTCCCGTCCTGGATCCTGCCCGACCCTCCCCGTCCTGGATCCTGCCCGGAGCATCCCGGAGGGCTGCAGGGCCGGGTTTGCGGGGGCTGCAGCCTTCCGAAGCCCTGGCTCCAAACACAGCTTGTCCGACAGTGCTCCGTGCACCGGGGGATGGATTGTCCAGCCCCGCAGCGCCCAGACCCGCTGGGCAGAGGTTTACGCTGAGGCTGCCCAGCACGGGGCGAGGAGGGCACAGGGGGCTGCGAACCCCCGGGAGCAGCTCGCCTTGGAGCAGAGCAGAGCGGGGCTTTGGGTGCAGGGAGGGAAAATCCCTCCTGGGTTTCTGCAGGGGGACAAAGTTCCCTGCCAGGGTGCCTGGCAGCGGGGCTGTGGATGGGACACCTCCTTGCAAGGAGGGTCCCCCCAGCTGTCACCGAGCTTGGTGCCCCAGCCCTCGCAGCTGCTGAGCCCTTGTGGCTTTTAGGTGGGAGCAGAGGGAGAGAGGGAGCAGTCCCAGGGCTGGATGTCACAGAGCTTGAGGACTGTCTGGAGCCCAGCGTGTCTGGGGGCTCAGCACCCTGAGCTCTGGGGTCCGGGCTGTGCAGAGCCCAGCAGTGCTGGGGCTGCCTCACATGTTCCCCTGGGCATGTCCCAGCACACTGGCTGAGAACAGGCTGCAGATGGCAGAGGAATGGGAAAAAATGAGGTGAAGAGTTGGGAGACAATGCTGGGGACCACCAAGCCTGTGTCCACAGGGGGACCTGCAGCTTCCCCGGCCCCAGCCCCTTCCCCTGCCTCCCTGTCTGCAGGGGCACATCCTGCCCTGCTGCTGTCCTGAGGCAGGAAGGAGATTTTGGAGCGTGGGTCCTGCTGGCATCACTCCAGCACTCCCAGCATTCTCACAGCTGGCTCAGCAGCCTGGACCATCCCCAGGGTGCCATCCCTGTGGACCCCTGGCCGTGTGGCAGCCCTGGCACCCGGGATAAGCCGGCAAGCACGATCCTCCTGGGCACTGCCGGCAGCCTTACCTGGAGTGCCCTCCAGACACTCCTGCCAAGGGCTGGGCAGGTCCCTGGGCACAGAGGCAGGCCCTGGAGCCTCGTGCTTGCAGCCCAGCCTGGAACAATGGCTCATTTCGGTGCATCCGCTCCGGAAAATCCCCCGTCCCCACTCGGGCTCAGATCCAGGATGGTGTGGCTCACTCTTCCTCTGGCCTTCCCTTGGCCTTGGAGGTGCAGGTGATGGTATCCCCCAAGGCACGTATCCCTGCTGGCAGGGAACAGCTGTCATCTGCCCGGAGGCTGCTGGGGACAGCCTGCAGGCAGGAAGGGTTGGGAGCTGCAGGGAGCCCATCCCTGTGCCTTTTTCCACCCTGCAGAGCTGTGGAAGAGCAGGAGCATGAGGGCTGCCCACCGTGTTTCTGGAGGGCTGTGTGTCTCCCCATGGTGGGAGCTGGGATATCTCTCTTCTCCTGGAGCCTGGCCAGACGGCTCTGGGAAAAGCAAGTCCTCTTCCCTGGGAAAGTCCTGCAAGGAGAAATTCCTGCTCGGCCAGGCCAGCCCCACAGTTCCCCTGGGCCCTGGTGCTCCAGCATGTCCCCAGTGCTGTGGGGCCAGGGCTGTGGGGAGGTGGGATGGGGACTGTGCCCTGCTCGCTGCCTTCACCACGCAGCCCTTGTCTGCCCTTGTCCCTCCCCACGGGGAGCCGTCCCCAAAGCCCCCAAAGGGATCCCCTGAAAGAGGGTCTCCCCCAAAGCTGGGGCTGGCCTCGTTGCCTGCCTGGGGCTCGTCTCTGCTTGGGCTTCCCTACAGTTCATCCTAGTGAGCCATCCTGGGGGAGCCCCAAGACCTACAGACAAAGAAGGCAGGAAGACATCCCTGGCTGACACGGGGAGTGATGTTGGGTCCCCACACTGCCTTCTCCTCCTTCCCTTTGAAGCAGGGGGCCAGCAAAGCTGGGTGACAGGGAGCACAGGGGTGTTCCTGCTCCCCGGTGCCCCGGGAGCCGTGGCATTGTCGGGTGAGGGATGAGCATGGCTGGGGCCCCTGGGCAGCCCCAGTCCCAGGGGTTTCCATGTGGGCACTGGTGGCAGCTGCCCCTGCTGTGCCCCCAGCCGGGCACAGGCTCTGCCCCTTTGTGTGGGCGAGTGCCCAGCCCTGGCCCGTGTGGCGCCAGGACAATGGGGCCTTTTTCCGGCCGGCGCTGGGGGACATGGACTCGGAAGTCTTCCGAAGGAAAAATCCAGTTTATAAATAGCCACCCCCAAGGCTGCCGGTTCCCCAGTCTGCCCCCAGCCACCCAGCCCCCGCCCCAGCCCCTTGCACTGGGGTGGCAGTGCAGCAGGGCACGGAGAGGAGCTCAGGACACACACACGAGACCAGCCCACGTGAAAGCGTGTGTGAGGGGTCAGTGCGTGGCTGTTCACACCCCGTCCCAGGGCTGCACCTGCCCTGGGACGTGGGGCTGCTGTCCCCCCAGGATGCCAAGTGACAGGCTGGGCAGAGGGCTCCTTCTCCCAGGGCTCTCAGCTGGCTGAGGTTCCCCCAGGAGTGCTCGCTGCCCCAGCTGTTCTTGTCCATCCGAGGGTCGGGTGCCCCGGGCAGGGTGCGAGGGAGGGCTGCATGCTATGGGGTTGGGTGACCCTTGCCAGCTTGGCTCCTTTTTGAGGCTTTGCCACTGTTCTGTATCCGCTGAGCCCCAGCCCTGCCCGTGCAGCTGCTCCGGGGATCGCGCTCCGCCGGCACAGAAATCCAGATGTCACCTTCCTCCCCCCCTTCAGCTCCCTTCCTTCCTCCACCCTCCCGGCGCCGGCTCCCGCTCCTGGCCCCTCCTGAGCAAAGGCCCTGTAGCCATGGTTAATAATCCCCTCAGAAAGGCCCTGCAGAAGTGGAGAGGAAGGAGAGGGGAGACACAAAGGAGCCGCTGGGAGCCCAGCTGAGGAAGGGGTTGGAAGGAGGTGTTCTCCTGAGCTGAATGACAGGGGTGTCGCAGAGGGCTCCCAGAGGTGAACAGACATGGGGTGGAGGCACCCCAAGGTGCCTTTATGGCACACAGAATATCCCACCCCTCCTTGTTTTCCACCCAGGGAAGGGGGAGCCAGAGCTCAGACAGCCCAGGCAGGTTCCTGTAGTTACCCCAGACTGCAACACAGGGTGTGAGCCCCAGAGCACCCCAAAATGCGGGGAAGGTGCCCCAAGGGCAGTGCCCCTCATCACTGCCATGCCCCAGCGGCAGGGAAGCAGCCGGCTGGTCCTGGGGCGGTGTGGGATAGCACAGAGCTGGCCCACATCCCATCCCTTCCCTGGGGAGGGGGGCCCCTCTCGGCCCCGACGGTGTTGTGTGAAGAGGTGCAGGACTGGGGGGATGCAGCCGATGCCTTCTGCCCTGCATGGCTGCCCTCCGTTCCCCCTGGAATTGTGTGGGAAGCCAGGACAGCCAGCAATCCATCATCATCAGCACCGGCACTGGCTGGAGGTGACCCACAGAGAGCACCCCAGGCACCCCCAGAGCCCTCCAGGCATGGCTGGGGCTGCAGGGGCTGGGGAAGGCACAGGGCCCCCTGTCCCCACCTGGGACACGCTGAGCATCATGCCAGGACATGCACAGCGAGAGCACGGAGCTGCACAGCCCAGCTCCCTCTGGCAGCATCCCCAGGTCCCCATATCAGCAGGGATCTCGCTGGGAGGGCAGGGGAAGGTGGAGGGGGCTGAGGTGTGTGCTGGGATGCAGCCCATGCTCTGCCCCAGGCCCCGTGCCTGGCTCTGTGTTGGCCATTGTTGCAGAGAGCCAGGCTCAGCGAGAGCTGGAGGAGAGAGGCAAATGCAATTACACACTTCCAGATCATTCCTGCAACCTGCGATGCTCAGATAACAATGGGTAACCAGCCCTGCCCTGGGCACGGTTCTGTGGATCCCAGGCTTCCAGCAGCCGTGCCAGGGACTGCCAAGCCCTTCCACTGCCAGGGGCAGAGCTGCCTGCCCGGGCACAGCCTCACCTGCGGGGTAGCAGGAGGAAGAGGAGAGCACTGGGGTCAATATTCCCTCCACTGCAAGAGAATGAGAGCTGTGAGATCTTTATGTCTCAGGTGGGACCAGACCCGTGTTCCCCGACCCTCCTGCCCTGGCTGTGTGTGTGTGAGCACAGCACAGGAGCCTAATCCACACTGTTTGCATGCATTGCTTTGAACGGGTGCCAAAGGCAAATCCATTAAGCAAGCAAATAAACAAGAAGACATGAGATCAGGCAGCAGAGAGGGAAGATGAAGGTGGCCAGCCTGCCACGCTCCCCACGCAGGGACCCAGAGCCCACTGGGAGCCACACACAGCGCGACGGGACGATTTCATGCCATCTGTTCATGCCTTGCTTTCAAACCCTGTTTTCCCCAGAACCATCAGTTTGTTAGGGGAAAAAAATCCCCCAGTTTTCTTCAAAGTTAAACAGACCAAACCCCAACCAACTGGAGGAACAACCGTGCAGTAAAGAGCAGGAGGCTGTTTGAGGGGGGCACATTCCCTGCCGCAGTGGCTGCCCAGCCTGTTTTCTCCAGGGAGGGGCATTGCCCTTTCCAACTGCTGGGAATTTTCTTGCAGAGGTTTTCTTAGCAACATTCTGCTTTATTTTTAACACAGAATAAAAGTTATCCCCAGAACAAAATGCACCAGCGGTGTGTCATAGGCGTTCTCCTGCTCATTTGCTTGACTTGATGGGTGCTTTCCTGTGGTAATGTGGGACCCCTCTGGCCCCCTTCCCTCAAAGGGCAGCATTTGTGGGGCTCAAATTGTGGTATCCTGTGCAAAGTGGAAGATCCCTTTCCCTGCTCCAAGGGGAGCAGAGCCTGAGGCTCCCCTGGTGCCGGATCCTCCTCTTTGGGGGGAAAGAGTGAACACATCACAGTGGCCAAGTCCTGGGCACACACTCAGAGGGTGGCTTTTCCCACCACAGATGGGGAGCTCCTGTCATCAGCTGTGGAAGCATCCCAGCAGTGGGGTTGGAGAGCAGCTCCCGAGCATCCCGTGGGTGATGGCACAGCTCCCTTGCACTTGTTCCTCCCAGCAAAGGGCGGAGGCCTCCCTTCTCCACCGGCAGCACAAGGGCTAGGAGCCTTATCGCTGCCCAGCATTGCCATTTTAAGCAACTAATCCTATGGGGAAAAAATTTAATCATTTCCGATGAATCATCAAGCCTATTTGGCTGGGAAAGTGTTGTTGGGGGGGCTGGTCAGGCATGAAGAGGAGGAGGAGGTGAAGGAGGTGGTGGAGGAGGTGGAGGAGGAGGGCATGGGAAGGGCTGCTGCATGGCACCAGTGTGGGAGCAGGGCTGGGGGCCGGCACAGGGGGCTGGGGATTCCCAGGAGGAATGCTGTGCCTCAGGGGAACCTGCAGCCCAGCCCTCGAGTGGCTCAGGGGGTCGGAGATAGGCAGCCCATGCTGGCCGGGCCCTGGAGCACAGGTCATGCTGCAGGGAAAGCGAGCAGAGGAGAGAAAAGGACATGCAAAGGTTCAGAGCCCCTGGGCTGGGAGCGAGAGAGTGCTGAGTTGGGGGCAGCCCTGGGTCTGCCCTTGGGTGGGATGATCCCGAATCAGTGAGCTTTGGGAGTCCTGTGAATGGGGAATGAGTCCAGTAAACAGGACTTTGAGGGGGAAGAAAGCCCCAGTGTTTTGTCCTCCCGCACAGCCCCTGAGGCTCTGCCTGACCCGGGGAAACTGAGGCAGGGAGCCAGGCTGTGGCCCGGCTGTGCTGGCTGCGGGCGATTCGCCGCACCTGGGGGGTTTGCTGTGCTGCTCGGGCTGAGCTCGGCCGGGTGATTACCCCAGGATAATAGGAGCCTTGTGCAGCCCCCCGGCCCCGCCGCGTCTCCACAGCCGCCCCATTGAGCAGCAGCTGCGCGGGGGCTCGGCCGGGCTCGCCGTGCCCTGGGGCCCTGCCCGGGGACAGGATGGGGGCACCACGCGGGGTCTGGGATGCCAGCCCCGCAGAGCTCGCTGACCTGCCCGGCACAGCGCCTGGGACACGACCCCGCTGCGCCCCCGCACCCCGCACTGCCCCGGTGCCTCCCAGGCAATGCCAAAGCGTGGTGTGCCCCGCTCCTCCTTTTGGGATCGCTTTGCGGGTCCCAAGGTGACCCAGCAGCAGCAGGTCACTGCTCGCTGTCACCGCTGTCACCTGCACATCGGACCCCGACGGGCCGTCCCCGCCGTCGGCGCGCCCCAAACCCCGCGGCAATCCCCGCTCGGTGCGCGCTCCCATCCCATCCCACCCCCGCGCCCGGCTGTCTGCCTCGCCCGGGCTCTGCAGGTCCAGGCAGGCGGCACAGGCGGGGGCTGCGGCCCCTCGGGCCCCGCAAGGACCGCCCGCAGCGCCCGGCGCGGGGCTGGCTGGCTGCCGCTGGGGGGGGACGGGGGGCGGTGGGCAGGCACGGCGCCTTCCTCCTCCTCCCTCTCCTCCTCCTCCTCCTCCTCCTCCTCGGCCTGACGTCAGCCCGCGGGCCCCGCTCAGTCGCGGGCGGCCGGCGGTGGCGGCGGGCATGGCTGGGGGGCGGCGGCCGGCGGGGCTCGCCCTGCTCGGCTGGGGCTGGAGCCGGAGCTGGAGCTGGGGCTGGGGCTGGGGCTGGGGCTGCTGCCTCCTGCTCTGCTGCGGTGAGTGCGGGGCGGAGCGGGGCGCGCACCTGCGGGAGCGCTGCGGGGCGAGCGGGGATGCCCTTCGCCCCGGGGGACACCGGGGGGGACAGGGGTGCGGGGATGGACTTTGCGGGTCCCTTTGGGGGTCCCTTTGCGAGTCCCTTTGGCTGTGTGCGGGTCCCTTTGGCTGTGTGCGGGTCCCTTTGGCTGTGTGCGGGTCCCTTTGCATGTGTGCGGGTCCCTTTGCTGGTCCCTTTGCGAGTCCCTTTGGCTGTGTGCGGGTCCCTCTGCGGGTCCCTTTGGGGGTCCCTTTGCTGGTCCCTCTGCGGGTCCCTTTGGCTGTGTGCGGGTCCCGGCCGGGTTCTGCCCGCAGGGGCAGTGCGGGGTCCCTCGGGCGGTGCCTGGCGCGGCTCGGGAATGCTCGGATCGCGGGGCCGGGGCACAGCCCAGGTGGGCTCAGCCCCGCCCGCCCCGGCTCCCCGCACAGCCCCGCACCGCGAGCCTTCGAGGGGCGGGTCGGGGTGCCCCGTCCCGCTTTGGGGCGCCTCCGCAGCCCCCCCGGGGCAGGGCAGGATTGAGGGGTGCCCCACGTGCGTTCAGCGAGCTGGTTGTTATTGGGAGGCATCCACCCCTTTCCTTCTAAGGAGTTTTCCCCCGAGCGCTGTGTTTCTCTTGGCTTTTTTCAGCGCTTTCTTTTTTTAACCACTTTCCAGTCCATTTTCACCCTCGGGGGGTTGGCCGGGCTTCCTGCCCTGCCCCGCTCCCCGCATCCCGCCCTGCCCTCCCCGGGGGCTCGGGAGCGGTCCCGGGGCTCGGGCTGCTCCCTGCCCCGACGTGCTGCGGAGGTGGCCCCGCCGCTGGGAACCTGCCCGAGGCGAGGTGCTGGAGCCAAAGTCAGGCTCCGAGCAGAGTCTAAGGCAGGCTGCTCCCACCCCCGGCCCGTGCAGGGATCCCCTTCCCACAGCACATGTGCCGAGCCAGGAGCCTCTCAATGGTTGGCGGCGTCGGTGTGTTTGGAAGCCCAGCCACGTGAAAGGCTTGATGTTTCCCAGAAGCACCGAGGGGCCATAGCCAAGACATTCCCAGGCCCGACAGTGCTGCCGGAGTGGGGGGCTGAGCCCACCCTGGGGCTGCCAGAGTCACCCCAAAGCCCCTTCTGCACTGGGGTCCGGCTATTAGAGAGCTCTCTGGATGCTGTCACCGAGCCGCGGGGTGGAGTGGAGGGCTTTGCCTCTCTTGGTGCACACGACGGGGTCCTGGCGGGGTGGTGGGGATGTTTTGGGGTGCCAGGTGGTGGTCCCTGCGGCAGCAGAGCCCCGGCTCCATCCCCATGCCCGGCACAGCGAGCGCTGGGCTGGGCTGGGCTGGGGCGGAGGCTGCTGGTGCTGCTGGTGCTGCTGGTTGTTTCTCCTGTCTGTGAAGAAGATGGGGTGCAGGTGGTGCTGTCCTTTGTGTGCCGGGGGAGCAGCTTTGCCATGGAACAAGGGGGTAGCATGTGTGCCTGTGGCTGGGAGCAGGCGGCTCTGGCCACAGCGGGTTTCCCTGAGAGGCGAGCACAAACCCACGGGAACCTCGGGCATCCCATGTGCGGCTGCAGACCCCCGTGGTGCCCCTGCTCCTGCTCGGGGCTGGGGTCTCTGTGCAGCAGCCACACTCCTCACCGTCTCCCCGCACACCTCGGCCCTGCAGGAGCCTGGCGAGGGACTCTGCCGCTCCCCACCCCCTTCCCCACCATCTAAAAGCAAATCTTTGTTCTTGTGGAGCTCTGGCTGCCGGCCGGCTGTCCGCCAGCCAGATGGAGAGGCACGGGGGCTCTCCCTCCTTGCCTGCCTGCTCGCTGCAGACATCCCCTCCACATCTCCGGGGCTCCCACTGGAGCTGTGCCAGGCGCCTGGGGCTGGATGGAGCTCAGCCCTGCAGCAGGGCTGCTCCTTGAGCCCAGGTGCCCTGCCCAGGACGGGGTCTGCAGCTGTGCTGGGCACAGCCGGGCATGGCCAAGTCTCCAGAGCCTGCTGTGCCAGGGTGCTTGTGTGCCCAGTGCCTCTCCAGCTTGCCCACGCAAATAGCAAAGGTCTCGGAGCTGCAGAAGGACGCCCTGTGTCCCCAGGGTTGTGGGGGACCTTGTGTCCCTTCCAGCTTGTCCCCGAGGAGGTGGGGAGCAGTGAGCCCTTGTTCCAGGCAGGGTGGGTGCTGCAGCGACCGGGTCAGGCTCCTCAAGGGCAGTGGATGGCTGGGAGGGATGTGTGCCTCATGCCAGCCCCAGATGCCAGCCATTCTCCAGCTCTGAGCTCATGGTTTCGGTTGCTTTGCTGCCTGGTTGAGGGCCCTCATGCCGAGCGGGTCAGGGGGAGGGCCAGCAGCATTCCCTCTCCCAGGGGCTGGCCAGACACAGAGGCAAAGTCTGCTCTGGCTTCCTGCAGCCCAGGGTGTCCAGGCTCAGGGCAGGGTGGCTGCAGGGCCACACCCCAGCACCAGCCCTGCCCAGTTCTTGCCCAATTCTGCAGCCAAATCACAGCCATGGAGTGTGGGCAGGTGCCTCTGGTGCAAAATTATCTTTTCCTGTGTACTCCTGGTCCGGTTTCCTGTCCCCAGTGCATGCTTATCTCTGGGACTTTCACCTGTGTTTTTCCAGCACCGTCTTTGCTGTGCCATGCTTTGCTCGTCCCTCTTTGCTCGGTGCCAGTTCTTCTGTGCCAGTAAGACAGGCAAGGGCCAAAAACTGTCTGTCGGGCTAGTCCTGCGAGCTGGAGCCTTTGCTGTGGCAGAAGGGGCTCCTGGCTGTGTTTTGGCATTGTGCCACCTCATACCCACTGCCAAACAAAGAGCATTTTGTGGACAGGGGTGCTGCCCTTTGAAGTTGCCTCAGTGGCTGTTAAGGGAGATGTTGACACAGCTGCTTCCTCCAAGCCTCTTGTCCCCAGCTCCCATACCTGGGCTGGCTCTGTTGCTGTGCCAGCCCAGGGCGTGCAGACCCCGCTTGCTTTGTCACCCGCAGGGATGGTGGCAATGACACTCCCAGCCTTGTTGTGATGCCACCCTTGCCTCTGCTCTGCCCGGCTGGGATTGCTCTGCTCCCAGTCCCATGGGAAGCTGCTCCATTCCCTGTCCTGGATCAATAGCCATTACCTTGCCCATCCGTTCTGGAGCGTGGCCAGGAGCTCCATTACTGCTGCGGGTGCTGGGCTGGAGGGAAGGTGGGGTGCAGGGGTGGGACAGCTCCCACTCCCGGGAGGTCCCTGGTGCCACCCGTCCCTGGTGCCACCCATGCTGTGCTTGGGCAGAGAAGGGTCTGCTGCATGGGCAGGGAGGGGGGGCTTGCCTTGGGAATGCTGTGGGGATGGATGCTCCAGCCACTGGGTTCTGGGTTCCTGCTGTGGCAGCAGGGTCAGAGCTTATGGAGGGACCTGTGTGCCACAGCCACGGTGGTCAGGGATGTGCCACCCCTCTGATGGGCCCTTGGAAGGGGAAAGGGGGCAGCAGGGTGCCACAGCTGGCTGGGACACCCCTCCTGAGCTGCTGCCCTGTGTGCCCCACCCTGCTGTGGAGGGACTCAGTTAGCCCAAGGGCTTCCCTGTGCTTCCTGCCCAACAGCAGTTCTGTCCCACAGCTGCAGCCAGCAAGCTGGAGGTCTCCATGCCAGCGGTGGTCGAAGTGGAGATCGGGGGCACGGCCAGGATCGAGTGCAACTTCTACATCCCTGAAAATGATTCCTACACCTACATCGACTGGTTCTATGTGAGTGCTGGCCTGGGAGAGGAGTGCTGGGCTATGGGCTGGAGAGGGCAACCAGCGCAGGGCTTTCTGCTGGGCTCCCAGCCCAGCCTTGGCCCCTCTGCTTGCAGCTGGACCGCACCAACAGCCGGGTGAGGCTGTGCCACATCACGGGTGGTGAGGTCCTGAAGGAGGACACGGACTACAAGGAGAGGCTGTCGGTGGGGGAGGACAAGGCCCTGTCCATCAGCAAGGTGACAATGCAGGATTTCAGGACCTTCGTGTGCCAGGTTGGAGCGGGGAGCTCCGGAGTGGGCGAGAACCGCACCGAGCTCCGTGTCTACAGTGAGTGATGGGGCAGGAGGGCAGCACGGCTGGGCTGCTGCTCTGCAGGGCTGGTGGGGATCCCATGCCATGCCATGCCATGCCATGCCATCCCATGCCATCCCATCCCATGCCATCCCATCCCATGCCATCCCAGCCCATCCCAACCCAACCCTCCCCTCCGACAACCCGGGGGGTGGGGTGTCTTTGCAAACGGCCCCGA
>JAWWEE010000062.1:5105394-5149043 GCA_035221455.1 Xenops minutus
GCTGGTGGGGATCCCATGCCATGCCATGCCATGCCATGCCATGCCATGCCATGCCATGCCATCCCATCCCATCCCATCCCTCCCTTCCTAATACCCGTGGGGTGTCTTCTCTTTGCAGAGGTCCCCGAGACCCCTGAGATTGAGCCCAACCCAGCAGGCATCTCAGTGCAGAGCAGTGACAACCCCCAGGTGAGGAGTGGCCCCAGACAGGGCAGGGGGAGGTTCCCTGCTCCCCACTCCCCTGTGGGAGCACCCCATGCTCAAGACTGTCCCTGCCACCACAGATTGCCAGGTGTGTGAGCAAGAACAGCTTCCCACCTCCCAACATCACGTGGCACAAGAACGGGGAGCAGCTGCAGCTCCAGGAGAACCGTGAGTAGGATGGGCATGGGGAACCATCCCGGAGGAGGGGCTGGGGTGTTTTTGCTGCCCAGGGCCTCGTCAGGAAAGATTGGCACCTTTTTGCCATGGTTGGGAACAGCATCTGTGTCCCCTGCAGAGGTGAAGTACACGCGGACCCGCGAGTCCAGTGGGCTCTACACAGTGACCAGCACCATGTTTGCCCCCGTCACCCGTGAGGACCGGGACTCCCACTACCACTGCACTGTGCACTACTGGCTGCGGGGACAGAGACATGCCCTGGAGTCCCAGAAGGTCCAGATCACCGTCTTCTGTGAGTGGGGGGCCTGGGGGGCTGTGCTGCTGCCTGTTCAGTGGGGCTGGGCACCCACCATGTCCCCTCCCTCCCCACAGACCCTGCAGAGCACTTGAAGCTGCAGGTGGTGCCATCCTCATCGCTGGTGAAGGAAGGGGACAATGTGAAGCTGGTCTGTGAGTCTGATGGGAACCCACCTCCTGTCTTCAGCTTCTTCAAGAGAGAGGTGAGGCCAGAGGGGTCCTGGGCACCAGAACATCTTGTGTTCTGGTTTCTCCTTTTGGGAGCACCCTGGAGGGTCCTGGGGAGTGGGATGCAGTGGCTGTGGAGGGCTAAGGGCTCTGCTTTCTCCCCACTGCCTGTAGCTGGAGGACGACTGGCAGGACCTGTCGTCGTTGACAGAGCCTGACAGTGGGGTCCTGAACCTGCACGGTGTGAATAAGAGCAGCAGTGGCCTCTACAGGTGCCAGAGCCTGGACCTGGATGATATGACACAGCTGGAGAAGGATGTGGAGCTTGTTGTGAACTGTAAGGCAGCAGGGTGGGCCCCTGTGGTCCCCATGGTGGGTGCTTCATCCCTCCTGCTCACCCTGTGCTGGTCTCCATCCCTCTCCTAGACATCGAAGGGGTCCGTGTGAAGATGGAGCCGTCCTCCCCCCTTCGGGAAGGGGACAGTGTGACACTGAGCTGTGATGCCCACAGTCCGGTGGCCCTGGACTACCACTGGAGGGATGAGAAGGTGAGTGGACATCCAGGTTCTGTTGTGCTCAGGCTCAGCCTGGGCTTTGCAGCAAATGGGGCAGAGTCAGGAGCTGGCTCAATCTCCTGCTGAGAGGCCAGGGGAAGGATTGGCCCTTCCATGGACCTGCACTGTCCATCTGTGCCTCATTGCCTGCTGGCCAGCACTGCAGAGAGGCCGTGTGCCTGCAGCCTGAGCCCCTCTGGGAGCTGAGCACTGAAGTTCCTGGTGCCCTGGGCTCACTGCTGGGGCCCTCCCTTCCCAACAGGGCAAGACGGTCGGAAAGGGGAACCAGCTCTTCCTGAGCAACCTCACCTTCGAGACCTCCAACAACTTCAGCTGCAAGGTGGTGGCACCGAGCGTGCCGGGGCTGGAGCAGAGCAAGCAGGTGTCTGTGGCTGTCCAGGGTAAGAACTGGCGTGGCTGTGTTGCCTAAAAAGGAGAGTTAATTCTCTGGACAATTTTGAGTATAGAAAGGTAGAAAGCAGCTCTTTAATTGTGGTGAATTTGGTGCACAAAATATCTTGCACACACCGATAGCACAGGTTTTTACATTGTTTATACCATCTAATTAAGTTTGGACATCACCTCATTGGTTTATACCCAGCCCCAAACCTCTCCAGTGCATCGTCCCACCCTCAGACACGCCTCCTGAATTTGAGTTGGTGGTCACAAACCCACCACCCCTTCATCCCCCCCTCCTCCTCTTCCTCATCTCTGTCCTGCTGGGAACAGCTTCAAGGCTTCTGAGTAGTTTTGACTTGGTTATATCAAATAGCACGGCCTTGTTATGTCTCATTCTGAGTATATTTTCCACAGACAAGATGGTTTTCACCTTGCAAAAGTCTTTGTCCGCTGGAATTCTTGCCAAGAAATGTTAAACAACACTGTGGGAATCGAATACAAAGGCGCTTGATGGGCTAAACATGCTTTACTTAAAGAGCTGTACTAAGACTTCCCATAAGCAGAGTTTCAGGCATGAGCTGAGCGGGGGGAGCCCTGTGTGCTTGGGTGCTGATGTCCCCTCCCCGCAGGGAAGCCGCGCATCGTGGCCATCAGCTCCCCGCTGTACGTGCGGCAGGACGAGGTGGTGAACCTGACCTGCAAGGCCATCGCCTTCCCCCGGCCCTCCGTCCACTGGAACGTCAATGGCACGGTGAGAGCTGCCCGGGAGCTGCTGCTGGAAGGGCTCCTGAGAGAAAACCCCCGGCACTCACTGGGGCTTTTAGCGGGCAGCGTTCATTTCTTTTATCATTACAACATCAGATGCACTATAATCTAATTTCTTCCAAAGTGTGCACACAGAGTTACCAAAGCCTCTTGCTTTTATTTAGTTACCTCATTAATAATTCAAAGCGTTTCCTAAGACTGTTACACCCACTTCCAAAACCAGCCCTCCCTTGGTATCACCCTCCACACGCCTCCCGAATCTGAGTTGGAGGTTCCAAAGGCCTCTTATCTTTGTCTTCCTCACCATGGCCCTTTGGCACAGTGCCATGGCTCCTGGAATGGTTTCAAGGCTTCTGAAGAGCTCTCACTGGTTGTATCAGGTGTTATGTCTCTGCTATGTCTCTTTCTCAGTACATTTTTAAAAACAAGAAACTCTCCACCTTGCTAAAATCTCTTGTCCATTGAAATTCTTAACAAGAATGTTAAACAGCATTTATAGAAACCTTGTACAAGGGGTCCTTAGCAAGCCAAGAGTACTTAGCAAGCCAAAGGTACTGAAGAGCTATATTAAAACGTATATAATACAGATGTTAAGGCATCAGTACCCTGACCCCTTCCCTGCCTCCCCTCCCCAGGCTCACGAGTACGTTGACAACCAGCACATCGCCAGCAACCTGACAGTGCGTGTGAGCCACGACCTGCTGAGGGCTGGGGCCATGTGCCGGGTCTCCAACGAGCTGGGGGTCAGCGAGAAGCACATCCAGCTGCTGGGTGAGTCTGGGGCTCTGCCCTGTGCCCCGGGAACCCCCCAGGAGGGTCAGTCCCCCTCGCCCGGGCACCAGCTGTGCTGGTGGCGGGGCTGAGCTCGGTCTCTCTCCCTCCCCTCCTGCTCTTCCAGTGGAGTCTGTCAGGAAAGGTCAGTCTGCTGGGGGTGTCCATGAGCCCAGGCTCTGGTGGGAGGCACCCACGGGAGCCATAGTCTGTAGGCTGGGGAGGGAGCTTGGCTGCTGGCTCTGCACTGCATCTCTGGCTTCTCCTGTCCCTGCCAAGCTGGGAGGGAAGCAGGGGCTCTGTCCCCAGTGGTGGGAAAGCTGCCTGCTTGTCCTCACCCACCAAGTGCAGCTTCCTGCAGCCCAGACCTGCTGGGCAAGGAAGCAAAGAGATGGTCTGGTGCCTTGCAGGAATTGCTGCTATCCATCCTCCTGTGGCACAGGAGGCATGGCAGCCTGGAGCAGATTGTGTTCATACAGAAACTGCCCCAGCGGAGCACTTCTGTACTGAAACCTGCATCCTGCTGGGGAGACACTGGCAACTGGGGTCCCCTGTGGGGGAAAGGGATGCCTTCCTCACCCACAGAGGGAGCTGGAGAGGGCCACGGTGGGACAGGCATTGATTTCTTCCTCTCCTGTTGTGTTCAGATCAAAAGACAACACCAGAGAGCCAAGGGGTGATCATCGTGGCCATCATCGTGGCCATCCTCGTGGTGGCTGTTCTGGGTGCCATCATCTACTTCCTGCACAAGAAAGGCAAGATCCCGTGTGGCCGAGCTGGCAAACAGGACATGTAAGCACTGCCACCCCCCCAGGGAGCCCGTGGGGCCAGAGGTGCTTGCCATCACTCATGCTTCCCATCTCATTGCACCAGCCTCTCCCTGCCCGGCGCAGAGTGGGGCAACAGCCTCGTGTTGGGGGGCAACACACTGGGGGGCTTGGCGGCTTTTCCAGCTTCCCACAGGGCACTGCCCGCCCCGTCCGTGCAGGGAGGCCAAGAGGAGGACAGCAGAGTGGTAGAGCAGCCAAGGGTCCCCTGCCTGGGGAGGGGCTGGGCAGCCCAAAGCTCACTGTGAGCCGGAGCCTCTTTCCCCCTGGCCCCACTGCAGAGCATCCCCTGGGACGGAGCCCCAGGGCTTGGCCACGTTGCCCCTCTTTGGTGCCGCGAACATGTCTCAAAAATTGTCACCTCCCTCCCCTAGCACAAGGCCAGAGGCACGTAAAGACAAGATTGTAGTTGAAGTTAAGTCAGATAAACTTGCCGAAGAAGCGGGGCTCCTGCAGGGTGCCAACGGCGAGAAGAGATCTGCCGCTGACCAGGTAGGACGGGGCGTCGGGCACTGCCCTTCCCGGGGCTGGGAGCGGAGCTGAGGAGGGATGGTGGAGAGCCAGGTAATGCTTTGCTCCCCTCCCAGCACTGCCCACCCTGCATGGGCCTCCATCAGCCATGGGGAGCGCTCAGAGGGGCCGTGGGAGGGAGGGGAGGTGGCGGAGCTCCAAGGACACGCGTGCAGCCCTGCTCTGTGCCAGCCCCTGGTACTCTGGGGAGCACTGCTTGGCTCTGCCTCCTTCCGTGCTCCCTGGAGCAGCAGCCAGGCTGGCCGGGGCGGTTTGGGAGAGGGAACTGTGCAAACATCTCCTGCCAGCAGCAGGGCAGAGGCTGCAGGAACAGGTCCTGCTCCAGCAGCTCCGAGCTGAGTGTGGGGCCACGTGCTTTTGTCTCACCTGGCACTGAGCACGGGGCTGGGGCAGGGCTTGCCCCACCAGAGCCACAGGAGCAGCACCTGAGCCCACTGCTGTTTTATTTGCCCTGGGCCAGGAGATCATCCCTGCCTGGTTCTGCACAGCTCACACTCCCCTCCCCTTCCCTTGGGGTGGGTGTTCAGCCACGCTGGGGTGGCCCGGGCTGGCAGTGTCCCCATCACATGTGCCTGTCACTAACACCCCTGCAGCAGAGGATCTGGTCTGTGTTCATCCCTAACTGCTCCTTTTTCCTGCCCCCCCTCCCTCTTTTGTCCGACCGAAGAGCGAGAAATACATCGACCTGAGAAACTAGAGAGGAAAACCTACTAAGTGCTTTCTTCCTTCAAACCTTTCCTGCTCTTGGACTGCCTTCTCCCACCCCTGCTCCAGCACCTGGGGGGCACGGCCAGAGCCCCCTGCCGTGTCACAGTGCTGAGCCCCAGCGTGCAGGGGACACCTCCCTGACTCACCTGTCCATTACCTCAACCGTGGGCTCGCAGGTGTTGCCTTAGCAAAGCTGGACTTGCTTACTACTCCAGAGAAGCCACAGCAATATTAGGAAGAAATAGCCCATTAAGCTACTCGGTGGAAGGATTTGAGGCTTTTGGTTTTTTCTCCAGGTAATCTGTTCTGTACATGCGTGGGAAGGTTTTGATGCGTTTTTGTTCTTGTACCCCAAACCTGCTCAGAAGGGCTGGTGGGATGTAATTTTTGGGACGTGCCAGGCACCTCAGCTGTAGTGGTGTGCAGGCTGGAGGAAGAGGAGTGGGAGTGGGGTGTGTTAGAGTGGCCTTGGGGGAGGTTTCAGTGCTTTGCTTTGCCTCTGAGCTGTTCTGGGCTCAGCTCAGCCCAGGTGGGGCTGTGCGGGCAGGGAGCTCCCCAACAGGGAGCTGTGATCCCATGGGAGGAGAGGACCTGGCAGAGCAAGGATGGGGTGCCCATCTCCAGCCATGTGCCACACCAAGGGTGTCTGGTTGTAGCTGACATGGGGGGCAGGGCTTCCCTCTCCCCTCAGAATTGGGATTTTTAGGGGTGGCTGCAGCAGCAGCCCCCTCAAATTTAAAACTACTATTAGCCCAGGGCCAGTCAGTGATGTCTCAGGGTTTTGTTTTTTTATTTTTATTGCTAGCCCCAGGTAAAACTGGTTTATTCCTGTGCTTTGGTGCCACCCCTGGCCCCACAGCCAGGCTGGTGGGGAGGGGAGATGGGCAAGACCCTGCCTTTAGTTTGTGCCAGCCTTCCACCTGCAGCTCCTGCCTCCTCCCAGGGGGATTGGCCCCTCCTGCCTCTAAATCACTGTGCTCTGAGCTCTGCTGCCCACAAGCCTTGGCCCCCCGGCCCTGGGTGCCAGGGGCACTGTCCCTGTGCCACAGCCCTGCCAGCAGGGAGCTCTCCCCGCCTGCTACACGTGGTGTCCCAAGCAAAAGCTTTGGTTTATATATATTTTTGTTGGACTGTGTGTATATTTTCCAAAAGTGTTTTTTTTTTTTATATATATATGTGAAAATAAAGTACAAATTCAAGGCTGAGTTTGGAGTTTGTTCCCCCCCAGGGGGGTGGGAAGGGCAGAGAGTCTCCCCCGTCATTCCATAATCCCATTGAGGTTTTAATGTGACACATTTATAGCCCTGTAGCTGCTAATAAATGTAATACATTAATAATTACCAGTACTAATAAATCTACTCATAATTCTAATAGACAATCATAGTTTTAGATTGTAATATGTCATTATACTATAAGTGGGGGTAAATACTAAAAGATAATATTGGCAATAGAATTTAATAGATCCTAACAGTAGAATCTATTGATAGTAATAGAGATACTCATATTAATAGCTAATACAGATACTAATAATTGCCCACAGATAAATCAATAACTAGATTCTGATAGAATCTAGATATTATAATAGATAATTGTAATTAACCCCTATAGATACTAATAAATATTAATGCTTTTTCCCTTAAAGAACTTTAATAGATTCTCTTATTCATATCCTAACTACTTTAGTTACTAATAAATATCTTACTGATAATATATCTTATTGTAATATATCTTATTAATATATTCTAATGCATTTTAATTGATAAGTATATTAATAACTACTGTGCATGCTAAATACAAATAGGTAGTTAATTTGTTGGATTCTGATAGTAACAGCTTTTAATAGATGTCAATAATACTAATGAAGATGTAATTATGAGAATCTTTTAATAGAATTATCAAATTATAATACAAAATTGCATTTCTAGCTACTAAATGTACCAGTAAGAAATTCTATTCATTAGTTCTAATAATTCTAATAGATAATTGCATTGTATCTACTATTAGTAATTCTAAGTGGATTCTGTTATAAATTCTGCTAAGCAATTGTATTTCTACCTAAATTAACTACTTAATGAATAACAACATTATTATATACTGGTAGATTACACAAGAAATCTTATTGTCAGCAATTGTAGATACTAATAAATCTACAAATACATTCTCTTAGGTAATTTGAGGGCCAGCCATTGTGACTGCTACCCCTAGATAACTATTAGATTTTAATAAATGCAATATAGGTTGAAATAGCTGTGTGTTACCTGATTCTATCACATAGCTCTGCTAACAGCTAATGAACAGGAATAAAAATAAAACCCTAATACCACTAATTAATAGTAAATATTAATAAAACTAATCAGCACCCCCTGCCATTATGCTGATATATGACTGAACAAACACCCTCTGGAGCTGATCCTGGGCGTGGGGTCAAGTTGTGGGAGACACCCCAGCCCTGGGAGCATCTCAGACCTTGGACCCCTGAGCTGGACTGGCACTCCTTGAGCCACTGCACCCCTGAGCCCCCTCTCCTTTGGCCCCAGTTCATAGTAATCAAACCCTTGCACCCTCTTGGAACCCCTGTGCCCTCGTTTGACCTCTGTGTCCTTGTTTGACCTCTCAAGTATCAGAGGCTCAAATGACCTCCAGTAACCCCCAGTGTCCTCATTTGACCTCCTGATCAATTATCAGAGGCTGAAATGACCTCTAGTAACCCCCCCCAGTGTCCTCATTTGACCTCTCAGATCAATTTTTGGAGAAAAAATGACCTCTAGTAACCCCTGTGTCCTCATTTGACCCCTTGATCAATTATCAGAAGCTCAAATGACCTCCAGTAACCCCCCAGTGTCCTCAGTTGACCTCTTGGATCAATTTTTGGAGAATAAAATGATTTTGAATAACCCCTGTGTCCTCATTTGACCCGAATTACCCTCATTAGACCCCACTGTGACTTCTGTGAGGGGTTTCACTCAAGTTCAGTTGACCCTCCATGTCCTCAACCTCAGTGTGACTTGGTGGGTTCCCCCTTGGCCCTCTGCGACCTGTGTGTCCATCCCAAATTACCTAATTATCTAATAGATAGGTTTGGATTTATTATATCTCCTTTGTCTGTAACATATCCATATATTAATACATATGGATATATAGTTATGTACATTCAGTTCCTGTATGTTCACACATGTTAATGTATTCAATTATATATGATTATATTCTAATATTAATAACATAGAATATATTGTAATAATTCTAGAATTGTGTGAGATATGTATATAATTCTAGAAATGCTATGCAATAGCTATAAAAGTCTTTTAGAGTCTATAGCAATGTATTAACAGTCTGTGAGAGGCAAATGGAGCCAGGAAACACCCTGAGTGGCACTCACTGGATCCCAATGGACACTGCAGAACTCTGGAGACTCCAGAATATTCCTGTGGGTTCCCCTGGATTCTGTTTGTGGGTGGTAAAAAACCCCAACCTGTTAATGTCCTTCTCAGTCCTGATAAATTATACTTTATTCACTGATTCCCTTGGAGTATGTTTTATTAGTATGAACTTTGTGTAAAGCTTTTCTCCCTCTGCTTGTCAGCATCCACAATATGAGTTTGAATTTAACAGGTAATAGTGGTAATAGTTATAAAATAGCTCCAAAGTCAGTCTGCAAAGGGATCCAGGAGACTGAACATCTCAGGCTGGAGCAGGAGATTCTTTCCCCAGGACTCACAGAACCAACACGACACACACCATGTGCTACAACAAAGGAAATTTTATTTAAAAATAAAACTTTGTTTTGTTTTCTTTTTTACTGACACAGGTGAATGAAATCCCAAACAAAGAAGCTCTTAGTGGGCAGCATACAAGAATGGAAACAATTAATAAATAACATTAGTATAACCTCTAAACATTAACAATGCATCTGCAAACAAAATGAGGACTTTAAACCAAGTGAACCTTAAAGCTCAGCTACTCTCTGTAAGAATATTTACCTTCTGTTTTTCCTTATTCTTTACAGATCTGAAAGGATTAAATACTGCTATTATAATTTTATATTAATGACACTATTATACTTTTTTTAAAATATTTTGTGAAAATCTCAACATTTTTTTAACACTGATATTTTACAAATTGGTATTTGTCATTCAAGAGAAAGAACAACAGCAACAACAGTTCCTCCTCCACTGGGAATTTTTCAAAAAAGATTTCTGTGAGGAACTGTAAAAATAAGTGTCCTTATTTTCCACTAATTTTTAAAATGGCACCTTTGAGAAAGTGCCTTGGGAGTTGCATTTTTTCTTGCTCAACTGAAAAAAAGAACCAAAAAAACAAAAAAGCAAAACAAAAAGAACCAAAACACATTTACAGTAATGACCCTGCCTCAGGATTAGCTACAGTAATGTCATCAGTCTAGTGCAGGAAGAAACATGCTGGACTCGAGCCTGTCTGGCTTCCCAAGGTGAGGGCTGGGGAAGGACATGCACAAAAGGGGTTTGGAGGGGAAGATCTCCCATTCCTGCTCGGCTACAGTGGCACTGAACACAGTAAATCACCTGGAAACCCTGCTCAGAACGACCCCTGCCCCCTCCCCACAGCCCCCCGGTGCCTCCCTCACTGCACCAAGGGTTTTCCTGCTTGTTTTGTGGGCAGGCAAAGGGGAAAACCAGCAGTTTTTACGAGCAGAACTCGTATTTTGTTACAAGCCAAACGAATCCTGTCCTGAATTCTGTCTCCAGCACAGCACCAGTCCAGACATGTCATGAAACCTCCACAGTTGAAATGCTACAAAACACAGTGTCAGAGTTGAAGTGACAATTGCCCATCTCTCTTGCTCCTCCTTTTCACCCCCTTCAAAGCAGTTTTATGCTCAAAGGCATCTTTACAGCTTGTCCAGCTCTCTTCATTTTCCCACAGGGATGGGTCCCTGGATCCAGCCTGGTGATGCAGCATTCCCTTAAGAAAGGCACTAGACATTTGGGTTGGTTTTTTTTTCTTTTTAAAGTAGCATCAGAAAGTTAATTTCTTAAGAATGAAGAACAAGGAGGGAAAGAAGAGCAATCAATCTTGGGCTTACCTTGCTGAAAAAAAACCCAAGAAAAATCCACTGTATAGTGCCTGGATTGACCTGGCAGAGCACAGCCATAAGACATGGCCAGGGCTCTGCTGCACTCAGTGGAATTAGCAAATTCCTACGTGTCTAAGGAAGAAAAGCCAAGACTTAAGTTTTCTAAATCAGTTTGAGACACAAACAGTGCACAGAAAGGACACATGCAGAAAAATCAGTGATACATGCCACAAAGATTGCTCTCTCTAATCTCTACTACCCAGAACAACACCCAGAGGAACGTCTCTCTTGGCACATAAACCCCAAAGACAGGCCTGTGGCAGCTCTGCCAGGCAGGATTGAACTGACCATCCCCACCAGCCTGCCATGAAGGGACAGGGCATCACTAGTCTGATCACACACACCGTGCAAGACAAGAGTTAAGGCTTGGGAGCTGGCTGGACTCAGCTCTGGCACAGCCTTGGCAATGGCAAGAGTCACATGTCACACCTGGACACACTTGCACCGAGTTCACACAGCAAGTCAGACACAAAGCGGCTCCAAAGCCACCCAGAGCGGAGTGGCAGCACCACAGGGAGTGTGAGGAAACAGGGAAGTCAAACCACAGTGCTCCCTCCCTCCAGAAGGGCTTTTACCTGATCTCCAGGACAAACAAGCAACTGTTAGCACTGGCTGCTCAGGCTCCCCAGTGTGAGAGGACAGCCAGGGCTGCCTGTTCTGCCTCAGCAGCACCAGCTCTGGCCTTGCTTCTCCAGGAGCTGCCACAGCCACACGGGCAGAGCACAGCACACCCACAGCAGGGCTGTGGGCACAGGAGGAAGAACAGCTCTTCTTCCTCGAGTGCAAGAGGCACTGACACCACCTTCCCCATGGGCAGGGCCTGCTGGGGGCTGTGCCTGAGCCCTCTGCAGCCCACAGAGCCCACTGACATCAATCTCACCAGGCTGCAGCACTGGCAACTCTCGGCCCAGGCCCCGAAATAGCAAGTGCTGATGGCAAACAAGTGTTGCAGGAGATCTCCTTACGGTTTCTCAGAATGTTCTCTTTACTGCTGAAAGGAGGGGAGTAAAGAGACACACTTCAAACTGCCTGGAACCCACGGCATCAATTCACAAAGCTGTAGGTCCAGAGAGAAACCTCTAATAAAAAAAGACATTTCATGCTTAGTCCCCTTTGCAAACACTTGTTAATGTCTCTCTGCCAGCTACAGCCATTTGGCTGAGATCAGGGCCCAGCCTCTGGGTTCTTCAAAAGGCCAAACTGCATCCAAGGGCCAGAATCACTCCAGCAATATTCCAAGGTGCAGCCCTTTGCCTAATGACCATTGCTGACCTTCAAGAGATGCAAATAATGCTGGACATGCTCCAAAGGCCAAGAGCCTCTCAGTGTGCACAGGCTGTCAGCTGTGATCTGTGCTGCCTCCTTGATTTAAACCCTCTGCAAAGGAACCATCCACTCCTCCTATATGAACAGAGTTAAGTAGCTGAGTATGCAAGTCAGGTTTTTCCTAACAGCTGAGTTCTGACCTTTAAAGCCATATGATCGTTTTACAAACACAGAATTTGCCCAGATCTGTTTGAACACAAGATCTGGCAACACCTTGAAGAGTAATGGGAATGGAAAGAAGAGCCCCCATGTCATTTTTTGACAGCCATGCAGGAGAACTGCTGCATTTCTTTTACTGCAAAGCAGGTGAGGTACCAACAAACACATCAGCTGCATCTACCAATTCCACAAAACACCCTGGCACGAAGATGGCTCCTGCAAAAGCTCTCTGAAGGAGATGATGGAATGTGAGTGAAGGCCACTAAGTCTGCAACAGCCACCATGCAATTAAGATAAATAAAACATCATATCCACCAGGTGCAACATTCCTAGGAAAGAGTGTCTGGCGACAGCTGCTCAAGCCCAGGAGGGCCACAATCAAGTTTGGAGCATTGAAGCACAAAATGCTCAAGGCTAAAAGGAGGAGGAGAAGCAGCAGCCAGTTCTTTGCTCTCCCTCAAAGTCTTCCCACCCCTCCAAAACACGCCAAACTCTCAGCACGTCCGGCTGCCTGGAATCTGGTGCTGCCAGTGCTGCCGGCACGAGGGCACACACACGAGGGAAATCCGACTCCCAGCACTGCCAAGATCAAAATCCCTGACAGAGGCTGCTCCTGCCATCTCCAGACAGCAAGGGAGGACTGGGATCATGAGCAATAACTGCTATTATTACAGGCAAGAGGGGACACGCCGTGGCAAACGGGAAGCAATCGAACGATTCTCCCGAGGTCTCCTATTTATTCCCAGCAGAAAGGGACCTCCCAGCAGCTCTAAAAAGCCTGAGCCAGACACACAGCAGCGAACAGCTCCAAACCCAGTACCATGAACCACAGGACACACCACACCGACCTTGAGACTTCTGCTGCTCTGAGCATTCACTTAAAATTCACAGCACAAAACACTCCCCCCAGCCTCCAGGGCATCGGCTCGGGGGTCCCTTGTCACGACACCTTTCTCTACCAACACCCTGGAAATAAATCTGTTCTCCCAGACAAGAGGTAGGGGTAAAGGACTCCAAGACATACACTGTATAAAACACCATTCTGCTCCATTTCATTCCTCTGCTTTGAAATCTGGAACCACAAAAACCTGATAACTGATTCTCTTTAAGAGGCAGGACTGACCTCAGCACGAAGTCTCTAAAGGAACCCCCTTCCCCTTTGGTGCACAGCTGGGCCACAGCTGCCCAGGCAGTTGGTCCACAGAAGTTGTAGGTGTGGAGGTCGTGTGCTATGTGGCCACGTGCGCGGGGGAGGAGATGGACACGAACTCCCGGAGAATATTCTTGGCCATTTCAATATTGTTATGTGCAATGACCAGTGCTTTCTGAATGTCCTGATATGAGTAGCCCTGGCTCATGAGGTTCTCGATCTCGCTGGAGAGTTGCAGGGATGAACTGGCCCCACTGCTGGCTCCTCCTGCTTGGCAGCTCCCGGCTTTCCGCTCCGAATTTATCCGCCGCGGCAGCGGCTTTGGCGGCCTCTCTGGAACTTGGGAGCCATCTGAAAAACCTGGAAGGAAAAACAAACACAGCACTTGAAGAAAAGGACATGTGATTTTGGCTCGGAGCAAAGCGGGAATGACACTAGGCTGATAAATGTCACTTCGAAGCCATGTCATTGAGCTCTGCCACTTTCTCCAACCAGCTCATCCTGCCTTCCAGCCAGCTCACAGAATCCCAGAATCTGCTGAGCTGGAAGGGACCCATAAGGATCAACAGCCCAGGTGCTGGCCCTGCACAGGACCATCCCCAAGAGTCACACCCTGTGCCTGAGAGGATCATCCAAATGCTTCTTGAGCTCTGGCAGGCTCGGTGCTGTGACCACTGCCCTGGGGAGCCTGTTCAGTGCCCGACCACCCCATCCTTCCTTCCAACAGCTCAGCTTGTGTGCAAGAACAGCTATGGAGATGTTTTTAATTAGCAAGTCACAGCAGGCTCGTTTATTAAGATAAGACCACATAAATAGAATAAAATTACATGCGTGGGTGTGCAGAGTTCAAATATCAGCCTTAGAATAAGAAGCAGAGACCTGCTGGGAAAAAAATGACAGAGAGAATTTGCAACTCTTTACCAAACATCCCCTTTCCTTCTAGAACCCCCCCGCTGAGCTGATCTCTCCTCACACAACTGCTGTGGAGACTCCAGTGTGCTGAGGAAGTGTGTGCACAAAACGAGATCTATCAGTCACAGCTCAGCCACCACAAATGCTCCAGCAACTGAATTATGTTCTCTGAAGGGTCAGCAACTGAATTATGTTCTCTTCTTCCTCTGCTGAAGCTCACCCTGCCTAATGGCTGCAGCCATGGCAGATCAATGAGCTCAGCCTGTTCTGTCTTTCCCTTAGTCATTCAGATGTGATGCTGCCCAGCAGCCACATCATGCACTTCTGGGAAGAAAAAAGAATAGCCAATAAATCAAAGAAGTCGCCAAACACTCCAAAGAAAAACCATGTTGATTCACGTGTTAATGTGGTAATTTCTCTATCATTGCAGAAAGCTTTTTTTGCCAATCACAGGGAACTTTTCTGCATGAGTATCTGACATCATCTTATTTGTCTTCTGGAAAAACTCCTCAGGGCACTCTCTGGAGTGTTCTGGCAGCAGAATTTGTGAACAACTGACAAATCATGTCCAAACAATCCCTTTTTAAGAGTGGGCACTGCAGCCCTGGCCAGAGAAGCAGCATTGTGGGGCCTTTCTGAAAAACTTTCACCAAAAGTATAAAGATACAGAAGGCTCTTCAGGAAACAAATTCCCTGAAGCTTCCTCACCAACCACAAGGCAGTTCAGCTCACTAATGTTCACAGGACAAGCTTCTCACACATAAAAAGCTTTTTGTACATGTGAGAAAAAGGTCTACCCACTTCTGTCCTCTGAACTGCCTTTTGAAATAGCTGTTTCAGCCTGAACTGGATCAAATTTCAGAGACCATGGGTCAATCTGAAAGGACAACTACCAAGACAGTTATTCTGGTAAATGATTGATAAACCAAACTGCAGGGCATAAGGCATGAGAACATAAATCTGCCAAGATGTATCCCACACTGGTCAGGCTTGCTTGCACAGGGCCTATGCTTCCCACAGCAGTAACAATCAGCGTTTCCACATTTTCCATTAGCAGATCTCCTAGCACTAAGGCAGGACAACTGCACTGTTATTTCAGGGCTGTCAAAACAAAGAAGTGTCAATGATTAAGCTCAGTGCTTCATCTGGGAGGGGGATGTGACTCCCTCTGCCCCTTGTCATCCCTTTCAGCCACATTCTACAGACACAGTGACCGGCTCCAAAAGTGAGGCAGGGAGCAGGGAGCAGTGGGAAAAACCTAATGAACTTCTCTGCACTAGGAAACTCTTCTCTGCTGGAGAAGGACAAGCTCAGGGAAGGGGAATGGTGAAGGAAAGGAACAGAAGACTCACTGGGTCAAGTGGGCCTTACCTCCCATCCAGCTCCAGAAGGAACAAGAAACTCATTCCTCTTACTTGGCACATCACCAGCATATTCAGACTGAAAGCCCCCCCACAGGAAGCGTTTTTTCAGAGCTTCCTTCAGAGTTGCTGGGCAGTTGTAAGGAATAAGCCAAGCATTATTCAGAAAGGCTCTTGGAGAAATGAGGCTTTAGTCTTTCCCTAAGAGAATGTGCCTTGCAGCCAGAAGGACATGATGTCCTTTACTCCCTGGGGAAAAAAAGCTGACCTTGCTGAGCCACTGGGTCCCTGCTCAGAGGAACTGAGAGCATCAGACAGAACACTTGTGCCATCTGCAGGCACCGACTGCAGCCACAGTGAGCCACACACTGTGCAAGGCCAGCACTGGCATCCTTCACTTGGAACAGGGATAGAATCACACAATGGTTTGGGCTGGAAGAAACATCAAAGCCCATCCAGTTCCAGCCCCCTGCCATGGGCAGGGACAGCTTCCACCAGCCCAGGTTGCTCCAAGCCCTGCCCAACCTGACCTTGTACACTTCCAGGGATGGGGAGCCCCATCTCATGCCTTAGTATACCCAGGTGCAAAAGGACAGTGGCTTAAAGGAATATTCTTTAAGCTCAGCAAAGCTTTCTCTAATTGTGATTTCAATGTGATTTGCTTCCTCAGTGACTACATGACCAAGGCAGTGTATTCCAAACTGTAAATCAAACCAAAACACCCAAGAATTAGTGCAATTCCACCTTGTAAACCTGATTTTACAGTTTACATCCAAAATCTTGAGTGAGTGACACAAGCTTCAAGCATGCAGAGCAAGCCATCAGTGCCATGGGGAGTCCCAGTGGCCTCTGACCTGTCAGGGGGTCGTTTTCCAAGGACATTCGGCTGAAGGCAGGAGTGGCGTTGGAGATATCGGACAGTGTGCGACGAGCAATGGCAACTGGGAGTGGTGGTTTGGGGACATCATAACCATCCTCTTCATTTTCTGACTCCTCAGGGCCGTTGCTGGCAGTGGCTGCTGCCACATCCCCTTCATCTGGAACAGGAGGCACATTCTGAGCCTTGGGATTGAGCAGAGCCCCTGTCTCTCCAGCAGACTGTTCCCCCACAGCCCACAAACACTGACACGACACAGAACTCTGGTTTTGCTGCTAAAACCCCGCATTCAATGGAAGCTTTTTCCAGAAGGGAGCATTAGGTTAAAAATACTGGATGGATGCAGTGTGCAGTACACAGACCCAGATATTTCCACAGCTATTTTAACAACAAAAGCAAACGTTCCTCAGTTCAGCCTATAATGCTGTTCCAACTGGGATCAATTCATTGTGCCCCAGTTTCTCAGTTGTTTTTTAGCACACCCACTCACCAGAAGCGTTGACAGGCTCAAAAGCAGAGGATGCTGCTTGGGAGTGAATGTTGTACATTGCTTCATACATGGAGCCCTCTGTCTGCTGGTCACAGTCCAAAACTCTGAGGGAGAGAACACATTGCCCTTCACACCAGAGACAGTGGCCACCACCTCCACCTTGTCTCTGTGACTGGGATTCTGCACAGATTCTTGTTTCAAAGTGAAACCACCACTGCTCTGTGAAATATTTGTTCCAGAAAATGCTCTAATAATGTCTGTATCAGTGCAGCATCTCAGCTTAAAATAGATTAAATGATACCACCAAAACATAACATTTTGAGTCTTGAATTTCAGTTGTTTCTGCTCTCAAAAGGTTATTAGCAGAGAGAGGGGGAAGGGGTTATATGACTCCTCTAGTACTTTAGTACAAGGACTCTGCAAAAAAGCAGTGGTCACATTTCCTTTACAGCTATTTTAGCCAGGATCTGGTGAGTATCACTGGGGGAATTCAGAGAACCAAGCAAGCAAAATCCCCACCCTGATGCCCAAATGTGCTGTCCCAGGGCCGTGACAAACACCCAGAACCTCACCGTAAACTCTGAGCCATTTCCAAAGGCATTTTGATCTCTGGTTTTTGTACAGCAGGACCTGGAGGCACCACAGGCAGAGAGGATGGGGACATGTATTCAGTGTCCTCATCGCTCTCAGGCTGCTCCCCAGGAGGCAGTTTTGGTACAGGCAGAGGTCTGGAGGCAGCAGAAACAAGTATAAACATCAGAAAAACATATAAATGTAACATTCAGATGTTAATAAATCTAATTAATATAAAAGTACACTTAAAAATCCACAGTGTAGCCATCTTACAGCAATTCTGTCTAAAGAAATAATGTGGTTTTCAGGACTTCAAGGTCACACTGGTGCAAGGTCATGATGCAAAAGGAAGTGACAATATCATTTAAATCTCCATCACCTACTTCACATAAAGACCAACTCAAAAGTGAATTCATGGAAGAGCTGATGGCAACTGGAGCCTGTTTCCTACAGCCACAGCCAAGGGGAAGTGCCACCCCTCCCCACAGCTTTTTGGGATGCTGATTTCATCTGCTTTCTCCAGATTGTATGCTTTGAATCTGTCAAGAATGAAACTAAGGCTGACAGAGTTGTGTCAAATTCTGTCCCTCGCATGAGCACCTCAGGATTACCACTCTGGAAGTCATAAAAGAAAACAACAGACCTGGCAGCTAAGGAGTAGATGGCATTGGCAGACGAGGAGGGTTTAATTTTGGGGTGTTCACACTCTGAGGTTGCTGTTGGACCACTGTTTGAGCTCTGAAAGAAAAAGATTCCAAACCAGGAATCAGAAACACCACAAATACCAGTGCAATTGCAAAGCCAGTCATTCAACACATCCTCTGTGGGAATGAAGCATCTTCATTCCAAAGCATTTACTGACACTTTAGAAATCCACTTTTCCCTCAGTGATGACACAAGCAGGAGTTTTCCTGAAGGAGGAACTCCGTATCTTTTGAGATTCCAATGGCCTTGGCAAATTCAGCTGAAATAGGCCAGAACATCAAAATGGGGGACAAGAGGAAAAGGATGCAGACAAGCACACACACAGGGAGACAGGATGGCAACTGTACAAATGTAATTTCCTTAGACAATCTGGCTAAAAATGTACTCGCTTTCTAATTTAGAAAGCTGGAGATATTAAAAGGGAAAATTAAGGAAATGGAATCAAAGAAAGCAAAACTGCCTGAAATTTTTTTTTGGAAAATAATAGACACTCCTCAGCTACAGCAGTAACAGTGTCCAGTGCATTAAACAGATCCCAGTTAAACTCAGATTTTACCGTGTTAAATTCATCACAGTGTGTAAGTTTTTCAGGACTGAAAAACCAACAGAGTAAATCAGACTCTTTCAGCTCCTTTGCTCCCAAGAGAAAACATTCCCAGCTTTCCAAAACTGAAAGGTGAACAATGATCACCCAATTGTGCCTCGTGACTTCTGAAACTGGGATTTCAACCTTGCTCCCAAGAGGCACAAAAGCCCTTCCCTAAGGCGGCATCCCCCAGTTTCTGTGCATGTCTGCCCTGACACAAGAGGGCACCTTGGAAGGCTGGTTTTCTCACAGCTGCACGAGGCCTACTCACCCCTGGGTTGTCGAGGCTGAGGGTGCTGCCGAGCCGATGGCTGTCTGCCCTGGAGTCCATCTGGGAGGGCAGCGAGAAGGGCAGCGAGTGCCTGTTGGACAGTTCCCTCCCAGCCCAGGGGTCGCCGGGGCTCACAGCCACAGGAGGGGCTTTGGGGATGGGCCTGGATGGCCACAGGTCCCCCTGCCGGTTGGAGGGCACTGGAGGGGGCTTGTCCCCCGGGGTGCAGGGCAGGGGTCGCCTCTGAGGGCGCCCCTCGCTGCCCATGGAATGGGGCCTGTCCGGGGGAGGAGGCGGAGGGAGGTCTCGGAGCGTGGGGGGGATCGGCAGAGGCTTGTCCTTGTGGAGAGCACCAGGTGCAGCCTGGAAGGCACAGGAATGCAAAATATTGCTTAACAAAGTTAGCCCAGCCATAGAAGATAAACAGGAGGGAGAGTTTTGGGGTTTGTTTTATCTGTTTTTACAGGGAATTATCTCAAGGGATGTGGAGTTATCTCCGCACCTTCTCTACAGGCTTGAAGAGATAACACAGCAACTACGTGCACTACACCCTAAACACCCCAGATTCTTTTTCTTAAAGGAAATGCTCAGAATGCTCATAGCAGCATTAGACATTCCAAACAAAGTCTACTAAAGCATTAAAAAAATGATTCAATTGTGGGTTATTTATACAAATTAACAGTCATGAGTCAGCAGTGAAATCAATCTTTTCTTCTGCCTGAGCTTTCGTGATTTCATTACTTCATCCAAACCAGATGAAGAACTGCTACTGTACCTCAAGAACCAATAAGCAAATGCCACGAACATCATCCTACTGCCTCCTGGTGATCAACCAGAGAGCCAGTTAATTTCTCTCAGCCACACACATTTAATTCCTTCCTTAGTCTTCATTCTGAAAAAATGCCTGATGGAAAAAATCGTGAAGAAAAGTTGGGAGAGGAACATGACACCTTCCCTTACCAGCTAGAACAAAATGCAAGGAAAATGCCACCCCTCCAAAGGGCACAGGCAGCAGTGGCTGAGGCTGAAAACCAGAGAAGATGTTGGTAGTAACAATAACTTGGTAGTTCAACAGGAAGACACCAGTCACCCTAAGCGAGGCCTAACAGGACTGGAGAAAAGGAATAAGCAAAAGCATTGTGTGAAAGTACTTAGGGAACATTCAGAATGCTCTTCTCCCTGCCTGCCCCACCAAAATGAGAGCTGAGAGGGCAGAAAGGGTGTTTGACCTTGGAAGTGGTGCCAGGGCTGGAAGCCCCAGGGGGGTTGGACACTCGCTGCTGCAGAAGGTCCAGTCGTGGTGGCACAGGAGGAAGGGCAGCCTGTGGAGCCACGGAGAAGGGAGAGGGAGGACGCTCCACCTGAGGAAGGGAGGGATGGGAAAAGCAACAAATGACTCAATCCAGCAGAACTCCTTTCCTCTAGAGAGGCTTTAAATCTCTGTGACTGGCACTGGCTTCAATATTGGTAACAAATTACTCTGAGTAACAATCACACTGATAGTAATGAAGCAATTTCACAGGACAAGGGCATTTGACTTGCAGCAAGCCCTAAACAACGGGCTTAGCTGTGACACAACTGAAACACCCACTTAGCAATACAAGCCAGGGTGTTTTGTTGGCGTAACAAACCTGCCTTACTGGGCCCCGAGCAGGAACAAGCTGCTTTTCGACACCAGAGGGCACGATCTGCTGCAAAATCTGCTATCACTGTAAAGCTGCCTCAACTACAGTGTCAGGGCTGGTGCAACAATCACTACTGTGCACTAAACCCTCCATTTTTGTCCCTGGAAAGGGCATTTTCCATCTAAAACATCAGAACAATGCCAGTTCTTCCCTTTGTTTTCTTTAGAACCAAAGCTTGTGCTTTCTAACTTCAAAGCTTTACACATGTTTGAACTCACTAATGCCAACAGAGAACAGACCATTGCACACCTTGACAGGATGTCCCACCAAGGAAACTGCTTTGCTTCCCCAAGATATGTTCACAAAAACTACCTCCAGGAAAAGAGGTTACTGTTTAGTACATTATTTCACAGGGTGGAGTTAAAGAGAAATGAGAAATAAGACTACAGGTAAACCAGAGCAGAAGATTCTTTCTGATCACAAAAGGTAGCTCATTTTATTTGATTTAACTAGTAAGAATTAGCCAAATTCAAACCTACTTCCCTATATGCAAGAGTAGCAATGAGATTTTAGGAAAAAGCCACACAGAAATCCATAAAGAATGTCTGCCTTGTACACAGCTCCTGGAGGGAAGCAGCACTGCTGGCAGAGTTATCACACCTTTATTGCACACATCTATCAGCCACCATATAAAACGCTGCCAGTCAAATTGACTTACTCAGCAAAACAACCTGCCCTCTACCCTGTTAGTCATCAGGAGCTTGGGAAGGCTGGACCTGCTGGGCTGTCCTCACCACTGGGGAGAAATGGATGAGTTTGTGCTGAGCTGGGTGAGGGCTGGCTAGGAGTGTTACAAACCTACATCTCCCGTTCCAACAGGCCAGCCTTTTCACCCTTGTAGGGTGATAATACACGAGACATGAAAGGCTTCAAAGTGTGATCACCTTTGTTTAGTGGAACTGACAGTGTGAGATGAGCTCACCAAACTGAACCTGAATCCCTGTTTTCCATAGTGAGTAGACAATTTTCTGTTGGAAGGTCGTACAACCCTTACAGATCACTAAGACCACAGGAAAGTGATGGGGAAATGCACTGCCAGACCGACTGTCACCCACTCTAGTGGCCTTACTTTGGTACCAGCGAGTTCTTTCATCATGAAGAGGGAATCATCAGCCTTGTCATCCTCATCATCATCATAACTGGGAGAGGGAGTTCCTTCAGCCCCTTGCCGGGATAATCCTCCTCCTCCTCTGGGGTCGAACGGATCCACCACAATGGGCTCTGTGCCTTTGATCTCACAGCGGCAAAACGGACAACCCTGGCCCTCTGACTCCTGCAGGCAAAAGAAGGGATCTGTCACAGCAGGCCTTGTGATGCACAGATTAAACATGTGGTTAATACACAGCGAGGTTTAAATCTGCTTTTAGGCAGGTGCATTTCGACTGACAGGAAGACAAAGGCAAGCTGTGCTACAAATATGGAGTGTTTTCTCCCTGAAGTAGAAAAACAGCTTTTTAGCAACTTGTCACACTTCTTACCTATTCTAGATTAAGAGATCAGGCATCTAAACAGCTTCTGATGCACTGATATTACTGAACTACGAGCTCCAGTCCTCAGTTCTGCTATTTTAGCTCCATATCTGCAGGAAACTGAGCAGGTCTGAGAGGAGAATGTACCTGTCAAAGAGAGATTAGCAAGGGGCAATGCCTCACCTGCCATGCCGTGAGACAGGACGTGCACATCAGGTGGCCACATGGTTCAATCTTCACGTCCTTGTCATTCTCAGCACAGATTTTACACAGCTGGAACGTGGAGCCCATCTCGCAGTACAGTTCATATTGTTCCTTAGGGAAAGATGGACATGGTTGATGCCAAAAAATAACAAGGAGAACAGAAGTCTGCAAAGATTTAGCTATAATTTTCTGTACTAGAAAGCTTTGAAGAAAGTGGACTTCAAATTATCCCATTTAAGTCTCCCAAGAAAAGCAGGGCTCAAGACACTCTAAATGGCACAAAAGCATTGATAGTTGGGCAGAACATTCTAAAAACAAACCCGTAAAATCTGTCTTTGCAATCTCCTCTGCCCATCCCTATTATTCAAAGATTTATGTAATTCTTCTAAAATATATTAGCCTTAAAAAGACCCATGGGAATACCAGGTATGACAGAATTGTGTGAACAGCTAAGGAGGTTAGAAATCAGGAATCAAGCTAGCAAGTCTGATGGAAGAGAATATTTTACTCACCTGTGTAACTTTAATGTGGTCCTGAGGTGTGGGCTCACATAAGCCAGTCAAGTCAGGATTCTGATTCCGGCCATCAGGAAATAAATAACTGGAAGCAGTTGGGGGAAAAAATTACCTCTCCCTATATGTGCATGTACACACATGTATAAATACACACAGACACACAAATCAGTCTTGTTTTGGGAGTGGTGAAGGAAAGAAAGAATGAAGGGGAGAAGTGAGGGCTGGGAGTTTAAGGTACTCGGAATCCAAAAGATGTTTTGGAGGAATTTTATGATAGGACAAAAATCAAATCTGTTATTCTTAAAAATAAAAAGAAGTTGGTTGTCCCTCCTGGCAGCAATTTTTATTTTAAACAAAATGCTATGATCCCAGACTATTCTTCTCAAATCATCCTATATAATATATATTATAATAATTGTAATATCCAGAATAAGAAAGCTGATGCCATAATATCAGTGGCTGTTGCTCAAATTAAAGACTGAGCTAAAAGGGATCATCTATGACAAGGGAAACACTGCTGCACATTCATCAGCTGCCACTGCAGAGGACAGCACAGCTCTGCAGTGCAAAGGCAGCTGTCAGTACTCCTGAGTGCCAGAATAGTTCAGTGTGTGATTTATTCCACTGACAGCAAGGGGACCATTCACAACTGGACTGTTTTGTTGAATCAAAGTGTTAATGTTGATAGTTACTTACAAGCCTTCCCTGAAGCCATCAATCAGTGCTTGAAAAAGGGGTTTGTTGTGGGGGATTGTCTGAAGAATGTTCCCATCTGCAGTGACATAGCCAATGGCCCACTGGCCCAGCCGGGTACAACTCAGCCGGAAAATGTAACTGCAAACACACAAAGGAAAAGAAACTTCAGCTTGGAACAAACAGAGAAGATGAACTATCAGGTGGGCAGCCTTTGTCTGGCTCTCTCAAGACAGCAAATAAAAACTAGTAGGAATAACCTGATGATTTATACCAGCTTTTCTCAACTGACCCCTGGGCAGATCAAAGGGGAACTTTGCAACACGATATGAAGTGAGAAAAGCATCCAGGTGAAATTAAAGCCAGAATTCAAAGAAGTTAACCTACTTACAATCATTTGCTTGAAGTTAACTTAAAAAACCCAACAAGCAGACTACATGTTTAAAAGCAGTGTAGAACTGCCCTTGCTGCACAGGGAGCAGTGTCAGATCAGTGGGGGCAGTGAGCAGTGGTGCCAGCAAGAACCATCCACGAGCACACGAACCTGCCAGGTTTGTGAATGAATTTCTGCAGCCGGGCCTTCACCTCGTCATAGGTGAGGAATGCCATATAACCAGGGTGAGTCACAGCCAGGCTGTTCCAGTTCCTGAGCAAGGACGACCATGGCTGGGGGAGCAACACAGAAATAGATTAACCACACACTCCTGCAAAGTGTCAACACACACAATATTCCTTAGTCAAAGGGGTCAGTTCTTCAGCTACAGAAAAAGGCTTCTTATTCCACCACAAATCCAGTAGAGAAACCAAAACATCCATTCTTGTGCAGCATGAAGTATTTGGGTTTTTCTCTTGTTGGTGATAAAACCATCACCTAAGACAGACCTTAATCAAAGCTTCTTTAATAAATACTAAGGGAGAAGTCACTGAGGTCACAGCTCAAGAATAGCTATCAATTGTGCTGCTTCTACAGAGAAAATGACTCATTCCTGAGACAGGGATAAAGCCAGGGGTTTAAAGAGGTTATGCACAGGACCAGAAATCATGAGTAGTCTGATCTCCAACACTTCCTAAATGGCCTCAGGACAGTGACCTCCCCTCTCTGTCTCAGTTTCACTGTCTGTAACTTGTGACTGCTCCTCAACCACCCAAACTCACTGGGGTGTGGCAGGGATTGCTGGCTAGTCTGAGATCTGAACAAATAAACCAGCACATACACGTTAAATATTCCTTAAAATAATAGCCCAAAAGTCGTAACAACAATTTGAAAGCTCTCACCCCTAGGAAGGACTAAATCTCACCCGATTTTTCCAAATTTTTTAACTTGTCTACAAGCAGATAAAACTTTGCATCTCTTGGAATTTGTAGCAACTCTTGACTTGTTCTTTACGTACAATAGCTGGAAAAAGTACTGAATGAGATCAGCTACATTGCAACACCAAACATGGGAATTTTTCATCTAGACAGATCTTAATTACAACCCACCCTATCACATGGGAGAAGGCAAGTCAGAGCCAAAGAAGTAAGTGATTGTTCTTGTAAATACCCACTTGTACCATCAGAAGCTGTGTTTTTGAATTTAGCACTATTAAAGACTCTGGGTTAGAATTTTACCTACTATTACTATCTCTTCAGTAATATTTCACACAACACAAACATGGCCACAACATCCTGGCTGTGTCAGTTCAAAAGATAGGAAGCCCAAATTTCCATGCTCGTGCTCCATCCTGAACAACCCCCACTATGGAAAATAAATCTGACAAGAAAGAAAAGAACAAGGGAAGACAGAGTGATAAACTAAGCTTCACATTTCCTGGCTTGCAGGAGATGTGTCAGAACTTCAGTCTCAAAGTGACCTTTGAAAGGGAAAACCTGATTCATGGCAGGATATTGAATATGCCTTGCAGTTGCAGTGTATATTTAGATAATTTTTTCTTCTACAACCAGAACTTTTACTGCAATATGGGATCCTAAGTATCACTAAAGCTGTTTAAGGGATGAAAGACAAGACAAAACAAACCCCATACAGTATAAACAATGTCATTTTAGTGTGTAAAATATGGTTGGCCTGGAAAAAGAGTTTAACCCGAAGCACTGAGACACATTTCAAGTGATTCACTCAGTTCTTACCTGAAAAAGTCGTGTGAAGATATCAAATTCAAACACTGAAATGTAGTCATTGCATGTGAGGTCAATGGTTGACTTCAGGGCCATGGCTTCCAGCCCTGAGCTGATGGGATGCACCTCATGCAAGGCCTGTCGGAAGCTTTTCCAGGGAACGATGGTCCTGGGGGAAACCAAGGCAGCTGTGACTGGGGTGTGTCTGAAAACCACCCCCATACACACCCCTAGACATTATTTCTGTGAGCATCCACCTCATGGGATTTATTTGTTCATGTTACACAAGCACAGGTTTCTTGGTGCTGCAGCAAATCAGCAGCCAAAGGAACTTGAGACAATTTTCTCTGCACATGCAAAATTTTGGAGTCAGAAGCCCCTCTCTGCTTCCTCCTTCCCCTTTTCTGCAGTCCTACAATAGCACCACTTGATAATAATTTCATAATGTTGCAGCTGGTAGAGGAGGAGTTACCAGTAAGTCTTAGAGCAGAGGTCTAGATGCTTTAAAAAGAGAAAAAAAAAGCTGCAAACAATTCTCTACAGAAGGATTAACTGGAGAAGTAAGATATCCAGAAACCAAAAGAGAGGCTCCTGTTTAAAGAAGTATTTTCCTTCTTTTAATATATCAAATGGAATAGAAACATAGAATGAAAATGCCTAACTTCAGACAACTCTGTTATTCATGAGTAAATATATTATGGCTTTTTGTTCTGACAGCTACTAATTAAACTCTTCAGGTGAAGTACCTCAGTTCCCTTAGTTTGAAAGCACTACCAAATCCATTAATTTTAATTCCCAAATGTTGCTGTGAATACCTCTATGGTTCACTTAGTCAGTGTTTTATTAGATTCAAAAATTAAAGCTGACATTTCAACAGTTTTCACACAAATGCACATTGCACTTTGCTTTCTCCTTCCCTCTATCTTAGCAAAGCCATTCTGCCAACAGAAGTTCAGAAAAAAAGGTGACCAAGTGGTTGGAAAGACTAATGGGAGGGAAGATGAAAAGAATGTAATATAATAACTTAGCTAAAGGACAACTGATGTTGGGGGCATGGCAGCCTTTGGAAGAAGAAAGCAGATTATTTTGCATAGTTGGTGGAGCTTACTTAAAAGTTAAGGAATTAAATCAAGGAGAGGAAATTTTAAGCTGAATAATCAAGGGAAACTCTTGTGACAGTACATGAGTCTCCTGGGGAAAGTGAGGAAAGAGTCAGCACTTGACACATTTAAAACCAGACAGGACAAAGAACTGGGAAACACAATATAGGAACAATCCCTTATCTCACCCCAGAGATGGACCAAATGACCAGTAGGTCTCTCCCATTGTTCATTTTAACCTGAAAAAGCCCTTTCTCAATGTCGAAACTGAATTTAAAAAAAATACATTGTGCTGAGTGCAATTTTTTCCCACATCCGTATTTTTAAGCACAGTTAGAAACTTACTTTTCACCAAAAGCCTTCCTCCAGAATTCTGCAGCATCTGCCTTGGTGATCCGGAACGTGTCTCCCTGGAAGAGGCCACTTGGGAAAATCCCTTTGAGTTCTGCCAACATGTGGCTGAATATCAGGGACAACTTTGTCAGGTTCCGCCTGCAAAGGACCACAAAATAGAATGTTTCTTTTAGAAGAGATGCAGTTTATCACTCTGAACACAATAGAAACAGCATTTATTGCAATTCAAAAAGGACTCCAGCATGGAAAACTCCTCTTACTTGGGACCACCTTTCAAGTGTTCCCCCAGCACTCAGAATATCAGCAAAGTTTGCCAAGACATTTTCCACAATGTAACTTTGCATAATCTCTTTGAGGTGAGCAGGCCATTTCCAGGGCAAAACTGGAAATACATTCACAGAAAAATGTGCCATACCAATGTTCAGATCTCACCTTTTAAGTATTGAAGACAAAACCTCATCAGACTCGTTTGCTCTTGGGTCTGAAAATAAAACTGCTACTGCCTTGGGCCATGTAAGCTGAATGTCTTTCCAGGTCTCCAGAGGGTCCCAACACAGTGGATTTGATCAGAGAATGTCTGATAGTACCAGGCCCAGTTCCCAAGAGAAGGTCAAAACACCTGCAGGTTTTTTCTAAAATGGTAATAACTGAAATAAAAAAGCTCTGCAATATTGTGTTTAGCAATTATCCAATTTGCGTCCCTTCTCTGCCTGGTGAGGAGGAATGCCCTTATCCATCAGGATGTGCCCTTTTCTAAACTGGAATGGTAATGTTGGAGAAGGAGGGAGTAGATACTCTCTGCTATTCTATTTACTAGTGGCACCTCTTTCTCTCCCTCCTTTATCCAAACAAAGGATGCCTCTCTTCCCCTCCACTCCACTGGGTTTACAGAAGGCACCAGCTCCACAGCAAGGCATTCTGGTTTTTGTCATTTCATGCATGTCCAACAACAACAGGTGCTCAACATAAGCAAACCCCCCCAGTTGCTCTTCCTAAGCTGTCCCATTCCACAGCTGTCTCTGGACATGTTACACATTCAAACTGTGTATTTTAAAGCAGATACAGAGTTTGGTTTGTACATTTCCCCACCCTGGTGTCATGCCAGGTAAATCAAAGCTGTGTTTTCCTCTTTTCAGAAGAAGAGAAGCAACTTTGCATCTACCAGGGGAAGGCTCAGATTGTGAGCTCACTGGCTCATGCTACAGAGATGATGATTAAAGTGTAAACTCACACCCCAGCTCCCTCTCGAGTGGAGATTCCCACCATGTCCCTGCAATGCCTTTGGCTGACAAACACTGGAAAAACTGCAAATCAGAGCTTGGAGTTGCAGCCTTTGAAAGTCCTCACTTCCAAGAAATGAGAGCAAAGACAGCAGTTTATGTTAGTGCAAGGTAAAAAAACAAACACCATGCTGTTATCAACCATTTAGTCCATCTACAACTTAGGCAAAAAACCAGTATTTTTTTTACTGAATTTAGAAAACTGGAAGCTTGAGCGAAATCTGCTAATGATTTTGGGATTTTGATTCCATGGAAGTAACGGTAAGAATTGAATTCTGAGTCATTAAGGGTGAGTGTGCAATATTTGTGTGCCTTCTCAGCAGGTGAAGTGGAATGTCACAGCAGTGCATGGATGCCAAGTGGCTACAGTCAGCAACCCTAAAGCTGCTGAGGTATATGGCAAATCTTAACACTTCAAAAATCATGTCCTATTTGTGAAAAACTCCAGAGTGTGCAATATTTGATAGACAAAAGGACAGTCATTTCAGCTCTATGTTCCCCTGCTGCTGGCCAGCACGGTGTGTGGAAATTTGGGTATGATCAGCCAAGCACATTAATGCATTTCTGACCATGAACAAATGCATGGTTTAAACAAAGCAGTGAAGGCTGCAGGAAGCCAAGGAATATTCCTGTGTCCACTTGTTTATGACTTCTGCCCAAGAGCCTTCTGCCTTAGCTGGGCTTCAGGAAGTGCTTGCATTCAGCTGAGCACTCCAGCTCAGGAGAGAAGGAAGAACTTCCGTAGGCTCAAGGATTGCTAAACAAAGGATTTTACACACACACACTGAAGGGCTCTGTTTCCAAAAACATTTCTGATAGCTGAACACTTTAAATTCTTAAGGTTATCATTGTTTTCTACAAATATTCAGCTGTGCTGTAGGTAAATAACAGGAAAAACACAGGAAACGAACATAAAGAGCAGCAAATTGCAGAATAGTTTATGTTAGTAACAAGCTTTTACACACAGCAACTGGTTACCAAGACTGTGCTAAAAGGACAAACATTTACTTTCCTTTATTTTAAAAAGTTACATGTTTGCACATTAATGCAGACCAAATAAATGGTTGCAATTACAGTGAACATTTTTATTGGCATATCAACATTTACTGATGATTGCAGTTTATTTTTAGTAATATCAGAACTGTTCTTATCTCCACTGCTTCAAGTAAACAGAAGTGAGTGCACTCCCAGAAAAAATTATATGTTCAAAGGAGATCACAAATTCCCAAACATTTTTTGGCCACAGATTTCCAGCAATGTTCCACATTTCTTATAATGATGGCACTTGTACCAACTTTAGCTAACAGGGTAATCAACACAAATCCTGTCACCAGGGGTGTGCCAAGCACAGTTTGGGAAGCACCAAATCCTGGAGCTGGGATTTTAAACCCCTGGCACAGAAGCCCTGATGAAAACGGTACCCAGGGAGCAGAGGCCACATCAGCCAGCCCCCCTCAGTGTGTGCAGCCAGCTGAGGAACACCTGTGCCAGCTTCAAAGAACCACAGCATGTTTCTGTTCCCTGGGTATGTCCAGAGACACAGCAGCAGCTACAGCTGAGGTGGGGTTTCACACATATGTTCAAAGCATTCAGATTATTAGAGATAACAAGGGCCAACGGAACAAGTGAAAGCTTAAAAAGCCAGATATTTTCCCACTGTGTACAGTAGCCAACTCTTTTACTGAGGAACACCTGCATTTCCAGCATGGAAGCACTGGTTCTTCTGCACCCAAAGTTAACTGAGAACCTTTTCTGTAACAGCCCAGAGCCTGTTCAGCTGCCTGTAAAATGTGCTACCTTAACACTCAGACCCTAGAGATTTGGGGAACCAAAACCTGCATGAAGCAAGAAGGTTCCTTCGGTTACCACGGGCTGAGCAGGCATGTTCCTCCATCCTCCATCCTCCCTCCCCATTGTGGTTCTGCTGTTTCCTTCCTGCTTCAGGACTGTTTTTGCTCCAGACATCTCTGTGGAAGTGGGAAGGTTGAGAAGACACTTCCACATGCCCCCATGGCCAGCCCTGGCTGGGTGATTTCTGCTGCTGGTGCCTCCCCCAGACCCAGAGCAGATTCTTCTTTCCCAGTTTCCTGGAGAAAAGCGTTTTTCCCTTGTAGAGGCTCAGTCTTGCAAAACCATTAAGGGCAGAGGATGGTTTAATCAGTGTTGTCTCTGTCAGTTCAATTAATTCAGTTACAAAGTCACACAGCACCTAATGTGCTTCGTGACTAAATGCCTTTTTACCTCAAGGCAATGTTAATGTGGCACTACCATTTCTGCCACCGCCAGCCACAATTTTTTTCATTTTTATCCAATATTTCTCACCCCCTTCCCAGCCAACCAGCTGCCACAGTGTAATTTTGTTCCTCACACGTAGCAAGGATCAGCTCCAGGGGCTGATTTAGTCACAATATTGTGCTTGCTTGCCATAATTTGACGTGCACATACTGTCACGTCTGCAAAGTTCATTCTGCTGAAGGAATGCTACCAGCACAGCTGTGCAGAGGAGTGCAGAGCTGTAACATAAGACAGCCAACCTCAAAATGCTCCCCTTCTCTGTAATTATTGTGCTGACTTCTTATCCTTACACACTCAGCACCAGAGCATTTTGAGGTGACAGGGTCAGCTTCCACTAAAGGTAAGTGCAAGCTCCAGTACTTACGAAAGAAACAAACCACAAACCCAAACCCACAGGTTTTTTCCTATAACTACTTTACAATTTTATATTTTGAAGATTTAAGAGCTAGAAAAAATTAGTTTAAAAAAAAAAAAACAAAACCAAAAAACCAAACAAACCCCAAACAGTTCTTAACGACTCTCCAGCAAGTAAAGTGCACCTTTAGAAACCACAAAGGTGTGAGGTTCTCACACCACACACGTTTTACAGAGGAACTGAGCACCAGGCATGAGCAGTTCAACCCAACTGCAGCAGATGGTTTGATGTGCCTGGTTTCAAAAAGAGAATAATTGTGTCTTATATCACACTCCCACACCAGCAAGAAGTTTTCTACGTGTTTCTCCTGTTCACACAAACCCCCAGCTAATGCATATGAGCAGTAAGTGGAACTGCTTGAGGTGATCCCAAGATGTCTTTTGTAACTCTGAGGCAGTTTCAGTGTCCTCCACACACAGTAATCAGATTTAAAAATAGAAACAGCGGAACTACTTTCAACAAAACTTGCAACACAGGAAGTGAATGAAATTCCACTTAACTGTTACTGGCTCAACAGAAGGCACTTTATAGAGTTCTGCTCTAACATTCACAGGATTTCCTCAGGACAACTAGCAGAGCAGGCTAACATTAAATTAGCTGCTCACACTATAGAATTTTAGACCATCAGGTAATTCCTTTCAGTGCTTTAGACAGTACAGAAATACTACACAAACACACAAGTTTCCTTAGTCTCCTGAATCCTGACATTTTTCAGCTAACAGATATATTTAAACACCTTGAGTTCTGTGAGCAGAACTTGGCAGTGAGTTCAAAGTGTCACACAGAATACACTGCAGGCCACAAACCACCCAAAAACTTTGGCATGCTCGTGCCATTATGCAAATGGCTGTGACTGATCTGAAGCAGAAAGGACAACAGGCCACTGTGCTGGCCACAAGGACCAAACCTAGTGACCTTTAAAGGATCTGGGCTTGTTATTCTAGGCACAAATGATGGTGTTATATTTTTAACAAGCTACATTTCTTTCAATGGTAAGGAGCTAAAAAAATCCACTTTAAAAATCTAAATACTATAGGAAGCTCTTTAAAGAGGAGAATACATTTGATATGACTGATGGTCTTTAAAAAGCTCAACATATACTCACTCACAGGATTGACAAGATAAAGGATAAACCTCTCACTTAGGTAATAGATTAATTATTTTACCAGATTCAAGAGACTACACAGCAACCACTGCTCAAGACACTTCTCATTATACTTATATTTAGGCTCTCTGCACTGGAATCAGGATTTATATTTCAGGGGCTGTTTGCTATAGTTAAAGAGACAAACAGAGCACAAAACCCCTGGTTCCAAATGAAGGAAGACTCCATATTCCATGCTTAATCTGCAGCCTCTTCAAAACTGTCTTGGGTATCAAGCCTTAAACTGATGGAGAGCAGGCTCAGATTAGATATTAATAAGTGGAAATCCAAAAACACAAATCCAAAATGTGGCCTCTCAGCCCTTAACACACAAGCCAAACACCCAAGAGACACGACTCAGTTGCCAAGTAGCAGTAACACATTTTTGCCAACATCAAAAAAAATCTATCCACATTTCAAATGATAATTACTACAAGCTAACTAATGTGCTTGCAATTCCACCCACAACAGCAAGCCCACAGTTAGTCTTCCATAAAGCCCTACAATTTTACAGGCTCTGAGAGCAAAGAATATAAACCTTACTTCCTTATTATGCAAAAATCTGAAAGCTTACATTTGTCCATAAATTGATTTTCAAGACTAGACAGAAAAAAAACCCCTGTAATAAATGCAAGCTTAAGCCAATTATGCTAAGTGTTACTTAAGTTCCAAAACTATCACCTAAACTGCAATTTAAAGCCAAATTAAAAAGAAATAATTCACATTCCTCTCTCCAACAACATTTACATGATAATGAATTTCTTCTTGGGTAATAAGCAGTTAGTTAGTGTTCATATGCTGGAGCCTGGCAAGGAAACCTTTCTTGTGGGCAGCTTTGGAGCCTGTTCTTTTCTTTAAGATGTTCTAATTTAAATGCAGATGTAGACTTCACACTAGTGGGTTTTGTTTGAAAAAAAAAAAGTCCTGCTGTATTAGAAGGAAGTGACAGAAAGAGGACTCGCACGCACCATTTGAGTTCCACATTTCATACTATCTCTTTTTCACTGGACAGGAATGTGTGCAAGAGCTCTAAAATATGAGATTAGAGCACCAACCCCCTCCCCCAGAGAGTTTTTCTGGTTCATGTTTTAGCACAAGTGTTTTCCAACTTTTTCCTCTTTAAATTCCAACCTTTTTTTTTGTCCCAAGTCATTCTTTATTCACTTCCTTCCCCTTCAGAGATATGTATGGTCATTTCCAGTAGACATTAAACACTGGTAGCTTTTTCCTGTGTAAATTACTAAGTCTTTGGAGCTGGAGAAGAAAATTAAATCCTGCTGAGCCAGCATCCCATAAGGCTGTTTTCTGAAGAAGAACAGTTAAACATGGACCAGCTTCCCAAAGTGCTTTTTTCACCTCCATGTTAAAAGGAAAGGGTTTATGATACTCCCTGTCTAACTCCATGACTCCAGTACTGATATGATTGCTTTGTTAACTGGGTTTGCTAACAGTTTGTTTCCCAAAGCTGAACTAAAAAAAAACTTGTGCTATTCCTTAAACATCCAGTTCACATCCTGAGTAATTATTTCTCCTCAGCCTTTCACCCTCCAGCTTCCATAGCTGTGTTCTAGTATGGAAACATTTTCCATGGTCTGATTTTACTTAGCAAATAAACAGCCTGAATTTTCCCTCCTAACATAATTAGTAAATTTGATTCTTTGGTGAAAAACAGGCTCTTCAGCCTAATTCATCCTTTCCCAAGTCACAGACAATTCCTCTCCCTGTCTACTGATCAACAAGCTATTTTTCATTCCTACCATGTGAAGTATAATCTATTTACACAACTGCAAACCCACTGCTGCAATAAGTAATTTATGTAGTGGGGAAGGGTGACAAATGGCAGCTCTTCTGTGCAAGCAAGAGGGCTGAGAAGTAAAAGCTTTCTGCAATGGAAACAAAAAAATAGTCCAAGGTAACCACTGACCCTCCAAATGAAACTGAAATCAAGAGCTTAGGCGAGTTCAGCATGTTCACAGCAGTGGTATCAGCATGAATGGCTCTATCAAGCAACTGGACCATCACATTGCAGGGAAAAAAATATACATGTTTAACCAATCTGTAGTTATCACCACTTAAAAAGTAAACTCAAAGAATTCATAATATTTAGAGGTTCAGGGAAGTCATTGAGTATTTACCACTGCATCTATAAAAAAAGGGAACCACAGCTTTGGAAATACATACAGCCTCAAGAATTCTTGCTAATTACTGCACTCAGCCAACCAGTTACTGGATGACTTGCCTTCACCCTACTGCAAGTATGGGACAAAATACCCCAAAATATTAACACTTTAAATACTGTTTGATTCCAAGATCAAAGCCAACAGATGTTACTCGTAGCTGTCAAAACTCAGAGGAGCAACACAGGATCTCCACAAAAAAACCCACACAAGTCACCAGGTTGGATCTGATCTACTCCCTAAAATTCAGTATTTAAACAGTAACTAGGAGTTGCTGCTTGTACTTATTAGTCAGGATGTGCACACAGAGCTTTAAAAGCACCCTCAGCAGCATTAATTTTTGAACAGATATAGAAGTGAGCTAAAGCAGAATTTAAACAGCATCTTGAAAGCTCTCCTAATAAAACAAGAGAGTTCTCTTCACAAAAATCGCAGCAGGAGGTCACACAAGAGAGGAACAACTATGATTAATTTATAAATATATATATAAAAACCCACTCTACATCAAACCCATGGTGTTACAGAGACAAAACAGCCGCTGCAGTGCTAAGAAAAGAAAGAAAGGCATTGAGTGTTCCAGTGCTGGCCGTGTGGTGTGACCACAGAGGAGGTGACACGGGAGGGCCACGTTCATGTGAGCAGCTCAGAAGTGAGGGGGAAACTCCCCCACATCCGTGAGCACAGCCAGGCTTTGTGCAAGCCCTTTCAAACCCTGCTCACAGCATTTCTGCTCCTCTGCTGCAGCTCGTGAAGAGAACACACCCCTCGATGTATTCGCTTTACAAACTCACCCTTAGGTGTTCAACCATATGCAACTGGATTTGAAACCCCCAAAAACATCCACATTACACTCCTTCACGTGCCCTAAACACAAACACCACACTGTCCCAAACCCAGCACTACCTGACACTCATCTTGCAGCTCTTAAGCCTCAGAGCAGCACCAGCACCTACAAGGCATGGTGATCTCCACAGCTCTGCTTCAATTCTGCCTCAGCCCATCCTGGGTGAACACTGGAGAGCCCCTAAAATGTCTGCTCTTTGTGTATTTACCTCTGAATTTGGAAACAATAAGAGCAGAAGGCTGAGGCTCAAGTGATCAAGACAATTCTGATCCCACAATCTAACTTCATTTTTCATTACTGGTCTGTTTGTTAGGAGCAAACACCTGCACAGCTTCCACACCAGTTATGCAAATGTCAAAATAGTGCATTTGCTCTACATCAAAAGACACTTGGGGGAAGAAAATAAGGGCACACACAACAGGAAGCAAAATGAATGCTCAGTCTGCAAGACAAAAAGAAAGGAGCTTCAAGAATGACAGGGTAAAAACATCACAAAAAATCAAGACATGATTGTTAAAGTCCTGTTCTCAAAACACCACAGACTAACAGTCATTGACTTACATGAAATCAAGAACAAACCAGATTTTATATAAATACATATATAGATATATATATACATATAAAATGACACGAGTCCATTCCCAGTGAATACCAGGTTTGGGTTACATTTGTTTGCTTTACAGGCTCCTGACAATTCTACACAAAGCTTCTCCCACACTTGGAATATTTGAATTCATTCATTCTTACAAAAAAAAATAAATTAGTATTTTTCCTTCAACTCCCAGCAAGGCGAGAAAATTTAAGCTTCTTCACCTTAAAATCATTATACAGATTATAAATCTCTAAGTGAATTTATAGCAAATATTAATTTCATTCAATTTCAGATACAACAAATAGTACTAGAGTGATCAGGCCTGAAGGGCTCACACAACCAGGAAGTCTGACACTGCAAGTGCAGCATTTAACAACATCCCAAAAATCCAGAAGCCCCATTCCTAATGCAAATATCTTTTGCACTGGTACACAAACCACATGGACTGACTGCTGCAATCTCTTTCTTTGTCATGACAAATGAAAGGATAGAGAAGGTTCCCATGCTCATGACCAGGAAAAGGCTCTCTGGTATTGCCCATTTAGGACAGAACAGCAACTGCTGCTTCCTGTGCTGACTGCAGAAGCAAAGGAAGATGCAACCAAGATGTGATGCTGTTTTTATGCCTGTATTTCCCAGTGTCACCACGGTTCCTTCCCTGGTAAGCTGTTTACTCATAAATGGGACAATCAGCAATTCCCCAAGGCCTCCCATTCCTGCTGTGAGAACACCAGCCTCCACTGCAACCCCCCTCCTGACGTTCACATCTATCAATCTGGATTTCCCCCACTCCCTTTAGTCACTTAGTTGGACTACAAACCACCTAGGATGATTAACTCTCTGGAATTATTTCTCTTTGCTTCTGTCTGAAACACCAAGGGACTGGAGGTGGGATTTGGGATTTAAGACTGACACAGCCATCATTTACTCATCAGATGGTCCAGATTTATCACAGACAGCTCACAATACACACACAGTCAGCAACAATCCAGAAAGAAACTTTTCATTTCTTAATTCATTCTTAACACAGTCAGTGGCAACTCCAACAGCATTAGCAATGCCTTCTGGAGGCACTATCACAGGCTTTGCTTGGAGCTCAATGTGACAGAATATGCTACAGAGTTCAGTATTAAACCAGAAACATGTGCCAGCACTTCTCCCCTCCTCCAGTAATTCAAGCAAGTAGTTGCCAGGGCGTTAACCACATTCTCCCCAGGGCAATTATGTTCAGCCACTGGGTGGTTTTTACTTTTTTTTCCATCTCTTTTTTTTCATTCAGCCTCTACTTCAATTCAGCATCTACTTCAAAGTCTTGAAATGAGTTTAGAGCTACAATGTATGCCTTGCACATCTCTGTCTGTTAGACCTGCTGCCAATAGTTACGCAAAAGTGTAAGATTGACCTTTTCCAGAGCTTTATTTTACTCTTAAATCACCTCTTCTTTCCTTAAAGCTGGATGAAGAGACACCTTTTCAGGCGCAGTACAGCGCTCATTAAATTCATACTGTTTTGTTCAAGAGAGCCTTATATTCAGATGCAACTGCAGTTTCTACCTCCACCTATCCTTTGTAGTAAGTGCTGTTCACCTTGAAGATGTCCCTTGATCTCAGCTCTGCCTTTGTACACAACAAAAGACAAATTGACAAGCAATCCACCTGAAATCTGAAGTTTCCAATGCGTTTACTTTATACGATAAATTTTTGAAACCACTTCTCTCCATTACCTAGGCTGGGAGTTCTCCTCATACATCCTTTCCTTCCCTTCCTTGAAGAGGCTGATGGTCTGCTTGGTTTTCTTCATGAGGTTCTCCATGAACACTCGGAAATACTCGTTCTCGCCCAGGGTCTCCATCTTGCCCTCGTAGCGCGACAGGATGGTGCGCAGGTGCTGGTAGGTGTCAGGCAGCAGGTCCAGGATGTAGGGAGGGCTGTTCTTCAGGGCCAGCTTGGGGTTCTGACACAGACGCACCACCTGTGGCCAAGGGAGAAAACACCCTTTTTGAAAAAAGGGATCAGGGACTTCAACACGGTTCAGTGTCACAAACACTGTCACTGCAGTTGTTGGGCAAGTTCAGATTGAACCACAGCGTCACTGAGACCTCTGAGACCATCCAGTTCACCCTGTGCCCGATCCCCACCTTGCCACCCAGCCCAGAGCACTGAGTGCCACATCCAGACATTCCTTGGACACCTCCAGGGAGGGGGACCCTACCACCACCCTGGGCAGCCCCTTCCAATGTCTGGCCACCCTTTCCACAGAGAAATTCCTGCTGATGTCCAACCTGAACCTTCCCTAAGACAGCTTGAGGCTGTTTCCTCTCATCCTGTCCCTTGTTCCCTGGGAGCAGAGCCCGACCCCACTTGGCTACAACCTCCTGGCAGGGACTTGGAGAGAGAAGGTCCCCCCCTGAGCCTCCTTTTCACTAGGCTATTTTCTCCAGATAGTAAGCCCAGCCACCATAAGAGAGTCCAATTTATGGACTGAAGTGCATGTGGACTGATGAAACTCATGATAATAAATTTATGTGGCAGGGGAGGATAAAGGAAGCCACTTCACCATCCATCACAGCCAAAATTTTCCATTATCTAAACTGAGAGAATAATAGGGAGAGCTGATGGCAAAGCAGCAATTTGAAAAATTAAATAGTGCACTTTCAGTTATAAAAAGGGCTGAAATTAGAGTTGTGGGGTCAGTTTCAGATCAAGTTTACAAGAACCAGCAGTTGGATTAGTTTTAGTGGCTAACACTTCCATGTTCTATGATTTACAGTAAACTTGAGAGGAAGCACAGCACAGAATGTAGCTAGTTTCCTATTCTTCACTATAACGAATGTTAAACAAGTCTACACTCAGGACACTGCCAGGTCTGAGGGAGTTACAGGTACCAAACAATGCAGCACCACACAATGCAAAGCTTCAGTGCAGTGGACAGGAAAAGGCAAAAGAACAATTTAACACCCTTTTACAGCACATCTTTTCCACAAAACCTTGTGAAACCTTCAAGAGGATTAGAGCAGTTCCCCACAGTGCATACTTAAATACCTACTTGGCTTAAACACTGATGGTAAACAGTTTCTCCTCAAACAGTGTTTTAGCATATAACTGTGCTATTCAGAGTACGTGCAAAAAGCAACCTTGTGAAGTGACATCTCCAATTCTCTGTGACTTACAGCAGTGCCTCCAACAACAGCTGACTGAGAAAGGTTCAATTTCAGCCAAGAGACAGGCACACGGTGTATCAAAACTCAGACAGAAAAATCAAACTGCCATTAAAAAAATTACACGCCTAAAAAAGCCTCCTCAAGAACACACGGGGGAAAAAAACAACCCAAGTTTCCCCTCCATTTTGAAGAGGCTGCCAAGGCTCAGGAGGTCTAGATAAGGAGATGGATGGCCAGACAGCTGACTTAGTCAATTGATGCTGATGCCTCAACTGCTGCTTCCTTGGAGCCTGTGAACATTGTACAATGAACCATATCAACAAATTGAGTCAACACATTTGTCCTCTGGAAAAAAATAGTTTCACTATGAAGCATGAATAGGTTCTAAATATGCTCCTCAGCCACAGCTGAGTTGTGCTCTGGGGTAGCTAAATCTTTTCTTCAGCAGAAATTGTTTATTCCACAGTGGGTTTAAAACCTTAACAAACACAGTCAGCTCTTAGGAGGAAGCCACATTAAGCAAGCAAACAAGTCAGAGTATGCACTTCCCTCAGCCATCTGAGAGAGCAATTTGGCTGTTACCCTTTGAAAATACCCAGCTATGGAAGCAGCAAACCCACTGTATTGCAGTCATGTAAGAGGCTTTGATGCCAATTAGAACAGCTTTCCCACAGCACAGAAGCAAGTTCTGCAAACTGCTCGTTTTCAGAGCCCCTGCTAAATGCTTCCCAAGAAGGGACTTGCAAAGGTACCTCAAACAGTTAACAGAAAGGTCAAAACTGCTGTTATTTTATTATGAAATCAGCTTCTTCATTTACCAAGCAGACCGAAATTAGCTAAGATAAGCAGCTAAACAATGCTACTTAACTAGGAACTGATGCCTCTTGAGCAAACTTGGTGGTTTTATAACACAGCAGCACCAAAACCAGTTGCATTTTGCTTGTTTCTCTACGTGTGCACTTGCAGCATCATGACATAGTCCAAAGGAATGTTCCCAGCCCTGGGAACAGCTGCCCCTCAGCAGCCACCCAGACTTCCACAGGGACCAGCAACGTGGAAGGAAATCGAGCAAAAAGCAGCAAATACTTTTGATTAGGTGCAATGGCAGAAAAGAGAAGCAATCCCTGTTTTTAAATTACCAGCTAAACTCATCCAAGCTTGCCTGGCTTATGCTTTGTTCTCTCAGGAACAAGCCTTTTAGAGACATTTTGGACTGATTTCTGGATTTGATTCCCAGGCCTGACAAACATCCAGGTGCTGCTGTCCCAGGTAGGATTTTTCCATTCCATGCAGTTCTGAAAACTCACTTTTATCTTCTATTAACAGCTAAGCAACTGACTCTATTGAAATCACACCTTATTTCAGCTTAAGCCAACAGCAGAACAAAACCTACTCAAACAACTCTTATCTCCTAGTGAATTTGTGTTTGGCTTCTCTTCCACTCACAGTGAAGGTGACCTACAGTGGCACTTCTCTCTGTCAGTTCCAGGAACTGAATGGCAGCAGAAAGCTGTTTAGAGAAGCTTTATTTCAAAGCCCCTCTTCCTCCTCCATGTGTTCTGCCATTCCTCTCCTCCATCCCTTCCACCTCATGACTAACCCACCTATTCCTCAAATTCCACCCACAGTAACAAACTCCAGTGGGCTGCATTCAATCACTGTTCTGCAGAGAAATGCATAAATACCACCTCATTCAGCTGAAGGTGAACATCCACAGGGATGGAAAGGGCTATTTTATGTTCACCTTCTGTGTGACCACATGCAGCTGGGGGAGGAATGGTTAGTGCTGACAAAAAATCAGGCCCTCAAATGAAAGAATCTGAAAGACATAAATACGTCAGGCAGCTTATGGAGAACATTACAGGGGAAATATTTGGACAAGAATCAACTTGCATAGGAAATTCATCAGTCACATCTGAGAGCAGAGATGCACGAATGCTTTGACAACACCAGCTAATTATGCAGACTAACAAATGAGGTCGTGAGTGCAGTGTACACACACAGACACAGCACGCAGCTCTGCAAGGCAGAAACATCATCTATTAAACATGCACACACGTGGTTTTTTTGTTTGCACCTGTAATTCCACATCTTGGCCCAGAAATCTAACCTGTTTTCAGCACTTTCCATTCATTTAGCCCTTCTCACCATGAGCTTCTCTGGGTTTGCCTGGCAATTTGCTACACCACTAAAAGACTTAATTCAGAGCCGTTCTCCTGAGTGTGCAGAAGTACAGCTGAAGTCTGACTGAAATCTGAAAGGCTTTTCAAGCCAAATCTTTCCTCCTGTACAAATCACACTGAACAACTAACTCTTTAAGACTTTAAGCTTCCACCTCAAAGCTTTTTCATGCTGCCTACATGCAAAACTGAAGTCAGTGGATGTTTATAAGAGGTTAATATAACTTGTGAAAAATACAACAGCAGCCTTGGCTTTTCTGTCAGTGCAGGGGGTACAACAACATGCTACAAAGATCTGAAGCTGTGAAATATCCCCCCTTCAAAAATCCCACTGCATTTCAAAATGCCAAGACAATAAGAGTTGTTTTTTTTTTTCAGGCCAACCTTTTCCTTTGAGCAGGTTATGGGGTCAAACACAGGCTGACATTCATATCTATACATTCTATATATGAAGATGTGCATCGTTACAAGTTGCATGTGCAAGATAAACCTATTTAAGATCCTGTTTCCATTCTCAAACTACCTTTCCCACATTAGCATTTGAGCTTCCCCTCCATGTCTGTGATAGAGCCAATGGCGCTTCTCATAAGGCTTTTTTCTTTATCCCAGTCTCACTGTAGGTGATCAAAGCTCATCATAAGCACAGCAAGACACAACTATAAACTATGTCTTGTGTTGAGCCAGCCAACACAAAGTGATTTCTTGGCATGAAGATAATTTAATACGTCTTTAAAGAAGTCATTTGCTCTGCCTGCTTTTAGCACTTACTGCAGGAGGCTCAGACACTGCAGAGAAAAGAGAAGGAGAAGTGGAGATGCATAAGGCTGCAGGGCAATTGGGTGAGAGATCCCATCAGCCCTGCCTGCTCTGCTCCCAGAGGGAAGAAGGTGGCCAAGTGACATTCCCCAAGGACTGTGGGTGAGTCTTACCCTGCACTTCCAGGGCCCTGAATCCAGGGTCATAAAACACACTGCAATGTGTCAAGCCCAGCCTTGATCTCAGGGCTGAACAGCAATAATATCAGACCAATCAAAATCGCAGGGAAAGTGGTAATTTTTTTATTTTATGCCCAATTCTGTGTGCCTACACTCTTTCACTGAGTCATTCCCTGAAAACTCACCAGGATTTCCTAAAACACTGGATTTACCAGCACACCTAGCCAGGCCAGTAAATCAAATGCCACGTCCCATCACACCATCAGGCCAAAAGGTCTGGTGTCCTGCCCCCGGCAAGAGGCATTTCCTGGCTTTTTAAAAGAAGGAGGAGGAGGAGGGGAGAGGCTTAATGACCCCAGAGAGCCGGGCCCCTCCTAAAGGTGTGGGGCTGGAAAAAGGCCATTCCAACTCCCACACCACAAGATTTTGTTGTTTATGTTACATTTTATACTCCTTGTGCCTATGCAACTACATGAATTTTTTACAGAAGTTTTATTTCATGTTTTTTTCACCCAGCTCTCAGTTTTAAGGGAAAATTTTTGCCCTGAGCTCAGCAGCATGTGCCTGTTCATTCAGAAAAGAATAACCTGGCCTGCTACAAAGCAGCTTCACCAGGACCCACACACCAGGCTCTGTCACGGGCCAAGGCTCACCTTCCAACGAGGAAATCCTTGATTTACCCCTTGTTCTACACAGGCAGAACCTGCTGCTGATTCCACCTGCAGCTCCCCATCAGACCCTGCCCATGCCCAGCACCACCCAGCCCACCCCACCACCTACAAGATTATCATGAGGTGGAAAAGACCTCCAAAGAGCACCAGGATCCAACTCCTGGCCCTGCACAGATGCCCCAACAATCCCACCCTGTCCCTGAGAGTGCTGTCCAAACGCTCCTGCAGCTCTGGCAGGTTTGGGACTGTGACCACTGCCCTGGGGAAGCACAAACCCACATCTTCTTGGGCAGATCTGAATCCTCCATCCCAAATCACCCCCTCTTCCTCCAACCTGTTCCCCCCACAGCCCAACCCTTGCAGAGCTGCTGTTCTCCATCCACCCCCACCCTGCCACTGGGATCTTCTCCACTGCCTGCCTCTCCACCAGCTCCCACACGGAATCTTGGAATGGTTTGGGCTGCAAGGGACCTTAAAGATCATGGAAATCCACTCCTGCCATGGACAAGGACACTTTCCACTAGGCTGCTCCAAGCCCTGTCCAATCTGGTTTCAAACACGTGCAGGGATGGGGCAGCCACAGCTTCCCTGGGCACCCTGTGCCAGGGCCTACCCACCCTCACAGGGAACAATTTATTCCCAATATCCCATCGAATCCTGCCCTGTGACAGTGGGAAACCATTCCCTATGTCCTATCACTCCATGCTCCCTACATACTTCCCCCACAAAGGGCTGCACCCCATTCTGTGCCCACGCACCCCTGACCTCCCCAAATACCTCCCCCAACCCCACACCCCTCTGATCCCCCAAAATATCTCCCCCCAGCCCCACAAACCCCTGAGCCAGCCCCACACACCCCTCTGACCCTCCCAAATACCTCCCCCCAGCCCCACACACCCC
>JAWWEE010000062.1:5150029-5162875 GCA_035221455.1 Xenops minutus
TGGGGTGGGGTGGGGTGGGGTGGGGTGGGATGGGATGGGACGGATGGGGTGGGATGGGATGGGACGGGTGGGGTGGGGTGGGATGGGATGGGTGGGATGGGATGGGATGGGATGGAATGGGAACAGGGGCAGGGGAAGGCAGAGCCCACCAGGGCTGCATCCCTGTCACCTGCATCCCACCTCCAACGGGAGCAGGAGCAGGAGCAGGGCAGAGAGAGCAAACAGAGGAATAGGGAGTTACAAGGGGACCAGGGAGAGAAAAGGGATCAGAGGGAGAAAAGGGGACCAAGGAAAGAAAAGGGACCAGGGAGTGAAAAAGGGACCAGGGGGAGAAAAAGGGACCAGGGAGAGAAAAGGGTCCAGGAGGAGGAAAAGGGTCCAGGAGCAGAAAAAGGGACCAGGAAGAGAAAAGGGTGCAAGGGGAGAAAAGGGGACCACGGAGAGGGCTTGTCAGAGCTCTCAACACCAAACTTTCAAAAAAAACTACCACACAGGCTCGAAAGTCAGTTCAGTTCTGTTTCTTTGCTGCCTTCAGATCCTCTTTTCATCTTTTCCAGGCAGAAGGGCTCGTCCTCTGTGAAAAAGCTGCTGCGGTTGGTGCCACACAGGGCTGGGGGAAGGGGCTGAGGGAAACAGCAAGTGCTGCAGTTTGGGGAGCACGAGCACCCTTAACTCAAGCCTGGGGTTGGGCAGCACAGCCTCAGCCTGTGGGTCCAACACCCCCTGACACGGGGGTTTTCTTCCCCTGCAGCACCCGCTCAATGAAGAGTCAGATGAGCAGGAAGCAGCTCGAGATACAACAAGGCAGCCTGCCATGGGTTGGTTTTAAAACTCCCCGTCTTTATTCTATTGCCTTTGGTAAAGCTCGGTGAACACTTCTGGGACAGGCCACTCCTTGTCTGGCTTTAATTACCTGGGCAAATTTTCCTAAGGATTATATTGACCTCAAATATGTCAACGTTTATTGAGGCCGTGTTCCTGAGGCTTTTCCCATTAGGTGCTAATGGGTTCTGGCTAATAGTCAAGCCGGATTGACCACCGGCGGGTGCCCTGGCCAGCTCCAGGATACCACAAGTACCTGGGGAGAGAGCTGGGGAGGGCAACACCAGCTTTGTTAGAGCCAAATTACAAAAATCACTGTGGCTCCAGTCCAAAGAGATCAGGGAACATGCTTGAGCAATTGCATTCCTAACTATCTGCTTCTCTGGGCATGATTCACTCCAAGTCAGGGCTCTGGTGTGTGAGACTTCAAGCAAAGGTTGCTTTAGCTTGGGATTTTTCTCCTGCTAGGAAGGTGCAGTGGGACAGGGATCCTCCACCTTGGGGCAGCCAGCCAAGCTTATCCCACCTCTCCCTTGACTGTTCTGGACCCTGCCTGTGCTGTCAGAACCCAAAGGCTCTGGACACATCGTCCTGCACTGAGCTCAGAGGACACCACAGAGGCACAGAAACTTCCCTGCCATCGCCTCCATTTCCGCTCAGCTCGAGCAGGGCCCTGTTTTAGCAGGGGTAAAACCTCAGCCAGAGGTTTGTGGTCTTGGCCACATGCAAAACTCCCCTGCTCATTTTCACTCTCCCATGCTCAGCAGAGATAAAACTTCCCCTTCCTGGGATCCCTCCTTGACAGAAAGGTAAAACTTCCCCCTCCTGGGATCCCTCCCCCAGCACTGTGTGCATGAATGTATGTCCCTGATGTGTCACCTGCAAGGAGAACCCTCAGGAATGACCATTGCCAAGGAGCACAAGGAGTGCCTACAGGAGTTTGGCCTCAAGACCCTGGAGATGGAGTGCCCTGGGGTGTCCAGGATGGCTCTCAGCCCTTACCTCGCTGTCAGGACACCTGGAGAGCTTCCCACATCCACACCAACTGCCCAGCTCCCACATTTGCCCCAGGCTCAGTGGGAGAAGATGGGTCCTGTCACAATCACGATCCTCTCCATAACATCACCCACACAGAGCTGCAGTGTGGATCTGTCCTTTAATCACAGCCCAGAGGGGTGATGCAGGAACAGTGCAGGAACAGTGCTGTGCTGGGTGGTGGACACTCACTGCCCACAGCTTCACGGGGAGCACGAGCAGAGCACAAGAAATGTCCATGCAGGGGCAGATCTGAGAGATGGTGTGTTCCTCCAGCACTGCTGGCCTCCATTGCTCCTTTTCCCCTTCACACAGCAGCCTGAAGGCCAGCCCTGGGCTGAGCCAGGCTTCAGGTTGCCCAGTCCCCTAGGTCCTGGTGTGGAGGGCAGTGCCTTGGCAGTGCCCAGAAATCCCTGGAGGCAGCTGGGCTGGCAAAGACACAGGTTTTGTCTTCAAGATGCTGCCACCATGGTCAGCAAAGGCTGGGAGCCACATCCCTCAGCAGAGTTGAGTCTCTGGGAGGTGTCATGCTGTGAGCCCCATCACGGGCACAGACACAGGAGCTGTGTGTGCAAGGTCCATGGTGTGGTCCGAGGGGCACCGATGGGCTAGACGTGGCCTGGGTGGAGGTGCTGCTTGAGAGAGCCTGTCCAGAGGCTCCTGGGCCACTAAAACGACTGGCACAGCCTCTTCTTCTCCTCCTGGCGTGGACTCTGCAGGGTCACAGCGGGGCAGTACATGCACACCCACCCCACCACATTCACCCCTCACCCCATGGGCAGGTTGGAGGGGGTCTTTCTGCCTGGCCCCCTCCTGCCAGTGTCACAGGTGCCAGGGAAATAGTAGGAAGGGCAGAGCAGGAGAGTAGCAGGACTCAGAGCAGTGGCTGGCTGTGAGCAGCTCTGCCCTAAGGGCCTGGTGAGAGGAATTACCTGTACGAGCTCTATACTGTTGGCAGCAGCCACCAGCCAGGAGACAGGTCCCTTTGGTCCCACCTCAACGTGAGAGAGTCCAGGGGAGCCACTGGGAGAGGGTGTGCAGGAGCCTGAGGCAGGGTCACTGTCCTCAAAGAACTGCAGAGGGGACAGCCCGATCTGGAAATGCAGAAGAGGGATGGACATCCAGCTCCTGGTGCTGCACAGCCAGAGGACATCACCCATCTCACCATCCAGCCTCACAGCACCCCAGAGCTCCCCAAAACCTACCGAGTGGTAGAACTCGTCTCCAGCAGGGTCGATGACCAGCAGCGTCACCCAGTCCTCATGGGCACGGATCCTCTGCACGGTCTGCTCGTGGTCCAGCCCCTCGATGCTCTCCCCATTCACAGCCAGGACACGGTCCCCTTCCTTCATCCCTGCCTGCTCGGCCGGCAGCCCCACATCCACGTCCCACAGGAACTGCCCTGGCATGGTGAGGGCAGAGGGAGGGTGGGGAGATGCTCCCAGGGACCCTCAGCCAGAGGGGAACTGGCACTGCTGACCCCCCCATGTGCAAGTGGGGACAGAGCTGGCAGCTCTTCCCGACCCCCAGACATGCCTTGCTCAGGCACAGACCACCCCCCTGGGCCCCCTCACCTATGCCCCCTGAGCTGCAGTCATCCTCCTTGAGCAGAAACCCATAGCCAGCTGGACCCTTCACTAGGTGCAGCTCCCGTGCCTTGAAGGGGAGCCAGGCAGGGTCTGCCAGGGCAGCCGTGACCCGCAGACCCCGCAGGCGGTAGAACTCCTCCACAGCACTGGATGCCACCAGCAGGGTCACCTTGTTGCCGCTCTGCTTAAGCTGGATGGGGAGCACAGGGCACTCAGTGATGCTCTCAGCCCCACTCCTCGCCCACCCACACCGGGAACAGGCACCTTTTTGGTGAGCTGAGTGTGCGAGTAGCTCTTCACGCTGTCCCCGTTGAGCTCCAGGAGCCAGGAGCCCGCTGGCACCCCTGCTCTGTCCGCTGGCCCATCCTGCCTCACCGACAGCTGGAAGGTGCCCTTGGTGCCTGCAAGGAGGAGATCTGGGGTTATTCACCAGCCTGTGGGTGCAGGAGCCCAGGGAATGCCCAGGCATGTGGTGGGCAGCAGGGACAGTGCTGTGCAGGCACAGAAGGCATGGGGTGCTCTATGGGGGAGGCTCACAGTGCCAGCATCCCCTTGCCTGCTTTACCTTCTGGACCTGACACGCTGAAGCCAAAGCCACTCTTGTCCCTCGTGACGAGGCAGAGGCGCGGGTGGATGTCAGCTGGCAGCATCTGGGACAAGTCCCTGCCCAGGGACTTGGCAGCTTCGTAGGAGTCACCGTCCAGCACCGCCAGCAGCACCTGGTTCCCACTGGCCTTGATCCTCTGCACCACCTGGAAGGACCCAGGCTGTGAACCCTGCGCAGGCACCCTGTGGATGGGGTGGGATCAGGGTCATGCCCCTGGCTCCGGGGTGCTCCCAGCTTACCCTCTGGTGGTCCACGTGGTCCACGAAGTGGCCATTGACCTGGAGGAGCCTGTCCCCGTCCTGCAGCCCCCTGCGCTGGGCCACCCCCCCCAGCTCAATCTGCCGGATGATGTGCCCCTGGCAATTCAGCTCCTCGTGGAGGCAGAACCCGAAGGTCTCCGTGCTCTCCTTGGTCAGGAGGTAGAAACGGGGCTCCCCCATGCCCTCAGCATCTGTGGTGGGGTACAGCCCATGAGCAGGGGGTCCTAACACAAGTTCTCTACCCATCCTGGGCTGGAGTCTCCTTATATGTTCACATCCCACAGCTCTCCAATGTGAGAGAGAGCTCAGGACTCCACCAATGCCCAGATGCCACAGACACAAGGACAGCTTGGGAGAGGAGGGTGTTTATTTACCCGTGTCCTCAGTCAGTGTCAAGGCAGGGTTGTCGATCCCATCTTTGGGGTTAAATTCAAATTTTCTGAAATGATAAAGGGGCAGGAGAGGCCATGTTAGTGCAGCATCGTGGCCTCCCCCTGCCTTCCCCAGCCTTGGGGAGCCTATTTCTCATAGAGAGGGCCAACTGAGTGACAGCTCCTGTGCCTCCCCTTCCTTGGGGAATGCCAGGAGTGGATCTCCCTCTTGGATCACTCTCCACAACTCTCCCGAGCTAACAACTCAGGGAAGAGCTTCCTGGGGCAGGCAGGTGGGATTGGCAGCTGTGACCCACCCCAGCTCAGCTGAGATGTGCCCCAGCACAGCCCAGCTGTGGGACCATGAGCCCCAGAAAGCCCCCTGGCCAAGGGGAGCTCAGAACTTACATGATAGATGTCTTGTCCCCCTTGAGCCCTGCAGAGGGAGAGGAGAGGTCAGTGCAGGAGGTGGTGGGCTGGGAGCAGACCCCATGCTCTTGAACAGTCAGGGCTTGTCCCTTCACAGGCTGAGCCTGCCAGGCCAGGTTGAGGGGGTTTTCCAAGCCCACACAGCCCCTCCCAAGCCCCTCTGGCTCCTGGCACAGCTTGTGCCTTGGCCCCCCCACCACTGTCCTCCTGCATTCCCAGATCCAATGGGCACTCACTGCCCAGCCCAGCAGGATCCTGCAGAACAGGGGGCAAAGTGGGGCCAGGCAGATGGAGCTCAGTCCTGGGGGCTTACAGGGCTCTTAAGTGAGGGATGAGGAGAGACACCAGGACCCCGGAGAGCCTGCTGTTACCAGGAGGTGGAGATAGAGGCCTTGCCATAAAACCCCTCCCCACCTCCTCCAGCACCAGGGACCCCAGCCCAGGGAGAGGGGATTCCTCCCGAGCATCCCCACTATGTCCATCTGCATCTTCCTGCATGCCTCTAGCTCCTTCCCACGGCCTGCCCAGACTCTGACATTGTCTTGCTCCGTGTGGAAGCAGTGCCTGGAGACCCCAGTGTGGGGAAGGGTCTCCACAGGATGCAGCCCCACAGCCCCAGCACATACCTTTTGTTTGCTTCATGGCTGCAGGGAATGCAGGAGGGAGCAAGGTACAGGGTGAAGTGGCAGGGAAGTGTCCCCGCCTCTCCCAAGACGCCCCAGGTTTAATAGTTAAACAGCCCTGATGTCTCCCCTGCCCTCCCAACCCCAGGGCACTGCCAGCCTGAGCTGGGAGCAGGGACCAGCACCCTGGGACACACAGCTCCTGGTGACCCAGCTCCCAGGGGAACACACAGAGGGGAAAACCAACCAGTTTTCCCAGCATGGGCTGGAGCAGGAGTGGGCTGTGAGATGGGGAATGGGCAGAGCCCTCCACTCCAGATGCTGGAGGGGCAGCTGCACCAGCAGCTCCCACATTCCTCCCCAGGAAGAGCCTGAAGAGGAGATCGAGTCCTGGAAACAAAGTGGTGCACTTTAATGCTCCTAAAGGATTCACAAACAAGCCTGAGCCCTGCCCTCTGCCACTGCTGTGGACAGGGTGCAGGGGCTGGGCTTCCACAAGCCCAGAAGAACAAGTCCCATTTGCTCCTGGCCTGGTCTCTGTCCCGTTCCCACACTTCAGCCTTGCCTGTGGATGAGGGCTGAGCCCCACATACCCAGCATCTTGGACAGCACCCATCCACTCAGTATCTCCATGTGGGTGAGGGCACAGGGGGCAGGGGCACACCGCACTGCTCCTCCCTGGATGGTGGGTGGGTGGGGAGCAGCTTAGAGGGTCCCGTCCTGCAGCTTCCCCAGCATCTTCTTGACCTCGCTCTCGACTCGCAGGAACTTGGCTTTCCTCCAGGGGTTGGCGGTCTGGCTGCGGCTGCTCTCCAGGTCCTGCAGGAGGAGGGCGAGGTGCTGCCGGACCCGCTCCCGGTCCCAGAAGGGCAGGTTCCTCTGCACCACGTTCAGGATGTGGGACCAGTAATCGGAGACGTCGGTGCCTGCCGTGAGGAACACCAGAGCCCTGACACCGTCCCGGTCCATGCGCAGGCTGTGCAGTGCCCGCTTGCCATCCTCGCTGATGTCATTGAAGTACAGGCTGGAGAAGGGAGCAGGGGGCACTGTGAGGGCTGGGGGGAAGGACAGAGGCAGGCAGGACAGGGATGCTGGGTCGGAGGCACCGCCAGCAAAAAGGATGAGACGGGGCAGAGTGAACTCACTGCACTTTATCCAGCGCCTCGTGCTTTTTGGCCACCTCCACCACTCGCAGGGCAGCCGTGTCTGTGAGGGAGTTGTAGCCCAGGTTGAGCTCCTGCAGGTGCTGGTTGTGGGCCAGGTGCTGGGCGATGGCCTCGGCGCCGCGGTCGCCCAGCCCCGTGTGCAGCAGGGACAGGTGGGTCAGAGAGCGGTTCCCCGCCAGTGCCTCGGCCAGGAACTGAGCCCCCTGCTCGCCCACGGGGTTGTTGGCCAGCCTGTGGACACGGGAGCTCAGGGAATGCCATGTGGTGGGCAGCAGGGGCAGTGCCATGCAGGGACGGGGCAGTACTCACCGCAGGCTGCTCACCACGCACTTGTCGTGCAGGAGCAGGTCACGGATCTCCTTGCAGGCGTCCGAGCCCAGGCTGTTGAGCTGCAGGCTGAGGCAGAGCAAGGCACAGGGGTGGCAGGACTGAAATGCCTGTTCCTTGCGGGCCTGGCAGCCCTGCCCTCTCCATTTTCCCTGGCCCTCCCCATCACTGTCCTACTTGGGCTCCCCAAACCAGGCCACGTCAGGTTTCCTCCCCCAAAGGGAGCACACTGATCCCACACTGGAGCATCAGCCAGCAGAGCCAGTGCCAGCAGGAGCAGGGCAGGGGAAGGGGGTATGGGGTCTTCAGGGTGGGTGAAGGTCTGAGGAGGGACCAGGACCCTGCCAAGCCCTCCTGAGCATCTGGAGGAAGGAAGTGCGGCACAGCCCAGCTGCAGAGCTCAGTCCAACTCTGCCGAGCACGTCTCGCCACCACCTGGGCGGCAGGAAGACCTGCAGTTCCACAAATGCTCTGGAACAATTGTGCAAACACCTGCACAGCTCAGACTCACACCTTTGGGATGCCCAGCTCCTCCCAGACCTAGCGACACGGGGATGCTGGGTGGCTCTGGGGAGGGACCCGGGGCTGCCAGGGCAGCTGGCAGCACAGCCTGTACCAGCTGCTGGGAGCTGCCCAAAAATTCCTGCGGGAGGATGAGCCGGGACTGCAAATCCCAGCATGCAGTGCCCCGGCAAGGCTGCTCATGGAGCGTTGCATGTTGGAAGCTGTAGTTCCCTAGGTCTGCACGGAGGATAAACAAGGGCAGGCATGCCCTGCCCTACTTTTTCCATGGCCAGGCTGCCATTGCATCCCTGTGATGGGAAGAGGTGAGGCAGAGCCCCGTTTTTGAGCAGTGCCCAAAGGCAGGAGAAGGTGGTACTCACTGGAGAGCTTTGCACCGGAGCAGGACAGGGAAAAGGGTCCTCAGGCTGCTGCTGTCCAGGTTGCAGGAGGTCAGGTTGAGCTCCTCCACCTCGTGGCACGTGGTGCTCAGGACAGACGCCAGCACGGAGCACTTGAGGGGGGTCATCTTGACGGAGGTGAGGCTGATGGTGTGGAGGGAGCGGACGGCCTCGGCCGTGAAGCGCTCGTTCTGGAACTCGTGCAGGAAGAACAGGTAGTCCATCAGCTCCGAGGGGGGCAGGCCCTTGTGGCTCTTCCTGATGACCGTCTTCTTCATGGCCTTGGCAATCTCAAAGGCCGCCAGGTTCTTGATGGAGCAGCCCAGCTGCTCCAGGATGGCGCGGTTGCGGCGGGACAGGATCCCACCCATGAAGATAGGGAAGAGCTCGAAGACCTCGTCGTCGGGGGCCTCGTCGGGGTGGCGCATGGGGCCCTCCACGCCCAGGATGCTGGAGTTGATCTGGTCCAAGACATCATCATTGTAGTAGTCCTCCTCCTTGAACAGCTCCTCTGCCATGGTGTGGGCTATGGCATCCCGCTCCTTGCCGCTCAGCCGCGAGAAGTAGCGAGGGAAGATTTTGAGCAGGTTGAAGAGCACGGGCAGGAAGCGCAGGGGCAGCACCTTGGAGATGATATTCACGACCACAGCCACGTCCTCGCTCACCCTCCCAATGACCTCCGACAGCTCCTTCCCCACCCTCTGCGCCAGGGTCTTCTTCTCGCCCAGCACCACGTACAGGGCTGCCAGGTACTCCTGCATGGCGGGGATGGTGAAGACAAAGGTGTGCTCCTTGCCTGGCTGCACGCACGGGCTGAGGAAGAAGCGGAAGACGTCGCTGCGGAAAACCTCCAGGAGGTTGAGCTCGCTTTCAGTCTTCATCTCCACCTCAAAGCACTGCTGCAGGTCATCCTCTGAGAAGCAGGTCTTGCGGGACATCACCCCTTGGTAGGCCAGCTTGCCCACTGTCTTGGCCACGTACTTCATCATGGAGATGTTGGTGGGGTCGGTGCTGTCCAGCACCTCCCCACTGAAGTTGAGCCTCAGGAAGCTGGTGTAGATGCCCGTCAGGGTCTGGGTGGGGGGCACGGTCCTGGTGAAGTAGAGGAAGTGCAGCGTGGTGCACACCAGCCAGCAGTAGGAGGGCAGGAAGCAGGCAGCGGTTATCTGGTTGTGGCGCTCCAAGTTCCTCGACAACATCTCCACCAGGTTCTCCTGCTCGGCCGAGCTGCCCTCCCTGCTGCCCTCCCCGCTGCAGCCGGGCTGGCTGAGGCGCATCTGGAAGTAGAGCTTCTGCAGGTTGGTGTCGGAGAAGCCGCAGATCTCGGCGTAGCGCCCCACGTACTTGGCGGGGATGCGGCGCACGGCCGAGGGGCGCGTGGTCACGATGATGCTGGCCTGCAAGCAGAGGGCTGGCTGAGCCTGCAGGGGCCCAGCAGGGTCCCCCGGTGCCTGAGCCACGCAGAGGTGCACAAGGATCACCCCACCCAGTTCCAGAAGCTGCTGCCCAAAGGGCTCGGGATGAAATCTGGCTCAGGCAGAGGGGAGAGAAGAACTTTGCCCATCCCCTGATAAACACGGATGGAATCTGGGAGACCACAGCCCAGCAGAATGCCTTCATTACCTTACCAGGCCTCCCCGAAGTTCCCACAGAGACCACCCAGTAACAGTGACATAAGGTCACCTTGGCAAGTCTCTCCAGGAACTGCCTGTTCACTGCTAGCCAAGCTGGACTTAATTAACCCAACAACCCTGTCTATGATGCTTCAGGGCCCACCCCCAGCCTTTCTCCAGCACAAAGGAGCTGCAGGGGGACACTGACCTCGGGCAGGAGGTATTTTCTCAGCAGGTTGACCACGATGGCAGAGGGAGGCACGGGCTCGTTGGGGTCACAGCACAGCTCCGTGCCAGCCAGACGGAAGTCCAAGTTGAGGCGCTCCAGGCCATTGAGGATGAAGAGCACCTTGAGGTTGGAAGTGCCCAGCACGGGCACCACGTCCCGGAGGTGCTGGTACTTCTTGGTGATGAGGCGCCGCAGGGAGATGGGGGCATGGCTGTGGGACAGGTCCTCGCAGGAGAAGGGGATGACCAGCTCGAAGCGGGGCAGGCGGCCGTGGCACCAGTCCACCACCATCTTCTTGATGAGGGTGCTCTTCCCTGTGCCCACGGTGCCATAGAGCACCACGTTCCTCACCTGCCGCCCGCAGGCGTCCACGTCAAAAAGGTTGTGGAGGCTGATAACCTGCCTGCAGGGCTGCTGGAGCTGCTCCTGGATGGTTAGGTCAGGGGAGGGCTTCAGAATCTCCTCCAGGGAGCTCTCCCGGATCACTGGGTCCACGTGGACTGCATCCATAGAGAAGGAAGGGCCAAACTGCCTCTCCTCATTGGGCTGGTGGCTGAACCATGCAGACAGGCTCTTCTGGTGTTTCTTGATGGCACCTGGGAAGAGGAAGGTGCTTAACAAGACAAGGGCAGGGGACTGGGGAAGTTACCTACCTCAAACCACTGCAATGAGGTGTCTGCAGAGAGGGGACAGCACCCAGTTGTTGCTGCAGCTGCCCCCAACCCACTGTGTAGGACCCTCCACCCAGTTCAGGGCTGCAAGCTTACCAGAAGAGGCCACATTCCTCAACTGGGACTGACTGTGGCGAGCGGAGCTGGGCTGGACAGAATTCTCCCCAGACCCTCCCTGGTGGACAACATAGCCCCTGCAAGAGGAGGGAGAGTGTCACGAGGAGGGCTCCAAGCCCTGTCTGGGGCAGGGTGGGCAGATCACAGTGCTGAGTGGAGCCAGCTCACCCCTTCCTTCCCCAACACCAAGGGAGAGTGCAGGGCCAGGGCACAGGCACGGCTGGGAACAAAAGGCAGGTCAGCAAGGCATGTGTTGTGCATCCCCAGCAAACCCACAGCGAGGCACAGGAGTTGGGCTGAATGCAGAGCAGGCAGGGAGCTGAGTCTGGGTGCTTTTCTAGGTGGAAGCAAAGCAGTGTTTCTGCCCACAGAGCCCCGCTGGTCCCAAGGCAGCCACCTCAGCCCCTCAGGTCCTGTGGTGAACAGCCCCAGGCCATGTGGCACCATACCTGGGGAGGGAGATGCTGCTGGTGCGAAGGATCTTCCTGAGGAAGCAGCTGCCTGCAGTGCCTGAAGGGGAAGAAGAACACACATAGTCAGGAATGGACTCCTCCAGCCCAGCAGCACTAACCCCACCCAACCCACTGGCTTCACACCTTGCTGGGTGACCCACAGAGTGCACAGCTGTGGAGGGAGGTCCAACAGGGACAGGCTTCCCTGGGAGCAGGACAGAGCCGAGGGCACAGCCCCGCAGGCACAGAGCCCAGCTCACCTGGCACTGAAGCAGCACACACATGGACACCCCGGGTGGCTCTGCTTGGGGACAGGGATCTCTGCAGCTGCACCCAGCTGCCCCAGCGCAGGCAGCTCTGGCACTGCATGGCCCGGGACATCCTCACCTGAAAGAGAGGGGATGTCCACAGGGGGATGAGGGGCTCAGCAGCTGTGCCACGTGGGCAGAGGAGGACGGGCTGTGGTGCAGCAGTGCCCTGGCCAGCCTTACCTGCCCCACCACGGTCCAGTCCGGCAGAACCAGCTGTGCTGGTGCTGACTCAGGCTCCCGCCCTGGCTCAGCAGGGTGATCCTTCAGGAGCACGGGTTGTGCTCACAGCCCACGACATCCTGAGAAACTGAGGCACAGCGGGGGAGAGGGTGTAAGCAAACCCCAGCAGGCAAGAAGGGACACGAACACCGGCGGCTTGGCTCACATCTCCCACAGCCCCGGCTTTCTACAGTCCTTCTTCGTGGTATCCAGATGGAGAAACTGACACAGGGGCAGGGGCAGAACAGGGACAGGGGTGGCACAAGGGCAGGAGCAGAACAAGAATGGGGCAGAACAGGGACGGGACAGAACAGGGATGGGACAGAACAGGGACAGAGACAAGGACAGGGGCAGAGCAGGGATGGGGCAGAACAGGGACATAGACAGAAGAGGGATGGGGCAGAACAGGCATGGGGCAGAACGGGGACACAGACAGAAGAGGGATGGGGCAGAGGCACTGAAGCAGGGGCAGGGGCAGGGTCAGCCGGGCTGACCTTGAACGAGGCTGCCCTGTCTCGATGCCTCTGCAGCCAGCAGAGCCCGGAGTGTGCCGTGCCCCGTTCCCAGCCCCACTGCCCATCAGACAGAGCCCCTCGCTGGCACCGACCCCTCCAGGGCCCCCCCTGCCCCCCGGACCGCTCTCTCCCTGCCCCTGCCCCTGTCCCTGTCCCTGTCCCGTGTCACAGACACGGAGCGCTGGGCAGTGCCGGGGATGGCTCCGTGTCCCCCAGCCCGGCGGTACCTCCGTGCAGCAGTTCCGTGCTCACAGCCCCGGTGCCCGGCTCGGGGGGCACAGCCCTGGGGCTGCTCCGGGCTCTGCCGAGGCTCCCACTTCCTGCAACGCCATCCCGCCCCGTCATACCTCATTCCGCCCCGTCCCGCCCCATCCAGCCCCGTCATACCTCATCCCGTCCCGTCATACCTCATCCCGACTCGTCCTACCTCATCCTGCCCCAGCCCGTCCCACCCCACCTCATCCCGCCCCATCCCTCACCGTCCTGCCCCATCCCGTCCCGTCCTACCTCATCCCGCCCCATCCCTCACCGTCCTGCCCCATCCCGTCCCGTCCTACCTCATCCCGCCTCATCCCTCCCCGTCCTACC
>JAWWEE010000062.1:5162975-5236625 GCA_035221455.1 Xenops minutus
CCCTCCCCGTCCTACCCCATCCTACCCCATCCCGCCCCGTCCTACCCCATCCCTCCCCGTCCTACCCCATCCTACCCCATCCCGCCCCGTCCTACCCCATCCCGCCCCGTCCTACCCCATCCCGTCCCGTCCTACCCCATCCCGCCTCATCCCATCCCATCCCGCCCCCGGCAGGACGGGACAGGGGCCGGGGGGGACACACCGGCACCCCGAGCACGGGATGGGGGGCCGGGGGTGCTTCCAGATGTGCGGCAAGGCGGGGTTTCCTCCCGCCACATCTGGCGGCTCTGCGCCCCCAGCTGTGTGCCGGCTGCGCAGCTGGAGCCGCAGAGGGTGGGCTGTGCTCGGAGAGGGTGGGTTGTGCTCCGGAGAGGGTGGGCTGTGCTCGGAGAGGGTGGGCTGTGCTCCGAGAGGGTGGGCTGTGCTCCGGAGAGGGTGGGCTGTGCTCCGAAGAGGGTGGGTTGTGCTCCGGAGAGGGTGGGTTGTGCTCCGGAGAGGGTGGGCTGTGCTCCGGAGAGGGTGGGTTGTGCTCCGAGAGGGTGGGTTGTGCTCCGGAGAGGGTGGGTTGTGCTCGGAGAGGGTGGGCTGTGCTCCGGAGCGAACCCCGCCGAGCTGCCCCCCTCTCACACGGAATAAAACAGCAGCAGGGGAAGGAGCTGGGGGAAGCCGGAGCTCAGCACAGCCGGGTTTTGCCTGGCTGTGTAAGACGCGTGATGCACACACACACACACACACACACATACATACATAGCCCTGTAGCTACCCTCTCGCTGCTTGCAGATCTGCTGTGCTGGTGCTGAGACGAGGGACAGCCGTGCCAGTGTGGCCACATCCACCCTGGGCAGTCCCTGGGAAGTGCCAGCCCACCCCAGTAGCCACAGGGGTGCTGGGACAGAGGGGTCACACCTGGGGTACCGGTGCTTGCACCCCAAATACCCAGACACTACCACCCCACAGCATCCCCTCACACCCTGTACCTGGGCACACAAACCTCCCCTCACCCGTGTTAGATGCTCAGGAACGTGAGACAACCAGGCAGTACACTATAAATATAAGTTTTATTGATGTGTGAAATCCAACGAGTACAGCTGGCATCTCAGAAACACCGACATAAACCACAATGTCTCCTCCTGCCCAAGAGCTCCTGGGACCCTCTGGACACTGGTGAGTGCCAGCAGCAAGCTGGCACCTGGCACCCCGTCCCTGCGGGGCACTTACCTGCGTGTGCAGCCCAGCCTGGAGAGCCCAGGGCCTCACCTCCACCCTGCCTGGTTCCTGCCAGGCTGCAGCTGTGGGCAGCAGTGCCCTGGTCCTGCTTGGCAGCCTCCTCCCAGCAAGGCAGAAGGACCCAGGTAAACACCACCCAAACCAGCTGCCACAGCAGAGATACCTTCCCTCAGCCTTGGGGCTGTTTTCTGCATCTTATTTTGGCAAACTGTCCCAGGGGAAATGCAGCTCCCACCTGTGGTGACGTGGAAATGGGGGTTGCAATGGCTGCACCTCTCTGCATGCCCCCCACTGCTGTATCACACATCCTGCACCCCACTGTACAGCCCCCACTGCACGTGTTGGCACAGTGAAGGCTGGAAAACCACAGGGTCCAGCATGGAAAGGACACAGAGACCCCAGGCAGCCACAAGGCTGCCCGTGGCAGAGGGACAGGACAAATGGTGTCCACACACAGTGAGAAGGAAACACTGGTTTATTGCCTGATTTGGGAGAGGGGTGAAACCCTAGGAGAAGCCCCATCTCCTCCCTGTTCTAGCCCAGTCTCCCCTCCAGCAAACCTCAGCCGGGTGATGATGCAATTGCTCTTCTTGTGCGTGTGACAAAGGTGGCCTGGCCATGCATGGAGGTGAGTGGCATCCCCCTGCCTGCCCGCACCCACAGCACCAGGGAGAGGCAGAACCTGGTGCAGCTGTGCCTGTGGGTTCCCAGGGAGCTGGAGCCACAGCTTGAACTCTATCCTCATCCACTCAAAGTGCATCACAAGGGAAGGCAGGGGCAGGAGAGGAGAGGAGTCGTGGGGGAAGAAGCCTGCTCTCCTCCATCACACTCCTCATGATTATCCAGACGCGTTCTCTCGTGGGATTCCTGCAGCCTGGAGCATCCATGGCTCCCCTTCCCTGCTCTGATAAAGTGCATCCTTGCTGCTCCAAGGATGGCTGCACCCCGTCCCTCTGCCATGCCAGGGCAGAGACAACCCCTCCTGCCCTGCTCCTGCAGGGCAGGGCCCACCCAGGCAGCAGAGGGGCAATAAAACCTGGGTGCTCAGCCCAGCCACACCAGCCTGGGGGCTCAGTGCAAACATGCTTCTTCCCTTTGCATTTCCCTGTGCCTTCCGCCATCTCTGGGATTGTCCTTGCAAAGAGGGAAGGGGCCATGGCTCAGCTCACTCCTCAGGCAGCACTGAAGGTGCCTTTGCCTCTGGCCACAGAGTGCCCAGGTCCCTCACTCATCACAGCCCCTTTGTACCAACACATTCACATGCCTCCTGCTGCCCTGGGGATGAGGGGTGCCTGCCCCATCACCCCCACTCCCCAGTGCCCTTGCCCAGCTCGGGGACACAGCCATCCTCCAGCTCCAGGCGTTGTCCTGGCCCTCTGCCCTGCAGTGGCCATGTCCCTGCTCAGCTGGGACACAGTGACTCACCAGTGCAGGAGGTCCAGGCTGTGTGGAGCTCTCCTGGAGATCCTGAGGGTGCTCCAGCTGCCCCATCCCAGTCAGGCTGGTCCCAGCAGCCACCTGAGGAGCTACCTGCCCCAGCAGTCTTCCTCCAAGCTTGGGCAGCCTGTCCCAAGGGGTTTCTCTGCAAGCAGCAGAGGCTGCTCAACAAAGCCTTGTGCTGAGCACCCCTGTGCATAGGGGACAAGGGTGGTGGCAGTCACAGGTGCCTGCTGGCAGCCCCTTTGCTCCACTCTATCACTAGTCCATCTTGTCCTGGTCCTCCTGGGAGCAGCAGTGATGGCACAGGCGTGTCCAGGTGGTACCTTCTGAGTGCAGGCAGCAGCAGGACACAGAGGTGGGGACGGCAGTGCCCCCAGTGCACAAGAAGCAGGACCCATCATGAGAGCCCCAAATGCCAGGGAGCAGGCAGGAGCTGTGCAGAGCTGTCCCATGACACCTCCTGCCAGCTCAGTATTCACCTGGGGAAAACCCTCAGCCCAGCAGTGCTGAGCCAGACCTAACTAGTCCCAGCCCAAGAGCAGGACAGAAGCAGGGCATCAGTCCCATTGTCTCCACAGAGAAGGAGATGGAGAAGGGTGACAGCCTGCAGCCTCACCATCCCCCTGGCTCCCTGCTCACCTATCCAGCTTGTGGCAGAGCAGACATGGGGACCATTCCCCACTCCACCGTGCCCCTGTGGCTGTGGTTGTCACCATCATGCCCAGGAGACTGTAGCCCCCCAGCTGGCACAGCTCCATGCAGAGCATGGCATGGGGCTGGCAGTGAAGGAAGATCCAGGAGCAGAGGGGAATTTTGTGAGGGATAGTGATAAGTCAGACAACAGCCCCTTGCAGAAGACCCCAGCCCTCAGCATGGAAAGGCATCAGGGTATGTCCTGCTTTCAGACCCTCTGTGCAGCAGACCCCATGGCCAAACATTCCTCGCAGCAATGCTCTTCAGGCAGGGGAAGCTCAGCTTTGCTGAGTGTCCAGCATCAGTGTCAGGCCAGCCAGACCTTGCTGTGCAGTCCCAACACGAGCCAGTAAAATCAAAGATCAGTCTCCAGGATTTTGCTGAAACCTGGCATTTGCCCTGCAATCCCTGGCTGCTCAGAGTGCCAGCAGCAGCATCTCCCAGGCTGCACTTGAACGAGGGCCAGCATGCCAGGGTGGGGCAGAACTGCCTTCCCCACGTCCGTGCTCACTGAAAACCAGTGGGTTCCCATGTGTGTGGGTGACCAGTGCAGCCCAGTGGCACCAGTGCCAGCACACCCACAGAGCCTGTGCTGTGTAGCAAAGCAGCATGTTGTGTTCCCAGCACAGCAGCATGTGCAGATGCCCCACCAGCTCTGGGCTCAGCTCAGTTCCTTTGGAGAGCCAGCAGGGTGCCAAAATGCCTTCCCTCTGCAAGGTGTGTGGAGAGGCAGGTGACTTTGGAGGAGCCACCAGAGACACTTGCAAAAAGGGACATTTTCCTGATACCAGTCAGAAAGTGCAAAGCCCTTCCCAGCGTCCAGGTCACACCCACTGCAAACAAACCGCTCCGAGATCTCACCTGGTTTCCAGTTCAGGCACTGCTGGGACTCCCTTCTGCACAGTGTCACCCTGGGAGGCTGGCACTGTGACAAGGCTGGGTGTCCCTGGCACCCCCTCCTTGCACAGCCAGTGCTGAGCGAGGCTCGTCCGCCCTGTCCTGCTGAGACAGCCACAGTTGTGCCGGGGGAAGAGAAGTTGCAAGGGAAGGGCTCAGGGCCAGCTCTTCTCCTGCAGTGGAGGCTCCAGTGATGGCAGAGCTGAGCCCGACCCTGTTTTTAGGCTGCCTGGCACTGGCAGGGTGTGGGAACCTAAATCTTCCTTGCTCTATGCAAGCACTTGAAGAGACCAGTCACTTCTCTCCATGTTGGTTGATTTGGTTCAGACCCTCTTGTCTTGGACCCCAAAGACAACAGGGGCTGAATAGGAGACTCCCCAAGGTCTGAGATTACTGTCCTATTTCTGCAGACCCTGCCAGGTTTGAAGATCCCATCTCTGAGGATGGCACCAGAGCAGAAATCTGAGACAGAGACCCAAGTCCTTCTCTGCTTGCTGGCTCCCTTTCCCCTCTGGAATGCAGTGGGGTTTGGGGAAAACAGGAAAAAAAGGAAGGAAAAACTAAAATAAAAATAAAAAGAAAAAAGAGGGAAGATTTGTGCTGAAGGAAAAAGGAGGTGCAGCAGTCTCTGTGGCTACAGGAAACACTAGAGCCTTGTGCAGCTTGGCCAGTTGCATCCTTGGGCTCCTCTCAGCATGGACTCACGTGGTGCCAGCCAGGACGAGGAGCTGCACTCCCACCCTGGGCTGTGCTGCTCTCTCCTCCCAGCTCCAGCCCTGCTCCCCCCTGCCTGGAGCATCATCTCCTCTCAGCCTTGCTCGGCACAGCCACCTCCTCAGAGCATCCCTGGTGTCCCAGGGGTGACAAGAGGGGACCCAGCCTCCGTGGGGTCCTGGGACAGAGAGGGTGGCACATGCCAGGGCTGTACAAAACGTTTTGCAATGAAGAGTGTGTGTGGAAAGGTTAAAACAGTTCCGAGATGTCTCAAAACCCTTCTCGACTGAGCCACGCCTGGCTGGTCCCCACCGGTGCCCCTGCCACGGTCCGTGCCCTGCCAGGAGCACCGTGTCCATCTGCAGAACGTCTCTCACAGCAGGCCAGGCCCGGGAATGGCACTGGGACCACACAGAGCCCCTTTATCTCTCTGACTTGACTTTGTACCTGAGCACCAGGTAAGCCAGGAGCCGCAGGATGACGAAGAAGATGCCCAGGATGAGGAAGTCCAGGTAGAGCTTGGCCTCCTCCACATCCAGCTCCTGCAGGATCTTGATGGGCTTTTGGAAAGGGCAGAAGTCCTCGAGGCACTCCAGGTCCTCGCGCTCCATGGCGTAGATGGTGAGGATGACGCCCTCGAAGCCATACCTAGGGCAGAGCACACCCCAGGAGTCACCGTGAGCCCCGTGGGAAGCCAGGACAGGGAGCTCTGGGCACAGCCTGGCATCCCACCTGACATAGGAGACGTAGGAGCTCCACTGCAGGTAGGTGGGGATGGTCTTGAAGCTGACAAAGAAGCCCGAGAAGAGCAGGACGGGGATGGCAGTGACGGGTCCCACGAAGGTGGCCACCTGGGGAGCAGAGCCACTGGGTGTCATCTCCCTGCCTGCAGCTGAGCCACCCTTGGGCAACGCTCCCTCCACCCCAAATTGTCTTGGGACCCCTTGCAACTGTCCTTGTGTCTCCAGGAAACAGGCAAAGCCCGTCTGACCTGTAGGGAGGTGGAAGCAGCTCCGATGAGAAGCCCGAGGGACTGGGCCACCAGGGCCGTGGCGGTGGCCAGGGCGGAGAAGAGGAGGAAGCGTGTGGCCTCGGGGGGCTGGCCCGTCATCCAGTACACGATGCTGCAGTAGGCAATGGGGCAGATCACCTGCACAGGGGCACAGAGACCACTCTGCTGGGCACACGGCCATCCTCACCACACACACCCTTCCTGGACCCCTCAAAGCCCACCCGGGGGCACTGGGGTAGCCAGGCAAGTGGCTGTGCCAAGGAAGGCACATCAGGATCATGGTTAAGGCCAGCTGAAGCCTCACCTGGAAGGGCACATCTGCCATGGTCTTTGCCAGGTAATAGGCTTTCAGGCTGTACCAGTAGTTCAAGTGCTCTCTCAGGAATACAGTCATCTCCTGGGGGACTGGGTGGAAACAAGGAGTGAGCAGCCAGCAGTGCCCTGGGCTGCTCCAGCCCCACTCCCAGCCATCCTGGTGCAGGCAGAAGAGATGCTGCCCCAGCACAGAGCTCCAGGTAACATCCTGCCTCTGCCATGAGTGGGTGCTCAAATCTTCATCAGGGAAAAAAACCCCGGACTGATTTGGGAACTTTCTGCATGGAAAAGTCAGCTTAGCTAGGGGCTTTTGGGCAAACCTTTTGAGGAAGTGAAAGAGAGGTAAAGTGGCTGAAAATGAAGCTTTACATACAGTTTATCAAAGAAAAAAACCCCCAGCATTCTGCTCTGAACCTACAAGCCAAACAGAGGGCAAAACTGCAACACACACAAGCAGACGTTTCCCCCCCTCCTCTTTGTTTGACTTTTTTCTGTCTGCTGTCTTTTTTCCCCTCTCTTGTCCAAGTCATCTGGCTGCCCCCACCACTGCCCAACACACGGCTGGAGCACCCCAAGGGCTGGGAGCAGGGCTGGGTGTTGGGGGAGAGGAGCTCCTTACAGGTGAGGATGGTGGGCATCAGGGCAGCGAACATGAGGAAGAGCATGGAGAAGAAGAGGAAGCCGGTGTTGTTGAAGACTTTGCCCGCGTCGTTGCCGATGTGCAGGTAGAGCAGCCCGATGAGGACCCCGATGCAGATGTGGGACATGAACCGCAGGTGGGTCAGCACCTGCAGGCAGAGGGGGCAGAGGGTGAGCCCCCCTCCAGCCCCAGGTGACCAGCAGACCCCATGCCCTGAGCCCAGGCCCAGCCTCCCCTGCCCTCACCGTGTCCCTTAGGATGCAGACGAAGGTTCTCTTGAAGAGGATGCAGAACTGAGTGGAAGTGCTGGTGGCAAACGTGTGGCTCTCGATGTGGTCCACGTCCTGCAAGGCCACAGGCAAGTCAGGGATGTGGGTCAAGTTCACAACACGGGCTCCCTGCTAGGAGAGCACCCTGGGTGGGCACCCCATTACCTGCAGGAGGCTCCTCTGACCCCACTCACCGTCCCACAGTGTGTTGGGCACGATGAATCTGCTTTGTCAGGGCTGCTCTTCTTCTCAGCCATGGTGCACATGCCGTTTTGGACAGCACGGAACAGGACGGGGTTGAGGTCCCCATACTCTCCTGAGGCCACCTCGATAACTGTGGAGGAGAACAGGACCCTTGAGAGGTGCTGAGCCAGCCCCTGCCATCACTTCCCCAGCCAGCACCCAGTGGGAAGGGCACAGGCATCTCCCTTGGGCAACCTGGGGCAACTGGGAAGCCCCCAGGGCTTGGGCTCTGGGTTTGGCATTGCCACCCTCTGCTCCCCATGGCAGCCCTGGCTGGGGAAGGGGCACTCACTGAAGTCAGCGGGGTTGTGGTATGTTGGGCAGTGGAGGCCGAGACCCTTCAGGTAGGGGATGAGGTTGGTCACAACGCCTTTGAAGATGCACTGGCCCTGGCTCAGGATGTAGAGCTGCAAGAGAAAGCCAGGATATGGCAGGTGCAGAGCAGCCAGGGCACTGTCACCCACTCCTACCCACCTCCCTGTCCTAGGGTGACACAGGCCACCCTTGCCAGTCTGTGTGCCACACAAACTCCAGGTCAAGTGCCTGCAGCCCACCCTTCCCCATGGCCTCTTTCCTGGCCTTGGGGTCAGAAAGACCCCTGAAGATTCCTGTGTCCTATCCCAGCCCAAACCTTGTCGAACATCTCAAAGAGCTTGGCGCTGGGCTGGTGGATGGTGCAGATGATGGTGCGCCCACCCTGAGCCAGGGACCGCATCAGGGACACCACCTGGAAGCAGGAGGCACTGTCCAGACCGCTGTGGCCACGCAGGAAGGGGCAGAGGAGAAAGAGACAGCAGAGAGAGAAGGGGAGAGTTGAGAGGAGGAGAAGTGCATCCTAGAGATGTCCCTGCTTGTGGGTACCCTCCTCTCAGATTGATGGAGAAGAGCATCAGCCCAGCCCTCCTGGAGCCCCTGGGCACAGTCCCATCCCACCCTCAGAGGGTACCGGCCCCCCATGTGTCCCTGGCAGGGGAAGCCCAGCTGGGCTGTGCTGGGAGCCCCGGCCCCTGCAGCCTCACCTCGTGGGCTCATCGAAGAACATGACGGGTGGGTTGTTGACCAGCTCCAGGGCGATGGCCAGGCGCTTGCGCTGCCCCCCCGACAGGGAGCTGGTGCGGGTGTACGAGCACTCCAGCAGCCCCAGCGCCGTCAGGATCTCGTTCACCTGGGACACAACCCACGGTGAATGAAACTTCCATGGACCATCATCCCATCCCTGCCACCTCCCTTCACTGGGAGCCCTTCAGCATCCATAGGTCTCCCTGCCCTGCTGTCTCCACCTTGGGCAGCACTGAGGGGGTTCTGGGCCCACCCTCCTCTGTACTTACCAGCTCCTTCTTCACCTCCTGCTTCTCACTGAGCTTCAGGTTAGCAGAGACCTGCAGGGAGAAGAAGGGCAGGGAAACACATCCATCAGACATAGGGAGCAGAACCAGCAGCACTGTGGCTCCATCCCTGCCCAGCCAAGAGCCAAGAGCAGTGGCTTGGGATGAAGGGAGCATGAACAGCAGGATTTTGTTCCCACATCCCAGAGCCCTTGGCAATGCCTGATGTCAGTGTGGGATCAGTGCCCGAGGACAGAGCCCAGAGATGCCCACAGAGCCCAGCAGGCTCCTGCCTTGCCTGGCTCACCATCATTGCCTCGAGCACGGTGAGGTGTGGCAGGAGCATGTCATCCTGCATGATGTAGCAGGACATCTTGCGGAACGTGCGCAGGTCCCGTGGCCGCCCGTTCACCAGGATCTGCCCCTTCATGCCAGTCTCCCTGCAGGAAAGGAGGTGTGAGGGAATGCAGCACAGTCCAGAGGGTAGTCTGCTCCCCCAGACCCTCTGGCTTCCCCCCAGCCTCACCTGTAGCCAGCCAGGATGTTCATAAGGGTGGATTTCCCAGCACCCGAGGGGCCCATGATCCCAATGAGTTCCCGCTGGCAGAACTTCCCCGACAGGCATTTTAGGAGAGTCTTGTACCCTGGAGGGAGAGAGCAGTGGGCGTTTGGATTCCCAGAGCAGCAGGGCTGCAGGGACTGCGATGCCATCCCAGCCCCTGGGGGACCTCAGGGTTTCTATGAAGCATGCCAGGGGCTGCATGTGCCTGGAGCCTGTCTCCATCAGCCTCCCCAGGGCTAGAGCCACTGCAGCTGTCACCTCCAGCATGATCCCTGGCCCTGGGCCTTGGCTGATCCCACTCATTTCCAGCGCTGAAGAAGCTCATGACCTCAGATCCTGGGGGATCGCAGCAAAGATCAGGGAAATCCCTGGGCCAGGTCACAGCGTTACTAAGGCAGATTACCAGGCTGTGACATTAGTCCTGGACACATCTTCAGATCCCAGTCCCTGGGGCCAGGGCCAGGGAGGAGCAGGGCAGGCAGAGTCCCCAGTCCTGCTGGAAGCCCGGCTGCTGCCTTCATTGGCATTCACGCTGTGATGCCCGGCAGCAGCCACTGCTAATCAGACCTGGAATTATCTCCGCTTTAAACGCAGCTGATTAGCATTTTCTGGCAGAAAGAACATGATGTGTCGGGAGCAGGGAACAAGCGCAGCCTCGGGCTCTCAGGAGCTGCCCCCAAAACGCAGCCCTGGCAGAACAATGGGATAACAGGGTGTTAGGACCACTGACCGAGCTCCAGCATCTCCCTAATGCAAATGCGCCCCCTCTGTGCCCCACACGGGGACAGGTGGTGGGGGGCGAGGGCAGCAAATCCACCTCCACTCACAATCCCACCACACTGCGGGGAGCCCCTCTGGGCTTGCCCATCCCTAACACAGAGCACCCATCACCAGCATCCCCCGTTCCTCCTGCCCCCTGCGCTCGGGCTGCGGCTGGCAGAGGGGCAGCGAGGGGAGGGCGGGGGGCTGTGCGGGGTGCCAGCATTGCCCGGCACCCCCCGTGCCCCCCGCACAGCCCCGCTCCACACATGCTGCTCACGTCGGCGCCACTGCAGCTTGCGCTGCGGTTACTCGCGTTCATTGACTGCCAGTAACCTCCTCCTCCTCGCACGGCGGGGCGCACGGAGCGGCGCTGCGGACCAGCGCTCCCCGACGGCTCCTCCGCCCCTGCCCGGCCTGGGGGACAGGGGCATCCCTCCCGGCATCCCGACCACCCACCACCGGTACCGCTCAGCATCTCCTGTGCGGTCCAGCTTCCCGAGGTTTTCCCCCTCCCTGCCTCCCTCCCTGCAAGGCAAGCAGCCGGTCCTTTGCCGGGTGCTACAGCACAATCCGCCCTGGCGAAGCCCTCCCGGGATGATGCTGCCTCGGCATCCCGGATAAACAGGTGAACATCGGCCTGGGGGATGTTGGGGCTGGTTCCCCTGTCTCTCAGTGCCTGTTTCCCGAGCTGCACAGCCTGGCTGGGGAAAGGATCAGAGGCTCCATCCAGCACTCCTGGCTGGCAAGGCACCTCCCTCAGCAGCCCTGTGACCTCGGTCGCTGCTCATCCCTGCCTTGCCTTCAGCTTCTGCAGATCAGCTCCCCCTCCATCTTATCGGGCTGCCTGATTGGCATCCCATTAACTGAGAGCGCTAATTAAAGCAGACTACCACCCACCAGCCGCCATCTGCCTCCCCTCTCCCCTCCCTGAGCTCTCGGCCAGAGTCACACACAGGAAAGAGAACCATGACCTCAGCTGCACAGGCAGCCACTGGAGAGGAAATCCCCTGCAAACCACACATTGTTCTTGCCAGGCTCTGAGCTGGGGCACCCCTGGGGTCTCCCGCTGCCAGCACATCCCACACAGCCATCATCCCCCAAACAGCAGTGCTGGGGAAACCCACCCGTCCCGGCTGCCCCAGGATATCTGCCTCCTCTCCCCACGCAGCCCCGGCCAGAGGTTTCCCTGGAATGTGCTCTGCTTTCCTCTGGCATGGCACAGCAAAGACATGCAGCAACTGCTGTGGGACACGAGCCTTCCCTCCTCCCACGGGCACCCAGCACGACCAGTCGGACACAGCAGGGCTGCAAACAGCCCCTGGCACTCGGACAGAGCAGGGTGAGATCATGGCATGCAGAAGAGGAGCAGGGTGTCCCTCCCCTGCCCTTCCCCACCCGCCAGCTCCTACCTCTCTTCCTCCACCAGGATCCTTCCCGCACAGAGTAGGACAGGTCGATAAACTCGATGTTGACAGCAGAGCGCTTTGGGAGGTGGGAAAACCTCTGGGCCTCTGTGATGTGGTTCTCCACCTTCTTCAAGTGGGTGGTGAGGAGCGGGGCATCAGGAGGGCTGGTGTGGCACACCGTGTCCTCCAGAGCGATGGAGACACAGGCAGGATCCATGCCCTTCTCCGCCATCCTGCTGCTCTGGGGGAAGCGCACAGGGATCAGCTCGCAGGAGGCTCCCTCTCTCAGGGACTGCAGGGACCAGCCCACAGAGAGTCCTCTCTCATCCTTTCCTGCTGGCTGCAGGCCTCACTGCCCGCCCTGCCCTCTGATACCCTGCCCAGCTGGGTCCAGCACCCACATCTGGATGGGAGGATGGACCCGGCCAGGGCAGCCGAGCCTGCACCGAGGGGCTCAGGAAAAGGAACAGCTGATCAGCTCCACAGTCAATAATTCATGCAGCTCCTGCGGCTGGGTCTGGCTCCGGCAGCAGAGCTGGCAGGGTGCTGAGCTCTCCCGGCCCCAGGGATGCTGGGCTCCCTGCCCTGGTCCTGTTTGTCACAGGATGGGAGGTGGGAGAGCTGACGCCCTGCCCTATGCCTGGATGTCCCCAAGGGCTCACCAGGAACTACCCCCTCCTGGCCTGGCTTCAGGAAACACAGATATGAAATGCTAAGCAAGCTGACTGTTCCAGCTGGGTGATTGCACAAAGCCTGCCGTGCCTCACCCAGGCTCCTGGGGCAGAGCTGTCCTGCTTAGACTAGACCCCAAGCCCGGGGGGCTCATGAGCTAGCTGGGATAGTCTTAATAGAACAGGGAGGGGGCCCTGCTAGTGACAATCCTTCTCTGCCTCCCTAGGGTCATCATTTCACCTTCCTGGCTCTTCCCAGCACAGCCTCAGAGACCAGGCCAACACTTATCTGGGGCCACAGTGCTGATCCCCACACCTGCCCAAACATTTTGCTGCCTGCAGTCCTCCCTCAGCCGGCTGCAGCACAGCCCGGCTCCTCCTGTGTCCGCTTGGCTTGGGCACTCTGCGGTGCTGGGGGATGCTGAGCTGAGCAGGGTGGGGAACACACCAGCCCCAGGTCTCAGAGGCTGGGAAGGGGTCGGGCATCCCTCCAGCAGCAGGAAAAGGAGCCTGGGCTGTGCCCAGCACCCACCTTGCCTCCCAGGCTGGGGTCCCCCGCCTCGCTAACCTACATTCTGCCGGGGCTGCGGGCAGTGCCTCGCTGCGGCTGCGGCTGCGGGGACAGCGGGATGGCCGGGGGCTGCGGGAGAGCCCCCAGCCCAGCCCAGCCCCGCTGCGGGCACTGCCCTGCCGGGGCTGGGGGGGAGCCAGCGCAGCCCCGGGGAGGGAGAGGTGGGCAGGGGGGTGAGGATTCCCGTCCCGCGGGGTGCGGGCACGGGGGGCTCTGCGAGGGGAGGGGGCAACGGGGCTCGGAGCGCCCTCGGGCTCACCTTGACTCGTCCGGCCGGGCGTTCACGGAGCGCTAAAGCCCGCAAGCGGCTCTGGCGGCTTAGCGCAGCCCCGGGGCTCTGCCGAGGATGCTCTTCCCTTCATCCCCGCTCCCCGCCGGCCCCTCCGCGCCCTGCCCTGTCCCCCCGGCCCGGGGACGGCGCTCGGCTCTCCCGCAGCCTCACCTGGCAGGGTGCGGGCGCTCCCGCAGCGTCCCCGCCTCGCCTCCTCCTCCTCCTCTTCCTCCTCCTCCTCCGCAGACAAAGGGGCGCTGCCGGGGGACCCTGCCGGGCTGGGGGCGGCTCGGCTCGGCTCAGATCAGCTCAGCTCTGCTCAGCTCAGCCCTGCTCTAAGGGCGGTTCTCAGCAGCCACAGCCGCGCTGGGCGCTGCCCGCGGTGCCCGGCCGGGCTCTGCTCCCCATCCCTCCGCCGCGCTGGGTGGGCAGGGGTCGCTGCGGCCCCAGCCCCTCGGTGGCCAGCAGCACCCCCTCGGTGGCCAGCAGCCCCGCTGCTCGGGGGTGCCCCTGTCCCCCAGCCCCGTTCCCGGTGCTGCCGGGCGGGGAGCAGGATGGATGGATGGATGGATGGATGGATGGGCTGCCCGGGCGGGCAGCGCTGCCAGGCAGCGAAAAATCCTCTTAAAGGGACCAACACTATTTCCTCCCCCTGCCTGCCAGCAGGCCCTGAGCATCCCTAGCACACACGCCTGGGCTTTGCCAGCCCCGTCTCTGCACCCCGCTGCCCGGTCCCGTTCATACCTGGGACACAGCCCCCCGCAGCTCCCGCTGCTGCCACCTCAGCCCCAAACCCTCTAAGTGAGCCCAGCGCACCCTAAACCCACTCCTGTCCCCGCTCAGCCCTGTGCTGACCCCCGTGCAGCCACCCCAGTGGGGACAATGGGTGAAACCAGGGCTGCAGTGCCCTGGGAAAACCCACCCCAGGCATCCAGAGACAGGGCTGGTGGGGTGACAAGTGGCCACAAAGGGTCTCGACAGGGGGATGGCCCCCCAGGGGTTTATCCCCAGCACACCCTCGCCTCTGCAGCTCATCCTGCAGGATCTGCCATCCCCCTGCACCTCCAGCACGCCTGGCTCCATCCTCGCTGTTACTCACACCTCTCACCCACCACAGCACTTAAGCACGAAAGACATATGGAAATGAGTGGCACTAACAAGAGTATTAATTAAAAACCCATCTGTTGAGCCAAGGAGAGCTTCCCCCTCCCACAGCCAGCCTTGTGCCGGGACGGAGCTCAGGGCAGGGGTTTGGCCCCTTGGCAGAGCAGGATCCAGTCAGAGCAGACCATAGGGCAGGGCTGGGCCAGGGGAGGGCATGAGGAGGTAGCCACGGAGTCAAGCTCCACATGGAGGTCTTAAGAGCAAAAGGCACATGGGATTCACCCAGTTCCATTCTGCCTCCCATGCCCAGGGTGCTCCCCATGAGCAGGTCACAGCCCAAGCCCCCTGTGAGCAGTACCAAACAGCCCTGCTTCCCCACAGGTGGGCATGAGGGGGGCCTGCAAGGGACCCCCTTGATGCTGTGCCCCTTTCTGCTCAGCTGCTTGAGGCAGGGCTGGGAGATCCTGAGCCCAGGCTGGTGGCCATGCAGCAACCAGAAACTGCTGCAGCATCCTGCTGTGGAGTCATTTCAAGGTGGAAGGAAGCAGGGATGGAGTCCAGTGCCAAGCCAGGCTTGGTGGGCAGTGCCATGGACACATTCAGCATCCATCTGGTCCCCAGCTAGGCCCTTCCTACACACTGTAGCTGTGTCCCCATGGTGGCTCACACACTTTCAGGACAATATCACTGGCAGAGGGAGCCTGTCCTGGTTCTGTCATGGATGTTCAGGGCTCCAGGGACAGAGCCGACAGCAGAATCTCTGTGCATGATGGGAAAACCAGTGTGATTTCCTGGAAATATATTTTTAATTACCCATGGTGGTGCTGCTGATCATCCAGCTCCCCCAGCAGTGCCATCACATGAACTCCAGACCACCTTCTCCTTCCCTGGGGAAGTAAAGATTCTGGCTTTTCCATTGCTGCTTTGTAGGGAGCCAGGGCAATCCTCAGGGAGCATAAGACTGTTCCTGGCTGGAACCAAATGTCTCTTTGTGGCCCTGAGCTGCTGGGAGAGGAGTCCCCGGGGAAAGGAGCTCTCAGGGCAGAACCACAGACCTCCTGGAAGGAGCCCAGCAGTCAGGGTGTGGAGCAGCCCATGGGAAAGACTTTGCACCTGGGAACTGAAACCTTTCCCCACAGTTATCTGTGCTGGCCCCAGAGCAGTTTGACCCACTCGATTCCTCAGCCCTGGCCAGGCTGCTCTGCCCATGGCACAGGGACAGGGGACAGATGCCACACTCCAGCTCTGCCTGAGGGCTGCAGCAAACACAGAGGGCACATCTGCCCCTGGCCTGTGTGCAGGGAATCTCTGGCATGAAGAAATCACAGCCTGCATCACGGATGGGACAGATACTTCTGCAAGAGGCACAGCCACACGTGCTACCTCCCCCAAAAAGGGGATGTGAGCCCCTAGGGAGCAGCCAGGCAAAGAGACACCAATATCCCCAAATCCAGCTGCAGGAAACAGCCCCCAGCACCCCCTGCCCCTGGAGAGTTCTGGGATGGGGTCAGACAGGAAGGCAGCCCTGCAAGAGTGAATCCAGCACATCTCCTCTTCTCTCAGATGGCAGCCTTGGGACAGATGGAGCTTATGGAAGGAGCGTAGCAATGCAGACACATGGTGAAGGGAAGCAGACATTCAGAGGGGACACCACCCTCAGCTCTACCTGGAGGAACCTGTGAGGAGAGGGAAGGCAGCAGATTTTGAGCTGTTTGCACGCCCAGGTGTCAGTGCCAACCTTTCCCACCGAGCAGAGCCCCAAAGGTGGGCTGACACCCCCGGGACTCACCGCAGGGCACGTGGCAGTCGCACTCACAGACATCACAGCGCTGGAACCAGCGGGCCCAGCCCGACTGCTTGGTGACACAGGAGGAGATCTTGATGCAGCCACGGTTCAGGAAGGCCCCCAGGTGGGTCTGGGAGCTGCAGGACGACGAGCACTTCCCACTGATGTCCCACTCGCTGATCTCGATCCGACCCCGCAGGCAGATCCCTGCGGGAGCAGGAGCAGGGCAGGGTCAGGGGGTGCCCACGGGGGGATGGAGGGTCTGGGGGCACGGCTGCAGCCCTGCTCCCCAGCCCGGCAGGGTGAGCTCAGTGGGACCCCAGTGGTACTCACGGAGGCAGGTGGGCTTGGGGGTCCAGTGCCCGTCGGACTGGCAGGCGCTGGCGGGGTCCCCCCGCAGCAGGAACCCCGGCCGGCACCTGTAGCGCACCACGGAGCCCACCCACCAGTCATTCCCGTACACCACCGAGTTGAAATCCGCCTCGGGCCGCCCGCAGTTCACTGGGAACAGGAGTGGTCCTGGCTGCTGCCACCCTGGCTGCTCCCACACAGGGATGTGTCCTGCGTGGCCCCAGGACCAGCAGCCGGAGGGACTCACACACGTGTGAGTGGCACCAAACCTGCCCTCCTCAGGCTGGCTGTGCCCAGCCCTGCAGCACCCCCAAAGCCCCCACCCTGCTCTGATGTTACCTCTGCAGAAGGACTTGTAGCCCACCCAGCAGCAGCTGCCATTGCCACACTGGCTCCTCTTCAGCTCCTTGTGCTTCCCCTTGCAGCCCCCCATGCAGATGGGGGCTGTGCCAGACCAGTAGGTATCCAGGTCTCCTGGTGCCACAGAGAGCAAGGCAGAACTGGGCTGGGGGTGAAGACCACCATTCCCACCAGCTCCCCAGCCCTCTGAGTCCCTCAGAGAGCCCACAAAGGCTCCTCTCAGCCCACCCCACCCCTCGCTGTGCTGAGTGCACCCCCTCACAGACCCCAGCCCTGTGCCAAGCCTCAGCACGGGTGTGGGACAAAAGCCTTGCTCCTTACTGGGGAAGACTGGTCCAGCAGCTCTGGGGCACCCTGCAAGCCCTTCATCCCCCAAAGCCCCTGTTACCTTCTGGGTCCTCGCAGGAGACCAGCGTGGCCAGCACGGCGAGGAAGAGGAGGGCCAGTGCCATGGTGCACACTCTACCCTCCTCCCCTCGCCCCTCAAACCACAGACCCCCCTCTCTGCTCGCCCAGGAGAAAGTGAACTTGGTTTTCCATACACACACAGGACAGGGGATGCTGTAGGACATGGGGGAAGGGAGGCGACATTCCTTTTAATGCCAATCCTCTCCCCCAGCAGATAATCTCTGGCAGATTACCCTGCCTGGACCCGCAGTTTAAAGGGACAACTCCCAGGCACCACAGCCTCTCCTCCACTCCCAACACCCCCAACTCAATCCAACACAATGCAGGCACAGCCGTGGCCTTGGCACGATGTTGGAAAGAGGGCCAGGCTGGGAGTGCTGCGAATGCAAAGCTGGCACAGGGCCCTTCTCTCGAAGGTATCCTTGGCCCAGCTCTGCCAAAGACCGGGGAGCAGGGCCCAGGCAGGGAGGGGAGGGCTGGGCAAGGGCTGGATGTTGCATGCCAAGCCCAGGGATGCTCTGCCTGGATCTAGGAGAACCCTCTGGCCTTCTGTGCTGTCAGGGCGGCTGGGACAGCCCCGTTTCCCCCTGAGCACCAGGTGCTCACTGCATGGCCTTCCCTGTGTTCCAGTGCCCCACATAGCAGTTTTTGGGGGTGCAGGGGTGCACACTGCCCTTCACACATGGATCCAGCCCCAGGACACCTTCAGGCAGCTCTGCCCACTTCATCCCTGCTTCCTGTCCAGCCCGTGGATGGCACCTGCACAGCTCACTGACCCTCACCCAGGGCTGCTCATCACCCTGTCCCGAGGGCACAGCCACCAAACCACACCCAGTGGGTGCAACTAGAAAGTGAGCAGATGGCCAAGGGTTTAGGATAAAGGGATTTCCTCCATTGAACTGGAATTCCAACAGCTTTTGCTCAAGCTGCTTGAGAAAGGAGCAAGGAGAAAAAGTCAGTCAGGCAAAGTGCCTACCCGCCTCCCCCTGGGCTCATCACCTCCATACAGAGGGTAGTGAGGACCCAAGTGTCACTCCAGGGATGCCAGATTCTCACTGTCCTTGTCCAATCACTCGACAAAGGACAAACTGGCCCTGCTCACAAGGCCAGACTACTCCCTGTATTCAAAAAACGCCAGAGCAGGTGCAGACAGCCCTGGAGGAGGCAGCAAAAATCAAACACACAGCAGGAACAGAAGTGCCAGAGCTGAAGCTGGCGTTCCAGTGCCACCTCTGGGGACTTGGAGCAGCACAATCCAGTGCCAGCTGCACGGGGCCAGCAGATCCTGGCAGCTTCTCAGTGCCCACCTCCCACACTGCAGGCCCGAAGTATCCCAGTGTCACCCTCTCACCACATCACAGCTGGCAGGGAACAGGCTCAAACACACACACACCACACAATGCTTGGCCTGGCAGCCTGAGCTTTATTTCTCTTGCCAAAATACACTTTGCCCAACCAGGAGCCCAAACCCCAATGTGGGGAGGAAACCCAGACAATGACAAAAGCAGGATGAAGCTCCCAATGTCCCAGTGCTGCAGTGGCCGGCAAGGGACAGCACTTCCAGCCCTCGCATCCCAGAGACCAGCACTGGCTAATGGGGCCAGGGGTGCAAACACCACCACCAGCACCAGCTGAGCCAGGAAAGGTGATGTGCAGGGAAGTGCTGATGAAGGCACACCATCCCCTGGAGAAACCCTGGATGAGGCAGGACAGGCCTGCTAAGGGCAACATATCTCTCCAGGGAAGAGGCTTCAGCACCAGTGTCTGCTCCACACACCATCCAGCCTGGGCAGTCCTGGCTGAGGAACAGGCTCAGCAAGGACATCACCCATGAGTTCCCTGTGCCAGGCCTAGGCCAAGCCTCCTGGGAGGGTGGGACAGGCTTGCTAGTCCCCAGTTCCCAAAAGGAGCAGACAGACTGCTCTTCCCAGCTCAGATCACTTGATTCACAGATGAGAGACCTATGCTTCCCCTCTCCCCATGCCGACCAGAACCAGCAGCCAGCGAGGCTGGGGCAGCACAGGGAGGAGTCAGCCAGCTGCAGGCAGGTGAAGACAAGCTCAGCCCTCTCCCCCAAGCACTCCCCAACCTCCCCACCCAAGCACATCCCACAGAAACCCAAATTTTCCTCACACAAAGAGGCCAGGGCGCAGCTCACACAATTTGGATGCCCAGCCCTTCTGCTGTCTTCTGCAGCCTGTCCATGACATTCCCCTCCAGCTCCACAGCCAGCCCTCCAGGAGCTGCGCCCTGCTCCTCTGGGGATGTGCTGGCCATGACATAATACACAGTCTCACTCTCCCCGTGCTCGTTGGTCCTGTTCACCACCCGGATGATGGGGCTGCTGGGCTCTTGTTCCAAGGATAATGCAGCTCCCTGGAAGGTGCTGGGCTGAGCTGGCTCAGGGCTGTCAGCAGAGCACGGGGCCGGGCATGGCTCAGAGCCCTTGTTCTCTTCTGCCAGGGGGGTGTCTGCTGGGAGCTCCAGGATGATGGCCTGCAGGTTGCCCTCACCCTCAGGCAGCACCACACACTCGGCTGAGCCCTCCAGGGCCTCCCCACGCTTCTCCCTGTCCTTCAGCAGCTGCTCCGTGAGCTCCACACTCTCGTACCGCACCAGCTGCAGCCGCATGTAGCCGTCCTCGTGCTCCCTGTACCTGGGCACACACGGGCAGGGCATGGGCATAGCCACTCCCAGGAGACAGGGAACAGCCAAGGAAGGGGGATTCTAGGTTTCAAAGCCCTGGGCTGCATAGATAAACTTACTTACTGTGCAAGTAAGATAAAAAGCCTTCAGCCCCCACCGCTAAAACCACACCCACGTGGCAGCTTCTGAGCTTTGTGCCACAAGCCTCGATCATCTTCCCAGTCCCCAGGCCATCTCCTCCCACCACTCTGCTTCACTGGGAGCATTTCAAGCCCAATCCTCTTCTCCCCTCCCAGCTTTCAGGCTCTGGAGTTTCCCAGAGAGGATGCAGCAGAGGCACCTGCTGAGAGGCTGATCTGCAGCAGCTCTCTCTAGCGGGGGACACCCAGACCTGGCCCCTGCCAAGCTCAGAAGTGCCCCACTAGAGGCACCACTGCTGCCCTTGCCCCAGATCTCTGACCCACTGCTGGAGCTGCCACCTAGCACTGTCTCTGTGCAAGATCCCACTGAATGTTTACTGCCCAGTGCCTCCCAGACACTGGGTAAAGGGCCTTGAGCACATTACAAACATCAGGGCCCAAGCACTGCCAGGTCTGTGCTCCAGCAAGACACAGCTGTCCCCTGCCCTGGAGAGGAGGGATTGAGGAGCTAAGGACAGGCAGTACCTGAAGCGAGGATGCCCCGAGGGCCACTTGAACTGGTGCTTCTTCCTGAGGTGGACAGTGAGGTTGTTCCCACGTGTGAAGCACTGGTCACACACATGGCACTTGTACCGGGGCTCGGAGTCACCCTGGGGGGCAGAGAGCGCGCTGTGAGCACCACAAACCTGCCTGCAGCATCACACACGTGCATGGAGGGAGGAACCAGCTTCTCTGAGAAGGCTGATGTGAGGCATCACGAGGGGTGCAAGCCCTGCTGCCTCCCCACCTCGTGCACTTTCCGGTAGTGCAGTTTGATGGAGCAGAGGGACCGTGCAGAGAAACTGCAGGATTCGAACTCGCAGCGATACGCCGGCTCCTTGCTGTGCGTGTCCAGGTGCTTCCTCAGATCAATGTGGTTCTTGCAGCTGCAGGGAAATGGAAGGGAACAAGCTGTGCACACTGTAACACACACACACACAGAGGTGCCTCTGGGAAAAGGGAAAGCCCTGGCCCTCACCTGTAGTCACAGCAGCCACACTTGAAGGGCCGCTCCTCGCTGTGCCGGAAGCGAATGTGATTGCGCAGGGAGGAGGGCAGGGGGCACGTCATGTCACACAGAGGGCACTTGTAGTAGTTCACTGTGCCAAAGACAGGGGCAAACGTGACCCCAGAGCAAGGGGGAGCACTCACTCCTCAGAGGCTCAGCTGGGAGGAGGGGCCTTTACTCACCGTGGCTCCTCATGTGGTCCCGGAGCAGGCGCTCCGTGGCAAACCTCTTGGAGCAGTGGGAACACTGGAACCTCTGCTCTGGGACAGGGAGGAAGGGGAGGGATGGTGAGAAAGGAGACCAGAGCAGAGAGAGCAGCACAAAGAGCAGTGGGTGAGAAAGAGAGGCAGTTAGAGTGGAGCTGGAAGCCCTGCTCTGCAGGCAGAGACAACACACATGGACTACAGAGCGAAAGAAAAAAACCCCAAAACAACACTTGCAAAGACCACCCTGTCTGCCCTTGGCACTGCCTCCCAGTGCACAAACTGGGGAGCAACCACCATACACTGTCAGCACAGGATATTCAACCAGCAAATCCCAGTGCTGCTGCCTTTGCCTTGAGCCCTGCAGGAGGAACAGGAGGACTCACTGCAGCAGTGTGAGCCCTGCCAGCCTCCAACCCAGCCTCAAGTTCAGGTTGGACATCAGGAGGAATTTTTTCATGGAAGGGGCTGCCCAGGGAGGTGATGGAGTCCCCACCCTTAGAGGCGTCCCAGGAATGCCTGGATGTGGCACTCAGTGCTCTGGGCTGGGTGCCAAGGTGGGCACTGGGCACAGGGTGGATGGGGTGATCTTGGGGGGCTTTTCCCCAAACATCGCAGCCCCAGGACCACCCCCTGCCCCTTCCCTGTCCCCGGGGCTTACGGTCCAGGGTGCTCTGCCGGCGGATGTGGTCGAAGAACTTGGTGTTGTTGGCAAACATCCCCCCACAGGTGGGACAGGCCACCACCTTCTCCTGCGTGTGGCTGCGCAGGTGCTCCCGCAGTTTGCAGCGCCCCTTGAAGGTGCAGTCACAGTCTGGGCAGAAGCAGCACAATGAGACCCCTCCCAGGTGGGCCATGAGGCACAGCCTGAGTGAGTATCTTCTGTTTTGGGCAGCAAAAATCCCACAGAGCAGGGGCACAGCAGGGGGAGATCAGTGCTGTACCAGTGCCACGAGCTCCTCCTAATGCCTGTGAGCAGTTGAGGCAACTGCACAAACAGAGAGGGAAATTACAGAAAAAACAAGCTCTAAAGTATAGAAAAAAATAAACTTTTCTAGCTACTAATAAAAGTCCAGTGATAAGTGCTCAGCTGGATCCCCAAAAGCAAACTCTGCAGGACCTTTCACTGTCAGCTCAGAACCACACATACACATATTTTTGGAGGTCTGACACCCTGCCAAGGAGCAGAGAGGTTTCCTGTGCCACATCTGCCACCCAGCCTCATGCAAAGCTCTCTGGAGGGGCCCTGCCTCCACACACAAACCTTTCCAGCCACAGACCACCACGTGGTTCTCCTTCCCTGCTGCCTTGTACTCGGAGCAGAAGCTGTGATCCTCCACATGCCTGTAGAACCACTCAGGGTTATCAAATGATCTCTAGAGGGACGAAGGACAGACAAAACAGAATGAAGAGCTCAGCACAAGCTCAGGTGCTTCCACACAGGGCTCAGCAGAGCCAGCAGGTTGGTGTGCAGGGGGGCGCAGGGCAGCAGCAGCACTCCCTTCCTCACCTCACAGTACTCCCACAGGCACAGGAAGTTCTCCTGGATCTCAGGGATGATGTTCCTGCTCTGGAAGTCCAGCTGGCAGTGGCTGACATCCCCCTGGCCCTGCAGGGCCCGCAGCCCCCACTGCTTCAGCTTGGTGTGGTAGCAGTGGAAGTAGACGTGGCGCACGAGGTCGGAGGGGCTGTCTGGGGAGCAGAAGCCACAGTCCCGCCACAGGCACGGGTACTCCTCTGCAACACACAGCACAGCCAGCCTTCAGCACAGCACCACCCAGGCTGGGAAAGGCCTCTGAGACCACTGAGCCCAGTGCTCAGGGGAGGAAACACCACGGGTGTTTTCCTGAGGTCCCACACTCGGTGTCTCCCCTCTTGCCTCGATGGGCTGAGCACACACAGCCTTTGTCAGGGCACAGACAGCCTTGGTCAGAGCAGACACAGCCTTTGCCAGCTGCTGCTCTTTGTGTTTTTGATTTCCTCTGAAGGCAAAGAGTAAATTACACTTAAAACGGCAAGGCAGGTCATATGGCAGGCCAAGCTAATCTCCAGGCCAATGTTGTGGACAGCACATGCAACAGGCAGCATTGCTGTGCTCAGGGAGGGGAATAGCAAGGCCAGAAGCCTTCTATTCTCAGAGAATGGCAGAACAGGTTGGAAAAGAGCCCATCGAGCCCACCCTGTGCCCCTCCCAGAGCACTGAGTGCCACATCCAGGCGTTCCTTGGACACCTCCAGGGCTGAGGCCTCCCAACCTCCCTGGGCAGCCCCTCCGGTGAAGGAATCCCTCCTGCTGCCCCCCCTGTCCCTGTCCCTGTCCCAGCCCGAGGCCGCCCCCTCCCCTCCCCTCCCCTCCTGCCCCCGGCCCTGGGAGCACAGCCCGACCCCCCCGTCTCTCACAGAAGCCAGACGGTCCCCCCAGGCCCTCCTTCCCCAGCCGCTCACCCAGAGGGTCCAGCTCGTCGCGGCGCTCGGGGTGCAGGTGCTGCTGCAGGTGCTGCCCGACGTGGGCGCAGAACTCCTCCATGCCCGCGGCCACCGCCGCGCACTGCTGCCACTCGCACTGCAGCACCACAGCCCCCTTCCCCCCGCCGCGGCCGGGCGGCATGGCCGGGGCCCCGCGGAGCCGCCCGGGGCTCCCGTGTGCGCCGAGGGGCTCGGTGGGACGCGCGGGGTGCGGGGCCGGAGCGGGGACAGCGCGGGCAGCACCCCCGACCCCACCGCCCCTCCGCCCGCCTCTGCCCCGCGGGGGGCGCCGCGACCCGACGGACCGCGCCCGCCAGCCAATGGCGGCCGCCCACCCGCGACGTGCCGGCCAATCACAGCGCGGGGGCGGCGAGTGCGGGCCGGACCCGGTTGGGAGCGTGGCCCGCGCACAAAGGTTCCGGTGCGCTTTGGGTCCCGAGCAGGGGAGGGGGCGATCCCAAAAACCCCTCGGGATGAATTCCTGGTTGGGTTTGGGAAAACTCGTATCCCTTGGGGAAGGACAGCTGTGGGGGGGTTTGGGTTGGCTCCCTGCCAAACCGAGCTGCCAGCCACGCAGATTCCTCCCCGCTCCCGAGAGAGAAGGGAAAAAGTACCCAAAGACAACCTTAATAAAAAAGAGAAAAAATAATTATATATATATACATATATGTGTGTGTGTGTATGTATATATATGTATATGTATACATATATGTGTATATATACATATTCACATATATTACAATTATATACAATCAAACACTATGAATCTACAGAATAAGAACCCCAAACAACTCCCAAAGGGAAAATGGGGGAAAGGGAAATGAGACAAAAATGGGTAAACCCAAACAAAACAGATACACACACTCGTAAACTCAGGGAAAAGCTCAATAAGTAACTAATACAATAAATTCTCACCAAAACTCCCCTCGAGAGAAGCAGGTCCTTCCCCTCCACACAGCTGGGACAGCAGTTTCTCAGACAGACCTCAGCTCACAGAGATAAGAGCTAAGCTGACACAAAGACCTGAAGGAAGAGAGAGAGAAATCTTCCTCCTTGGTCTTACACACAGCTGATTACGTGAAGGAACGGTGTGGAATACTTCTGTAGTTATGACCCTGTTACCAGGGAGGGCCTAGACCAAACCCAAGAAAACTAAACCCCCACAAGCTCTTCACACAGTGTCAGAATAGCTGGGGTTGGAAGGGACCTCTGGGGGTCACCAGTCCAACCCCCTGCCCAGGCAGGGTCACCTGGGGCAGGTGGCACAGGAATTCCAGGTGGATTTGGGAGGTCTCCATGGGCAGCTGCTCCAGGGCACTCCCACCTCCAGGGGAAGAAGTTCTTCCTCGTGTTGAGGTGGGACTTGTTGTGGTTCACCTTATGGCACAGGTTGTCCAGGCTCTCCCCATCCCTGGAAGAGTCCAAGGCTGGAACAACCTGGAATAGTGGAAGGGACTGGATGGGCTTTAAGGTCCCTTCCAACCCAAACCATCCTGAGCTGATTTCTGGTGCCTGCAGGACAATTCCTTGCCCAGACTGGAGCCCTCCCAGTGCAAACCCAGCCAGCACCACAGAAACCCCACCAGAGCTGGCAGATAACACAACCAATTCCCTTTGCTCGGCCCCCAGAGGGTGGGCTGGAAGGACAGGCTGAATTAAACAAACCTCCAGTGGCTTTTACATCTGCTGTCCTGGGCTTGGTTTTGTGCCCCAAAACAGGGACACAGTTCTCAGAGTTTGCTTTGGCACAGGCAGATCCCTTGCTAAAACCAAGTCGAATTGTATGATTGCATGAATGTAGGAACGTATGATTGTAGGAATGTATGGTTGCATTATTGTAGGAATGTATGATTGTATGATTGCATTACTGTATGAATGTATGATTGTATGATTGAATGAATGTATGATTGTATGATTGTATGACTGTATGAATATATGACTGAGGTGCCCCCAAATGTGCCATGCCAATGCACAATTGCTTCTGTCACTCCCATCACACACACAGTGGCTCTGCCCTTGCTGTGAATGGGAAGCACGTGCCCAAACCCACAGAGTTACAAAGGAAACCTGGGTGTGACGCTTTTTGAAGTGAAAACACGAGGTAAGAGGTGGATCTCACCTCAAAGAAGGCTGGCTGAGGTTCTGTTTCATCTGTTTGTTTGTTTTCTGCAAGGCTGGTTTGTTTGCAGTGTGATTCCTTTGCAACCAGCACAGAAAACACCTGGGCTGGCTGGACAGTACAAAGCTTGAATGGGGCTGGGGTTTAACGTGTGTTGCCCCAGCAAAGTAGACAAATATTCATCCCCAGGAGACAAAAATCCCTGGGCAGGGCTCCAGGTGGCAAAGCAAGCAGAGACAACCCCCTTCTGTGCCACTTCACATCTGCCCACACTTCCCTGACCCACCTGGAGATTCCTGCCCCTTCTGTCACCTCTCAGCCAAATCCTGGACACCTGCAGGGACCAGGAAGAGGTGGAAAAGAATGGATGGGCCAAAATAAGAGTTGTATTTATAAATAAAAGGGTTTTACACACATGGTGAAAGGCCCTACACAGGAGCTTGAATCTTCCATGATCGTGTGATGGCCCCTTGGTCCTGCAAGTTAAGAATATTGGGAATTATTCAGGATATTACTTCAGCTCTACCTTGATGACACAGACACAGCCTTTTCCAGCTGCTGCCCTTTGTATTTTTTATTCCCTCTGAAGGAAAAGAGTGATCACACTTAAAAAAGCCCAGCAAGGCATGTCACATGGCAGGCCAAATTAATCTGGCCAATGCTGGGGGAAGCACATGGAATTGCAGGGAGGGAGGGATCTTCCCTAATGGCCCCACGAGCTGGCAGCAGACTCCACAAGGAGAGAGATTGAATTAGGAGGAACATGCTGGCGCCAGCCTTGCCCTGCTCCTGTGAGATGAGCACGGAAATGCTGCCCATCAGCCCTCCCTGCTCCTACACAAACCACTCCTGGGATCATCTGCCCCAGCACAGCCTGCACTGCACTGACAGCCCGTGCTGGCAGGGGAAATGCTCTCTTTACAGCAAACAGGGAGATGTTTCAGAAGTAGGATGTGTGTTACAGTGATTAAAGAAGAGTTTAAAGGCTTAACTCTGCCCCTTGGTTCAGCTACTGCACAAACAGCTACCCACAGAGGAATGGCTGTAGCATTCCTTTTATTCTGGGCCCAGCAGTGGTGTAAAACAGCTCCTTTCCTGGCTGCTCTTCCCCCTCCTGGTGCCTCCCTGGAGCACAAACTGGCCCTTCAGAAAGGGGACACCTGGCCCATAATGGGGAGCCAAGCCCAGGGGTTGCTGGTGGATGCTCCTGCTGGTCCCATGAGCAGTCCATCCCTTCTCCCTGCAGGTGCCTGTGGATTCCAGGCAGATCCTCCTGGGTTCCCAGTGTCCAAAACACAGTTTGAATGCTGCAAAGCACAGACTAGACTGTGGCATCCCAGAGAGGCAAAATTACTGACCAATGAAGGTCTGCTGTGTGTGCCTTCAATAGCTCGAGAAGAGCCGCGTGTCCCAAGCCTTGTTTTTCCAGCCACATCCCCCACCTGTAAGGAAATGGCTCAGCCCTGCAGGACTTGCCAGCCTTTCACTTTAACCCAAGGGTTTTCTGTCCCTAATCCTCGGGTTTTCATCCCTGAAACATCAGGTGAGGCAGGAAGGAGCCTCTTTGGGAAGGATCCACACTGACCATGCAAATTGGAGCGAAACACAGATCCAGGCATTTGCATTTAAGCAAATCCCAAGTGAGGTATCGTGGAGACATCCCTGAATTGGAGAAAACATATTTCCCCCAGGCTCAGCTGGAAGTTTACCAGGGAATATGAGCAGAGGCTTCACTGCCCTGGGAAGCTCATGACAGACACAACCCTTCTCCAAAGTCCTGCAGGATCCAAGAGCTGGGACTTGTCAGCAGCAGCAACAATGGAAACAGGTGAGTTCTCCAGCACCTTGGCTTTTCACAAGATGCATCCTCATGGAATTACCAGGGAAAGAACATTCTGTGCTCTTCTGGGGGTTATGTTAAAAAAAAAATAATCAGAAAGGATTGTCTAAAATCAACATGTGGCATCTTGAGTGTCTGAAGAATTTAATGGTATCAATTAGCATGTTCTGCCTTCTCTAGGGTGACTTTATATTCCTTCACAGTGCAATGTTTTTCAAAAGGCTGTTAGATCAAAGTGATGTGAAATATGATTCAATTTGCTTGAAAATTATATAAACTCAGGCCTAAATTAGCATTTTCTTCCACAATGCTGCCAATAGCAGAGTTATCTGAAGTTTTAATAGCTCAGCATCAGATGCTGCTGAATAATTCACTGAAAGCAACAGGTTGAGTAGTGTGAGGCTGGGCTGAAAACTTACAAATGGGGCCAGAGGACTGAGCCATTGCATTGCTTAATTAAAGCAATTTGAGCAGAAAAAGCCCAGGAGGCAGAGTTTTCCTTGGGCTGTGGGAAAGCCCTGGTCTCAGTGTATAGGTTCCTCTCAGCTGTAAGAATTGATATCCATTTCTGGCCACTTCTGTCCCCAGGGACTCACTGGTTGGTGGCAGACTCGGTGTCCACCTCTGTCTTTGGGGCACCATCCCTTGAATTGCTCACCTTGTTCCCAGTCTTGGCTGAAGTCTCTGGTTAGCACTCAAAACCCCAAAACCAAGTAGTAATTGCTCCAGATTGCAATTTCTACGGCCCAACAGACAGAATTTGGGGTAACCCCAAGGCAGCACTGAGTTTGTGTTGTTTAACCCCTGTCCCCTTCCCTTTCTAACCTCTAGCTGTGTGTGTGTGTGCACCTGGGGACACAATGTCACAGCAATGAGAGGCAAATTACACACCCTGAAATGCAGAAGGGCCAAATGGTAAATTTTGGAGATCAAACACATCAGCTGTGGAATGGCAGGTTGTGTTCCCTCAGGAGAACGTGGCTGTGTGGTTTCCAAGGGATTAACTTCAAAGTTAAGGGTTGTGTTTTTTTCCAGAAGATTTCAACAAAAGCCAATATGGAAAGTCCTCCCTGGCTCCACAGGTGTGAGCTCTGTGTTCAGGCACAGCCTGCCACGACAAAAGAGTTGTCCCTGCTATTGTCCCTCACAGCTCTCCACCCTCACTTGTGCCAAAAATCCTGCTCACAGCATCCCACAAAACGTTACCCAGGCAGAGACATTTCACCCACTTGTGCCTTCCTGAATAACCTGGATAAAACAGACCCTGCAATTGTATTTGCTGTGAGGACAAAGCAGGCTGAGCAGGCAGCTCCTTTTTCTCTCTGTGATCCACATCAGCGTTCAGAGGAGCCACTCCAGCCATCCCAGGGTATTTCTACCTTTGCTGCACTGAGCTCAGAGCTGGCAGAGGGATGTGCTGAGAGCCAGATGCTTCAGAAGGGCTAAAACACAGCATCCTGTTGAAACCAAAGGGTTAAAGAAGCTTTTGCTGACTCAGAGGGGAAATGTAGGACCCCCTAGAACTGTCTTTGGTAAAATACAAGCCAAAAACCATCAGGCAGCCACATCAGCCACAGAGGGACCTGCACTAAACCCGTGTGGTACCCAGTGTACAAACACAGGGTAGGGCACCTCAATCTTTCCCTGCAGATGAGCAGCTCTCACTGTTGGGCTCCAAAGAGATGATTTTGCATTAATAATCGCAGGTTTTCCTTCCTAACTTGCTTTACAGAGGTGATGGATATGCTTCTTGTGTAACAACCTCTTCCAGCTGCCCTGTGCCCCCACGGAACCCTAATTTCAATCCTTTCAACCCCTCGGTCCCCACAGATTTTGGCAAGCGGGTGTACCAAGGCGTGAGAGTGAAACACACAGTCAAAGACCTTCTTGCTGAAAAGCGGTCCAGGCAGAGCAGTGGCTCCCACTTCAGTGTAAGTCACTCCCCCCACCCCTTTTTGTCTCCCCAAAAAATCATGTCATCAATCCTCTGCTTTAAAGAGCATTGATACGGAGTTCAGGGCATTTGCAATATCAACAGAGAGTAGCAAAAACACTAGTGCTTGCCCCAAAACATCACTGATGGCTCCCTGAGTTTTTACATCAGTGAACTAATGCCTAAAAGTCCTTTTTTCCCTTTCTTTTTTAAGCATATCAGTAATGTTAAATTTCTCATTCCTGTCACATCCTGCACATGACACCTTTCCAAGTCAACTTCCTTTATTCAGTAGCAACACTTGAACAAGTCAGTGCCACAAAAATAGATGTTCTTCCCTGAATGCTGTGCTCCTTCCAGCTCCTCTCTGGCACCCCAGAGTGCCAGGGGAGATGCAGTGATCTTATGGGCTGGAAAGAGGCCAAGCAGCAGTTTGTAAGAGATGATTTCTTCCTAAAGTGGTTCTATGGCAACAGGAAACCTAAGTCAGGTTCTAGTACACTACATTGTTTTTTTTTTCAACCACCAGCCAGCAAAGCAATTGAAGAGGACCCAATATTGCAGTGCCAGCATCCAGTGGCATCCAGTGGCACAATAAACTATTCCCTGTGTGCTCCCAAGACTCACCTGGCACGAGCAGCAGCTCCTCACTTCCATTCCCTGGGAGCAATGGGACACTGACAGAGAAGGAGGGGCAGTCAAGCTGCTGAAACTGTGTCCTGGAAGGAAGGAGGGAGAGCACAAACCCAGGTTACTGGCAGCAGAAGACACATATTAGGAGTTTTAGTGCTCTTTTCCCCACAAGCCATTTGCCTCGGGCTTTAACCTCAAAGGGATTTGCAAGTCCAAAACACTTGCATGTGTTTTTCTCGCTGTGACTTCCATGCACATCAAATCTGTGCACTAAAACAGGCAGAGAACGAGGGCTGGGCATTACCAAATGCAGCCAGATCCAGCCACAGAGATGCTCACAGCCTTCAGCTGCTGCAGAAAGGCAGAAGACCCCCTGAACCACGACAGTCACTGGCAAAGACATGCTCCCACCAGGCAGATATTTAGGAACCCTGCTTTGTGGAGCAGCAGGAAGCAAGTGCTCTGTTTGCACTCAGTGAGGAAACAGCTCCTGGTTGATGATATCATACTTTACCTGCTCCATTTCTGGAGGCAGCAGCTTCAACAGCTGCAATGAAAAGCCATAGGAACTGTAAAACACTTGCTGCTTGCTTTATTGCCCTTGGCTTTGTGTTCCAAAGCTTAGCAGTTGCGTGTCTATCTAATGCAAAATCAGGCCTGGTGCTAATTCCCAAGGAGAGACAAAAAATTATTGTGCAGGGCAAACATCCGTATTTGCTCGAAGATATCATGAAAAGAGCAGCTGTAAGTGCAGATCTGTTTGGCAGAATAAAACCCAGAATCAAAGCAAGTGGCAGATCACTGAGCACCCCTTTGTGTAGTTATGATGCTGTGTAATTTAGCTGCATCTTTTGTTTGAGCGTGATCTTTGCTCCCAAAAGAATCCCTCCACTCAGCTCCCATCTTTTCTCAGAGTGGAAATGGAGAGGTGCACAAGGGAAGCACTGCAATCCTCTGGTCTAAAGGGCATTTGTGCTGAGTGCCCAGCAGCTCTCAGGGGCCAAGGACAGACCACCCAGCAAACCACCAAGGTGCCCTGCTCAGACTCAGCTTGGCTTTTAAGGTGAATTTTCATTACTTCAGCTGCTGTTCTACAAACTGGACCCAGACAGAGGATGCACTGAAGCCAAGGCATTGCCAAAGGGCACTGTAAGTTGCAGGACCAGGTGGTTATTTTGAGCTGGGTCCTTACCCTGAGCCCACCCAAGGCTGCCTTGTGGGTGGGTCACAAGGCATTGAAGCCACCCAGCTCTCTGCAGTGTGTCCAGCCAGGATCTCTGCCTGGCCATGTGCAAGGCAGGCTGAGACCCAGCTTATGAACAGCTCAGCCTGCTGTGGAGCCCAGGGGATGCTGAGCAGACACACTGATGGGCTGCAGAGGATCCAGCCTCCCCAGTCCCACAGAAAGGAAGCGAGGCAGGCAGGAAATGAACTAATGGGTTTCAATTAAGCCGAGCCTTTCATCGCCTGATAAGGAGCGAGGAGGGGAATGAACTGCAGGTCTCTGCAAGCACATGGGTGCCTGCCCTGATGAAGCCCCGATGGGCAGCAGCAGAGGCTTTTGCAGTTGAATGAAGGCAGTAAAGCCCTGGCAGCTCTGTGAGCACCCATCACAGGCGTAGGCACTGCAGTCTTGCCTGGCACACACAGCCAGGTAGTTTCTGTGGTTGTTCAACAGAAGGGAGCAAAGAGTAACTCAGATGCACTGATAACTGGAAATGGTCCATGCCAGAGGTTGGCAGCTGTGCCCAGGGACCCTCCTGGCCCTCCAGCTCTCATCACTGCAGCCCTTTGTCCTTCAGGCAGCACCTGTGCCACCTGCACCTCCCAACACAACTCTTTCCTCTAGAAGTGACGTGGATGCTGAGAGAGGGGTGTCTGCTGAGGCCAGAATTGCATGTGGAGGCACCACTACATAGAATCCTCCCTGAGCTCTGCAGCCAAAAGTGGCCCAGCTGGAGACTGGAGCAAGCCCTGACCCTGGGAAAAGAACACTCCTCTTCATCCACAAGCCAAGGGGCTCCTTCCTAACCCCTCCTGTCACCTCTGCAGCCCGTGTGACCTGTGCAGGCTCACAGCTCATTTTCATGACGGAGCAGGGAGCAGCTGCAAACCTCCCTCAGCAGCAAAAGGAAGTCCCAGCACTGGCAAATTTAATTCAAATCTAAACCTCTAAATTTGGTTGCTTGCTATGGCAGGAACCTCCTGTTTGCACTATGCAAACTGAAAATAGCCTGCCACCAGCAGTGGCCAGGGGACAGCACAGGGATCAGATGAAATAAATGCAGCCATGGGCTTCTGGAGGTCCCAAACCAGAACTCAGTGAAGCCTCAGGTATGAGCTTTGCTCCAGAGCAGCAGATGCCTTTGCCTTTGTGGGCACTGTGAGCACCAGGGTCACTCAGGGCTAATTCTCCATTACCTGGGGGCCAAGAGGAGATTATGATGACCAGGATTGCTGTAGGACACAGGAAGGAAGTGTCTTTCCACAACTGCCTTTCCACACAGAGCCTGAGGGGCCAGGGGGAGCAGCACAGATGAGCTGAGCTGGAACATGGGCAGGGCAGAATCTGCCCATTTCCACTTCCAGTCAAGGGCTCAAATACAAGTTTATTGAGACGTGTTTTGTGCCAACACCAAAAAGACTGCTCAGCATTCTGCCTGCATTAAAGGACTCTGCAGTACATGAGAAAGGAGCCAGTTATCTTGATACTTCCCCTGTTATCAGCTCTACACAAGACCTTCAAAATCTCTTCTTAGCCTACATCTGCTAATATCCCAGAGGCCCCAGGCTTGAAATCATGTAGTTAAGCTCTTCACAGCACCAAGGCTCAAACAGTACATCTGAGTTATGCCAGCACCCTCCAAACTATGTGCTCAAAGAGCCCCTCTGCTTTGAAAAGGCAACTTTTAAAACATCTCTTTATCTTTTGCAGGGCAGCACCAGCACACCACAGTCACCATTTGTCCAAATGCCAGGTGAGGTTTTCCTCCACTGATAAATCCCTTCCATGCAGGTTGGATAGTTGACACAGCCCTGTCTGTTCTCCTCCAAAGGACAGGAACAAGCAAAGGAGCCCTGGAGCAGGGCCACCCCTCAGAGAGAGCCCAGGAGAAAAGTAATTAAAAGAGTCAAAACAGGAACAGCAATAATCTTGTATAAAATTCCCAAAGAGAGGAAAGAGAAGTAATTAAAGCAGGTCCCACCTCTTTTGGTAGAGAAGCCACGCAGAATCCCTTCTTTTCCTTCTGCATCTTCCAGTTTTCCCTGGAGCAGAAGACAGGGGGTACAAAACCAGGAGCTGACCTGTTTTGTCCCTTAAGCTCTTGGGTAGGGAAAGGGGAGTGAGGCTGGAACCTCCTCCCCAAGGGCTATAGCAGAACAAGGAGGAATCAGAGTCTGACAAAACCAGCCTCGATGTCCCTATTTAAAAGGAGGCCTCCTATTTCAAGCCTCCCAGAACACATTTGGTTTGCCACAGATGGAGGTCACAGGCTGGATCAGGGCAGGCTGGGGTGTTAGAAGCACTTGGGCTCACATACCCCTTTCAAGGCAGGATGGATTCTTGCTCTGGGTGATGCTGGAGAGAGAAGGGCTCTAATCTGGACCCCCAGAGGTGTCCATGGCTCTGTGGCTCCCAGATGTTGCTGTCACAGCTTCCCTTTAGCCAGCCTTTTCTCTGCCCACCACAGGCTCGCCCCCCACAGCTGGTTACTACGGTGTCAGGAGATCCTTCACAGCTGAGCTGGAGTTCCACAACACAAAGCAGTTTGCCAGTGATGTCTACTCATCCCCTTTGGGGTCCAAGCCCTTCTCCTGTGATTCCTCTGCCTCTCAGGGCTACCCAGCACTCCTGGACCCGTATCTCACCGACCAGTATGGGGATTACCGTGCTCCCCCTCTCACAGCCAGCACCAGCTCCTTCTTCAGCCCTTCTGCTGTGCCCCCTCTCCTGCCATCCTTCCCCAGTGACACGGGACACTTCCTACTAGTGAGTGAGTCTATGGTTCTGTCACCCAAGGAGGGACCACCCAATTTAAATCCGGGGTTAACTCAGGGTGGCTCGTGTGGGAAGGATGTGGCTGGTACAGGAGGCAGCACAGCAGAGCCCACAGCAGATGGGGCAGGGCTGTGGGGGAAGGCTTTTTCTTTGCTTCCATTTAATTCCCCCTTCTTCCTGTTGAAGGCCAGCTCCTAAACTAACAACCTTCCCTGCTGCCCAAATCAACTACTCCATTAAGCCCCTTGAGTTTCTAGAAACATGCTCTGATACCTCCAGTCTGTTGCCTATCCCCATCCCTGCTGCTTCCCAGGAGCCAGCTCCTCTCACACCCCCAGGACAGAGCTCCTGGACCCCGTAGGATCAGGGTGAGTCAGATCTCCACAGGGATCCTATTCCAGGGCTTGCCCACTATGGATAGGATGGATGTTTCCTTTGAAATATTGCTCCACAGGAACAGAAACCCTTGTGGAACAGGCTCCCCAGTGAACTGCTCATAGCCCCAAGACTGCCAGAGCTCAAGGAGCATTTGGATGATCCTCTGGGGCACAGGATGTGACTTTTAGGGAGAGTCCTGTGCAGGGCTAAGGGTTGGACTCAATGATCCTTGTGAGTTCCTTCCAACTAAGCATATAATGGGATTCTGAGTGTTCCCAGCTGGGCTCCTGGGGTAGAAACGCCATTACCTCCAGGACAAGCTTTTATTCTTAAGGGTCTTTCTTGCCTTCTCTCCCTGCTCTCTGCAGAGAGAGCCCTGGGAGCAGAGCTCTCCCGACAGCCTGGGCCAGTCGGACGGTGTGTGCTCAGACGCCCTGCAAGCGCTGCCTCCCGGCTCCAGCTGCCTCTCCTCGCCTGACCCCGGAGCTGTCCCCCCTTTCCGGGGCTCAGGTTGGACCCCAGCCATCCCTGGAGCCCAGCCCTACCCTCTGCACCCTCTGGAAGATGCCCACTACTCCCCCATCTCACCCTATGCCTTCTCCTCGTTCACATCCATGGGCAATGAGCCGCCCTCCAGGATGAGCCAGCTGTGCCCAGAGCAGTCCCAGGAGACACCACACCTCCAGGAGAGCCCTGCCTGGGCAAAAGAGGATGGAAGTGCCCTCTGGGGGACTTATGAAGGCCGGAGAACTTATTGATGAGAGAGGAGAGCTGGAGGAAAAAGAAAAATGGACCGTTGTTGGAGAAAATTAATTGTTTGTCCACTCTTTCCTAAAGCTGGTGCTTCAAACAGAGGGTGTGATGCTTTATGCTCTGTTCAGAAATACAGTCACTTGGAAATACCACATTTAGCTTAGAGTGGTGCCTTCTAGTGCCTTATGAAAGTCATTGCTCACAGTCCCACTGTGCTACAAGTAAAACACAGAGCCTGAAAAATATCTGCACCTTATGGGCCTTTCCTGCAAGCAAGGACTTCAGGCACTCCCTAGAGGGCTTTTCCAACCTTAAGGATGTAAAGGCTCTACAGGGTGTTGGCCTCACCATTCCTCCCACCTGCAATGCACAAAACTCACCCTCCCCAAAATCCCTTTTGCCCTCAGGAAGCCAGAGCTGTTCCCTCCTTGCCTGCACCAGATGCACACATGCCTGGTGCCCAGGGCAGGAGGGCAGGCTGCTCCCACTGTCCAGGTGGGCTGCCACTGGGGACAGGGCTGCTCTCCAGTCCCGGGGCCAGCCCTGGTCCCACGGCCACTAGAGGTAGCTCTGCACACACAAACACACCCAGGAGCCCTGTGGAACCCTCACACACCCAGACTGCTCCGTCCCTGGAAGGGGCCACCCCATGTGCCCCACCTCGCCCCCAGCCTGGCACCCACAGCAGCAGCAACAAAAGCCTCTCTGGGGATGAACGGGAGCATTCCAGCACCTTGGCATATGTAGTCATGAGATGCCTTAAAGCTCTCCTTGCCTTTCCTCCCCAAATCCTTGGGCTGATGGGGTATTTGGAGCCTTCACAGCACCTTGCAGGGATCATAAATAGCACTGGGGATACAGGATGGGTCTCAGAGCATCCAGCCCTTGTGCCCCCAAACCTGAGTCCTGCACGAGCCCACAGCCCTGTTCCACATCTCAGCTGGCACCACTGCCAGGCTGAAGCTCAGTGACCATCACTTATCTCAGCTGTTCCTTCCTCCCTGCATGGACAGGGGCACCAGGCCACTCTGGCTGTATTGCCATCAAGCTCTGAGGGAGAGAAGAAGGGACAGAAGGTTTTTGAGCTGTCTTGGAAGTGTTTGACCCACTCCAGCCTTCAGCTCTTAGCCAAGACAAAGTCTCTGAGAGCCTGGAAATGCTCCCAAACCCAGGTCAGCAGCTTCATTGGGAAGCAGCCCCAAAAATGGAAGGGCTCCAGGTCCCAGATTGCTCAGAGAGGGCAATGTGCTGCCCTGTGACCCCTCTCTGCAGCCCCCCCAGCACAGCACACTCCTTTTGCTGCATGGCAGGTGGGCAGAGGGCTCCACTCCAGGGGGATGTGTCCTTGTAGAGCCTGTATGAGCAAGGCTTGGCCTACCAGAGCTTGCATTTCAGTGCAAGAACAGCCTCTCTGCTGTGATCACTCCCCACAGACCTCAAGTGTATTTGTTCAGCTTAAAGGAGAAGGAAAGACTGGGCTGTGACAACAGCCAAGCTGAGCTGCTGGTAGATCATTAACAGCCTGGCCTGCTCTCTGCCTCAGCCAGAGATCCCCCGAGCACTGCAGAGGCTGAGATCCCCAGGGGAAAGCTCAAAGGCAACCTAAAGACCCCAGCAGTATTGCATGGTTTGTCCCAAAAGCCTGCCATCCTGCACACACTGACCCCCAGCAGCTGCAGCTCACAGGGCAGGCCAGTGCTGGGGCGTGGAAGAGGGAGAGGCCCATCTGCAAAAGCAAAGAGTCTGAATTAGGGCAAAACACAAATAAACTCCACTGTGAGCCCAGCATGTGGGCAGAGGGAGGGACTGCTGTGGCGAGAAGTGGGGTGCAGGTATCTTCAGCTACCTGGGTACCCAGGGCAGCCTCTTTGTTACGCCCCGCCCGCCCCACTGCCATTTTGGCCCCAAACCCTTAGTATTTGGCCTTAAAATGTGGAAAAATGGGCAAAAAGCAACTCGGTCCCTTGTAGAGTCCTCTCTGCAGGTAGCAAATGAAATATGAGAGGGCTGGAGCCCAGCCTGTGCATCTGAGGGGAAAACACTGAGCTGGTTTTGAGGCATCTGCTTCATTCTGGGAAAGATGAACAAAACCCTGCAAATGTCCCGAAAGCAAAGGGTGGGAGGGGTGGCCCCACCAAATCTTATTCCCCCAGACCCTCTGCTAGATGGGGATGTGCTCAGTTTCACAAAAAGATAGCCCATTTTGTGGAGCCTTTGAATATTCAAATTGAAAGTATCGCGCAATCATTGATTGTCAAATCATTGGTTTCTAGAGGTTTTAAATACTTGGCATTAGGAGAGAAAAACTCAAACTTATACCCGTAGGGATAAAACAATAATATTGTCGGGATCCACCTGCCACTGCCACCAGGCAAGCAGGTCCCTTCACCCCCCCGATTTCCAGCCTGTCTCCTCTTGCCCCCTTGGCCAGCTGTGGGGCCGGGGCCGTGGCCATCCAGCTGCTGCACCGAGCCCCCTCTGCGGCTCTGCCCGCTCCAGCGCACCATGTCGGGTAAGCCCCGCTCCGCCCGCCCCGTCGCGCCGCCCGGCGCCCCCTTTTTGGGGCTGTTTCGGGGTTCGCCGGGGTCACTCCGCGAGCGAGCCAGGCGATGCCGCCTTGCCAAGGCAGGAGGAAGCGGGGGAGGGCGGGGAGGAGGGAGGGAGGAGGCAGGGGAAGGAGCGGTGCTGCCCGCCGGCCGCCAGCGCTGCGGGGACGGGACGGGGCGCGCCGGGCAGCGCCGTCGGGGGAGCCGCGGATCGCACATCGCCCACTGCCCACTGCCCACTGCCCATCGCCCAATGCCCACTGCCCATTGCCCAGCGCCCACGGCCCATGACCCATCGCCCACGGCCCATTGCTCATCACCCATCGCCCACGGCTCATCACCCATCGCCCACTGCCCATTGCTCATCACCCATCGCCCACTGCTCATCACCCATCGCCCACTGCCCATCGCACATCGCCCGACGGCGCTCCCGCCGCGATCCCCGCGGGGCGGAGGGAGAGCAGAACGCGCATCGCTGTGTGCCCTCCCCGCACGCTGCTCCTGGAGCCCCCAGCCCCAAGTCCCAGCCTGTCCTTGTCGCCCTGATCCTGATTCCCCGCCTGCCCTGACCACCCTGTGCCCACCCTTGCCGCTCTGCCCCGTCATCCCCAGCCCCATCACCCTGTTCTCTGACCCCCAGCCCCATCACCCTGTTCTCTGACTCCCAGCCCCATCACCCTCTTCTCTGACTCCCAGCCCCATCACCCTGTTCTCTGACTCCCAGCCCCATCATCTTGTTTTCTGACCCTCAGTCCCATCATCCTGCTCCCTGCTCCCCAGCCCCATCACCCTGCTCCCTGACCCCCAGCCCACTCTCACCACACTGCCCCTTGATCCCAAACCCACCCTCACCACCCTGCTCCCCCACCCCAAGTCCATCCAATCTCCCAGGCTGTCCTTGTCACCCTGCTCCTGATTCCCCACCTGTCCTGACCACCCTGTGCCCACCCCCACCTTGATCCCCAGCCCTATCACCCTTATCCCAGACTCTCAACTCCATCACCCTGTCCCTTGACCCCAAACCTACTCTCACCACCCTGCTCCCTGACCCCTGGCCCCATCCCCCTGTTCTCTGACCCTAAACCCACCTTCACCAGCCTGCCCAGTGCCACAGAGCTGCCCATGGCCCTGCTAGGGATGCTTCACCTGCAGGCAGGTGCCTCAGGGTGCCAGAAAAGCAGGATCCTCGGGGAGCAATGCTCTGCCATGGGAGCTGGGGGTGGGGGCTGCCTGCCAGAGCCCCTGGGGGATAGGTGTGCCCACACCTCACCTGCTGCTTTGTCTTTAAGCTGCCCAGAGTGTAGCCTGAGCTCTGTCCAGCTGCCCATGCTAAGAGGCTGTAGGCACCATGAGCTCAAACTTGCAGAAGGGGCTGCTGTCTCAGAGCCCTGCTCTGGCTATAGGGAGGCCTGGTATCTCCATAAATTCAGCCCTTCCCTCCCCTCCTTTCCCCCACTTTCTCTTTGTCGAATACAAACAAACCATCAAAATATGAGGCGAATAATCCCCAGCTGAGCAGAGCCCAGCAAACTGCCCTGGAGGCTCAGCCTGTCACCTCCCCGGAGGGACATGTGTGCCTGTCCCAGCTTGTCCTCAAGCAGAGCACCACGGGGACACTGGGAGGGCTGGGCAGGACCCTGTACATCCATCAGCACTGGGAGAGGTTGTGGCAGAAGGGGACAGTGCCTACAGTGTGGGATTTCCTGGGCATGTGGGCAGAACCTGCAAATGCAGCCCTGTCCTCCTGCCAGGATCTCTTGGAACTTTGCAGCTGGTGACTGCCTTGCAGAGGGTGTTGTTCCACGTCCAGAGGTGGCACTGGAAGGCCAGGTTTGCCCCTGGCACTCTTCTTCCCTGCTGGGGGTTTATTTTTGGTGCCTCCTTCAGGGCTGTCTGCTGCCTGCTCTGGCATTTTTGGGTACAGAGAATGGCCTGGGCTCATTGTTCTTTGTCATATGAGTTGGATTAAAACAGCAGCAGAAAGTTAGGACAGAAGCAACTGCCAGAGGCTTTAAGTATTTTACCAGGAGTACAAGTGAAAGTGATTTTTCAGAATAACTAAATTCTTTGCCATTTCCTGTACTAAAAATCCCTCATCAGGTAATACCTGGTGATTACTGAGTGGTTTTGGCTGGATTAAAGACATCCTAAATTCTGTTTGAAGTAAATGGGAGTTGTACGTGGCCAAAGTAAAGAGATAATCTAGGCTTTGCAAGATGTGATTCATGAAAGCAATCATTTTATTTGTGTTTTGTTCAGCCCTCTGAACAACCACCCACATATTTCCATTGTTTTATTCCTAGTCCTCATCTGCCAGATGAAGTGCTTCCCAGATTTATTTTCAGGTCTTGAGAGAGGCAAATATGTTAGGAATTTAAATAAATTCAACAGCAGCACCAGATGGAGCTTGCTACTAGGAAAGCTGGAGGGAGGGCAGGGGGAAGAAGGAGAAAGAGAAGAATAAAACATGTGGCTACTAAATATTATCAATACCAACTTTTTGATCAGTGTCTGCTTGTCACAAGCTTGAATAGCAGGGGTTCAAAAGGGCTATAAAGTGTGATTGCAAGTGACTTGACAGTGACCAGTTAATCATGTTAACTCTAAGTAATCTGTGTAGAGCATGCCTGAAAATATGCTGGATTTGGTCTTTGCTCTGAGAGTCTCCCTTCCTGTAAGGTGTTATTGCCCAAATTCTTCCAGGAAAGCCCAAGGTGTATCAGGGTGTCAGAGTGAAGATTACAGTGAAGGAGTTACTGCAGCAGAGAAGAGCACGACAAGCAGCAACTGGCTCAGCAGTAAGTAAAAATATTCTGTTGTTTGTTTTGTATCTTCTCTCTTCGTGTGTTTTTGGGTTTTTTTTGCCAAGATTGTAATCTCTGGGCCAAAATGACTACCAAAGTCTGAGTGTGACAGGCTGGTGAGGATGGGGGGAAAAAACCCATTCAGCCAGTGATCTAAAGGGGTGAGAATCTGTGCAGGGAGAAAGCAGAGCTGGTGCTCCAGAAACATCACTCCCTCTGGGATGGGAGGGAGGAGGGGATGGAGGTCTGTGTGTACACACACACACACACACACACATGTGTACACTCACTCACACTTCCAGCCTTTAGCTCCAGCCACTCCAGGGATTTGCATAAAGAGGCTGGTAAATAATGATTTCTTCCTGGTTCGTGACACTCCAGCTCTGGAAGGCTTTCAGATTTCAGCTCCCTGTACCTTGTTGCAGCTGATTGCACAAAAAGTTGGTCAGAGAGGGCTGGGTGAGCAGTGCCCAGAACTGCCAGGCTTTGGAAATGCTGGGTTACTCCTTCCCTGCAGCCCTGACAGCAGCAGCCTCTTGGTCCCAGCCAGGTGTCCCAGGGCTGAGTTGAACTGGTTCTCACTTCCCACCACCAGTTTACACAAGCCCTGTTGTGCCCACAGAGGAAAAAGTGAGCAGTGGCAGTGCAGGGGTTCCCTCTGTGCCCTGCTCGAGGTGTGTGCAGTCCTGCAGAGACCCCAGGGTTTGCCTTGTCCCAGCCAGAGAGGACAGGGGCGCTCAGTCCTGCAGGCACTCCCAGCCCAAAGAGCCACTCTTTCATGAATTAAATGCGTGGGATGTGCTAGGAAGTTGTTGCCAGGGAGATGAGCCACTCACTTGAGAGCATTTTGAATAAAGGAAACGAAGTCTGTATGAATTAGAACTGAGAGGGGAAAAAAACCCCAGTCCTTGTATTTGCAGGGTAAAATCCTGGTCCCAAACAACAAGCAGCAAAACTCCCGTTGCTTTTGGGGTGCATTTCTCCCTCCCAGCAGGCCAGGTTCCGAAAACTGGGTGATCTGTCCACTTGAGCTTCCAACATCCCTTTTCCCAGAGCTGTGTTGGAAGGGGGAGCAGTGCCAGGGCTGGTTCTCAAACATCCACACCAAGCACAGCAATCCACTCGGGTGCCCAGCCAGGGACACCTGCAGTTGCCTTTAGTTAATTCTCAGTAATATCCATCCCTACGAATTCTTTGGGATCCTTCCACTGCGGAGTTCGTGGTCCTGGAAATTAACACACGTTAGTTTCAAAGGCATGAGTTTTAAGACACATTAGTTTTCAAAACAAACCTCTGCTGAGTCAGTAACGCAGTAGAAAAAGCACACCAGCAGGGTGCTGATTCAAGGGCTTTACACCAGGCTGATGTTGTTCTCCTCCCGTGCTGTTACAGGCTCAGGGAAAATCATGTTATGCACATTAATCTAAAGTTCTGTCGATGCTAGGGAAGTGTTCCAAGTCACAGCCATAAGGGAAATAGGGCTTCCATAAACAGGTTACACCAAAATCCAGACTTACCTTGCCATCCCCTGTTCCCTCTCCTTCCTCTCTCTTTTTCCAGGTCTCTTGGGGCAGCAGCAGTATCCAGTTTTCAGAGTCTGTGTCTCCGCCTCACCCAGGTTGGTACAAAGCCCATGCACGTGTCCCTTCCCACTCCCTTCCCAATTTTTCCCAGAGCCCAGAGTGTGTGCAGCCCTTGGCTGAGTCAGGCATTACCTGCAGTGCAGCCAATCAGCACCTGAAAGGAGCCCATGAAATGCAGATGAGCTGCACATTACCCCGCTCAGGAGCACTCTCACATGCTCTCACTTGTGCAGGGCATTTTTCCCACAGCAGGGAACAAGATCCCCTGCAGGAAGGGATGCTCTAGGTTATTCCCTAGGGAATAACGCTGCTGGCATCACCTTCTGTGGGTCTCACTGGGCACAGAGGGGCAGATTGCCCCGGAGCCCTTGGCTGAGTTCTGTTCTCTTCTCACTCTCCTGGCAGCACCCTTAGCAGTGAGAGAAGTGTCAGGTTCTCAAGGAGACAAAGCGTTCCCTCCTCCTGCGTGTGAATATCCAAGGAAAGAGGAAAGGGGTGGGGGAATAGCGCTTTGGGCTCACAGACCCTTCAATTATTCCTCAGCCAAAGCACAGAGACAGAAAAGGTTGTAAATGCACACGTGGCATGGGCAAGGGAAATACTGAATCATCAATAGTTGGGAATCAATTTGCTTATGCTAATAAAGAATCGGGAGACATACCAAAGGTTTTTCAGGCTGGAAAACCTCCATCAGTTTATGTATTTTGGGTGCTTCCCACTTCCTCCCCAGGTCCAGCTAAACACTGCCACCTTGAACCTGCAGTGTGCAGTTCCACTGCCCTCAGACCTGGGCTCTTCACGTGGACAGGGCTTTGCTTTTAACCACGTTTAAACACAGGATGAAAAGATAACAGTTCTGAAAAGCCAGATCTGCTGTGAGCTTTCCAGGAACTCACACTTGGGCCAGTAACACTGTGTGCAGGCAGTGCCACGTTATCCCTGAATTGCTCCATTGGGTTTGCTCAAAAGTTTGTCACCTGCCTGGCTGTTTGGAGGATAAAAGAGGAAATTATTCTCTTGTTATCCCCTTTTTCCTGCAGATGTAGCTGCCCTCTGTCTGGAGATGGGTGAAGCATAGGCACAAGCCATATGCCAGGCTGTGGAGCATAAATCACTGCATGGCAAACTTCTGGGTCTGTAAACATTTGAAGGGAGGCTGGAGGGTCAAGAATCTGAGGGAGTTTCCCTGTGGATCCCAGTGCAAAGTGCCTGGGGCCAGAAGAGTTTCCAGCAGTGTTTAAAGAGCTAAAGTCTCCCCATGTTATTCACATGTCTTTGAGCATTTTCCTCCTGGTTTCTGCTTCCCTAGACAATTCACCCTGAACTTGAATAACCTTTTCCTTTATCTAAATCCACAGGGCTACTGTACATATGAGAGCACTGAAACCTCACCTGGGGCAAAACCTGCCCTCTGTGAAGACTGACTCTGAATAATCTGCTCCTGTCTGGTCTCCCTTCTCTCTCCCAGCCCCTTTTGATGCAGAGCCCATCTCTTCTGTTCCCAACTGCTGTCCATCCTGGCAGTTTTCCAACTGCCTCTCCTGCGAGGAAAGCCCCAGCTACCTGGAGCAGCTCCTGGATTCCTGTCTCCAGTCGGATGCAGCCTCAGACCCAGCCTGCAGTGCTTTCCAGCCGTCCTCACACTACACCTCAGACACCTTCCAGCCAGTCCCCCTCTGCTTTAACCAGGGCATGGTAAGCTTGGAGTCCCAGGGGAGCAGCCACAGGTGCCCCCAGGGGCAAGTGGGGAAGGGAGTCACACCCTGGGGCAGAGCAGCAGCCAAGCACTTTGGGAATCTGGCTGCTTTGAGGGGACTGGGGCACAGCCAGTGACACAGGCTGCTGCTGTGGGCTCCGAGTGCTTTCCCCTTGGGGGGCCAGCCCAACCAGGACAGAGGCTGAAGAAGAGGGGATGTTCCTTCTACACATCCTGCAGATTGTCCCTGTAGCTTTTCTGCAAACAGCAGCCCAATTCCTGCTAGTACCTGTCTAACTCACAGAGAAACTCCCTGATGTCACTGTGTCTCTTGGATTTAGACCTCCAAGGACAAAACCATCTCCCTGGGCAGCCAGACCTTCCTGACGAACATATGTGAAAGTTCTGGCTGCTCTCCACATTGCCCAGACATCCCACAATTTCCCCAAACAACACCCTGAAATGTCTTTTTTTTTTTTTCTCCCTTTTTTCCCTTTCCCCCTCTCTCTCTCAATCTCCAGGCTGCCAGCTCGCCCAGTTCAGCTGATCTGTCCAGCCCAGTGACCTACAGCTGCTCTCCTCCTCAGCTCTCTCCTCTCACCCCACTGCCCCACAGCCCACCCGTCCCTGCTCTGGACCCCAGGACCTCCAGCTGCCCTGGGGAGGAGTGGTCCTGCCATGCCCCCTGCCCCTTCCCCAGCCCTGCCTGCTGCTGCACAGCCTGTGTGTCCCAGCACATGGACAGCAGGCTCCCCCAGTGCTTCCCCTGCCCCAGCACAGACTGCATGGACTACCTGCCCACCCTGGCCGTGGCTGAGGACTTCTTCAGGAGGGACAGGAGCTGTGACATCTGCTACAGCTAATGGGGGCTGTGGTTTTACACATCCACTGTATCCAAATCAGATTAATTGCCCATGAACTATGCAAAGTTGTGCTGCCTAACACAGTCTACAGTTGGTCCTTCACTACTCAAACATTTTTGTACATGATGCTGTCACTACATTAATCCTCCTGTCATGTATGGTCAGGGGTGTTTTGTTGTTGTTGTGGTGGTCTGGGTTTTTTTTTCCCCTCCTGTCTGTTTTGTTGATGTTGTTTTTTAAAGAAATCCAAAGCTGCCTTATCAAACACATCATTAAACCAGCTCTTTTTGATACAAATAAATAATTTGGTGCACATGCTGGAGCCTGTTCATTCCTATGTGATAAATGTCAATGCTTTTCTCTTCTGCTAATGATCCAGTGTGCTGACCCTGTTCTCACAAAGGCAAGGACCTGCACAAGGAGCAATTACACAGTGCCATGAAGGGTCTCACTTAACCTTTCCAGCAGATAAAAAAACCTATTAAAAGTGCCCCAGCACCCAGCACTCTCCCCAGAGAAAGCAGTGCAGCCCCTGCTCTGGTGGATCTGCAGCTCCTCACCCAGTGCTCCTGCTCAGGCTGCCCTGCTGACATTCCCAGTGGCTCTGGCAGGAAAGGAAAACTCCTGTTTTCCACCCAAGCCCAGGGCCCCTCGGAGCTGCACAGAGGTGCAATCCCGTGCCAGACTTCTTTGGCTGCTGCTCAACCCCAGCTTGCCTGTGAGAGGTGAGAGGCTGATGCAGTTTGGCAGGCCTTTGTAGAACTGGGGCTGTTGATAACATTTTTTCTGCACCTTTCAGCATAAAGACCTGAACAGGAGCTAAATGATTTTTTTTTGAAGTAGATAATGGGAAAGTTATACCTGAGTATTTCCTGTTTCTTGCATAAACCAAGACCTTTCTAAGACTGTGTCTCACCTCCTTTTAATATTACTTGGTGAGGCAGATTGCCAAGACACCAGTTTCTCAGCTGAGCACCCAGACTGGAAAGAAAGAAGCATCCTTCCATATTAAATCCAACAAAAATGAAAAAACTAACTGCAGTTATGAAAACAAAGACATAAGTTAAGTAGCTGAATGCTCCCCTCCTCCAGACACTTCTACACTTAGCTGAAAAGCTTTCCATCCCTTCACTTTATGTAAGTTAGCAGGGTGGGTTTTTTTCCAAAACCTGCTTTAAATTATTTTGACAGCTTCAAATAATATCTTTCCTTCTCCCCTGTTGATGCCTAATTAATCTCAGGGTTGGCCAAAGTGCTAAATTCATTAAGCCACAGAAATCTTGCCAACAGCTGTATTTTTGCAGCAGTTGAAGGTGTGATCACCCCTGCGCAGGGACACTCTGTTAGGTGTCATTTTAGTGGTGCTGGCAGGTGCTTCAGCCCCTGAGTAACTTCAGCCCCTGTGAACACATCTTACAGCAAGGATAGCAGCATTCTAAGCCTACACACCAGTTCCAGCAGGGAAGTCAAGGGTTAGAGTCTAGCAACACCCCTCACGTCCACAGCAGGAGGGTATCATTATTAGCAGGGTGCCCATTTCTCAGGATTTCGTGGCAGGGCTCTGCCCCACACAGGACTGATCTCTGCCAAGGCTCTGCTGGGCACTGGGGAGGTTGTGCCCATCACTGAGCCTGTGGCTGCTGCTTGGGCATTACCCCTTAGCACCAGCACTGTGAGCACTACAATCCACCCTACATCCCATTCTTATCCCTGTTCCTTGGATGTTGCCTGATCCAGGCTGAAAAAGAGTACTCAGTGGGGGAGACCTTCCTCACTCCCAGGGCTTGTGGGTGGCTGAGCTCCTGAGATGGTGTGCTCTTCAAGACAGCACATATTTAACATCCAGTAGCCTCAGCAGCTCTGAAATTACCAACTATTCTACTGGGACAAGGATATTTCCAGCAAAATGTTCCTATGCACCAAGGTCTCTGGGTTCTAACAGCTTCCATTAATTATCACTCTCCTCCACCCCTCGCAGCCTCTTCCCATTGCTCTGCTGCTCCTTCTCCAGTTGTTTTGCAATGTCCCAGACTGGAAAGAGTCTGAGATGTTCCCAACTCCATGTCAACAGCTCCAGGCCACACACACAGTGCAAGTAAAAGCTTGCTGAGTGTTGACACAAGGTCTTGTTGACACAAGAAAGGAAAAAACACAACAGAGGAGCCATTCAAAGGTTGACTGTGCGTTTGCTGGCTATGAGAAGCATATTCTTTCCCTGCTTTATCCCCCCAAAAATAAAAAAGGAGTCAAAGGAAAGTAACTTGGGCCATGTCTCCAGCAGAGCTGGCACAGCCCTATTGAAACTCTGGCATTTCATCAGTCTGTGCCAGGTGAAGCCCTGGCAGCCTTTATAAACATGTGTTTACATAGAAATGAGGATCATCTCATGCCTACCAAAGCCATGAATAACTCCAGAAGTAACCTGCAGTTAAAGAGAAAATAAAAGGTTCTTATTTTCAGGTTCTTTATGAGTTGCACAGTGTTTGATCTAAAAGTTTGGCTTGCCAGCCGACTGACAGCTTTTCTATGGTGCCACTTCAGAACATTAGTTTGGTGATAACGAGCCTTTGTTATTAGCAACTTATCCAAAAGCCACAGGTAGGAAGAGATAAAGTGTGCAAATAAAGGGATATCACACGCTGCCAGGTACACAAGTCCCATTTCCCCCGAAAACAGCCATAAAAAATGGAGGGGTTAACTGTGAACTCTTTAAATCAACGACATTCAGGCCAGTACAGAAGATTCTCAGGGCACCTTTGAGCCTTGAAAGGGCTTGTCTTGTTCCACCGACTGCTTGGAAAGGGAAAGGTGCTTTACATGCACAGGGAAGCAGCAGCCTCCAACTGTCTGGTGGCTCCAGTCCAAAGCCAACACGAATAACTTGTTGATTGTGGCTTCAGAGCAGCCCTCTGATGTCTGAGCTTTGGGAATGTACCTGGAGAGAGAAGGAATCCTTCCTGGGGCTGTCACGGGCTCTTCCCACTGCAAACCTCATCTACCATCTCCAAGTAACACCAGCTGCCAGGGTGATGCTGTGAATAAGCCACATCCCCCCCAGAAGGATATTTTCTCTGATATTCTGGAGGTGGTGATGATGCCAGATGACCACATTGCAGTTTCAAACAGTGACAGCCATCACACTGCTCTGCATGAACAGCCAGCAGCAGGCAGGTGACACAAATGAAGAGAAAAGCCACTCTGGGAAAAAAAAAAAAAGCTCATGTATGTTGATTGTTTGCTTGCTGCAAAAGGACTTCAGTCATCTCAGTGACATTTCCAGATGGCAAGAAGGTTTTGGCATTTTCCCCAGTGCATCACATGCCACGTGCTGGTCATACTTAGGCACTTTTGTTGCTGGCAAGTTCAAGAGATGAACACTTTTATTGATCATTTTCTCTTGACCCATGGTGTGGCCTCACTGATACAGTTATCACTGCATTCAGGGCTTGCTATAACATCCTTCAAAGTAAGAAAGCACATGCTTTTGCTGGCCTATGCCCAGATAGATGCAAATTTATGCAAACACATGCAAATACACGTCTGCTGCTTGTGTCAGCGGATGCTGGCAGGTCCATAGATATGATGTAGTGGGAAGCAAGAGCAAAACTGCAGAGGGGAGGGCTGGGAAATCGAGACCTCTGCATTTCTTAAGAGCTTTTGTTCAAGTCTGCTAAACAGTTGTTTAAACACTCCAGGCCCGTGAGACTGACAAGTGCTTCAGAAAATCCCACGCCACTGAGTCAGGCAGTGGGTGATCCAGGAAGTTCTGCAGTGATTTGAGAGCTCTGCCCTTCCCTTCACCACTCTGTCCTGTCAGGGAGAACAACCTGTGCAGCACTGAGGAATCAGCAAACTAGAATGCAGAGGACTGAGGATGGGACACCCTCTGCACAAGGGTGTCCAAACATGGCTCTGCCTCCCTTCAGGCACTGCCTTCAGGGTCCTGCCCCAGCAGACACTGCTGGCAGTGATTGCACAGCAATTCATGAGCCATTCCACAGAAACACTGAGAAGAGCCTATTAAAACACCCCCTCAGATGAGAATGGGAACAGGAGGGCACTCACCAATTCCACTCTGGCCCTGCTGTGCACAGACCCACACAAGTTTTCTACCCTGCCCATGCCTAAAAGCTTTTTGAGACCCAGAAGGGTCCTCTGTCTCCTACACAGGCTCAGATGAGGGTTCAGCTCCCACCCTGAGGAGCTTGCTGAGCTATTCTGTGCCATCAGGGCTGGAGATTTGGGCTGGATTGGACATCTCCAAGAGGAATCCCTGCACTGGGAAGCACTGAGGAGCCACCCAAGCCTGTGCTGCTGAGAACCTGCCCCGGGCTCCTGGTTTGGATGGCCATTCCCTCAGGTGAAATACAGCTTGGATGTCTCCTCATGCTGACTTGACCTCTTCCATCCAGCCTCTTCCCTTCCCTGAATTCCCTTCCTGAATTCCCAGGGCAGCAGGACCAGTGGTAACTGCACATCACAAAGGCTCCAGCATTTCAACCAGCACCTCTGTACAGGACCTAACAAGAGGCACAGTTTGAGGGTGTCTTAGAGCAGCATTTCTCAGCCTTTTGTAGCCAAACCACCACTTGCTGCTCCATCACCTCCTTGGGTTTCAGTTGCCACCAAATCAAAGCCTGGCTGTGCTTCAAACATTTACTTATCTATGTAACAGCCATTTGCTCTGCTTGCCTCCTTGCTTGCAAGCAATGCTTGAGGTTTATTAGTATTCTTTGGTAGCAAAATTAAGTTTTCAGCCACTTGGAATCTCATCTTCTGGTGGCCCACAGGTTGAGAAACACAGTCTTTCCACCCTGTGGGAGCAGGGACGTGTTGGTGAACCTCACAGTCTTTATGAGAGGCCTGAGCTGAAGATGAAGCCATTCCATACATTGCAGGCACTCTAGGATCTGGCATTTTGGTGGCAGGAAATGAATGCAGATGCAACTTTCCCTTTCTTCAGCAAATGCCTGACCTGCCAAAACACGGAGAAGTCCATAAAGTACCATCTGAACCCAAACATACACACACATATACATATATACATGCAACTAAGGACACATGCAACACATCAGGGGGTCCCAGGAGCTCCAGGAACCTTTTCCCACCTGCAGGCACCAAGCCCAATGCCCCCCTGAGTGTGCAGGTGAGCAGCAACCCCATACCTGATCCCCAGCTTTGCCAGGAGGAGCCATGTGGATCGGCTGGTCGTTGTCCAGGTTTCGGATGCTCGGGTCTGCCCCGTGCTCCAGGAGCAACAGGATGATTTCCTTCTGGTTCTTGGCACCTGGCAGTGCAGCTGCCATGTGCAGGGCTGTGTTGCCATGTGCCTAATGCAGTGGGGGGGAAAGGAAAAGAGGGAAAAATCCCAGATAAACCTCCTGGTAAGCTGTGCCACCTACTCAGAATTGCCCTGGAAATGGAGATTTGTGAAACGAGAGCTGAAGAAGCCTCATGTGATAAGATACCAGGAGGTGAGGGAGGATCTCTGCTCTGTTTCTCCCATGCAAGACATTCATGGATTTAGATTTTTCTCCCTGCTAGCAAACTAAAACCTGGGGGGCTTTGATGCTTTGGGTATAGCTGATAAATAACCCTGTACCAGCAACATTCCTAATCGCTCTGCAACTCCCTGCTAAATCATACCCTCATGTAAGCAGAGACCTGAAGAGTTCTTTGAAAAAGAGAAGGGTGTACCATGCATATTTGTGCCTGGCAATATTTCCCTGGGAAGCACTAAATCAGACTTAAAGGCACAAAACACATTATGCTCCTACACAGCTGGGCTGTGCAAGGCTGGACAGCAGCAGAGCCAGCTGTGCTCCAGACATCTCCACTGCTCCCTTTCCCAACACTTGCAAGGGCCAGAAAGCTGCAGAGTCCTGAGGCCAAAAACCTCCTCGAGCATGGATTGAGTGCAGCTTTTCCAGGCCCAGGATTTGCACAGGAAGGACAGAGCTGGCTGTGAAGCCAGGCAGGGGGGCAGGATGGACAGGGCTGCAATTTGGTGCAGGAGAGCTCTGGTGCCACCAGACCGTGTAGAAATCTGTGCCCTGTCTAGTCAGTTATGACTGGTAACGGTTTTAAATGAGAAAAACCTAATAAACAAATGCATAAGGAGAGGTATTTTTAGCCTGCAGGAGTCTCATTCAAGGCAGCTGCTTGTTTTTCTCTCAGAAAGGACCACACATTTGTTGTGAACTGGGAATGGTTGGACAGAAATTGTAATGTGTATTACTATTCCCCTTGTTAAAATGAATGCATATGGTTCTCAGGTCCTATTTATAGGGAATACTGAAGCAGAAAATAAAATGGCAAAATCCTAACAGCTCTTCTTGGACAAGACATGTTTTACAAGCCCTGAACAAGCAGATCCTTGTCAATTTTATTAACCCAGAGAGCCAAGGGATAGTTACAAGCTCTTTACAGGATGGCTCGTTAAAATGGAAACATCTACATTTCCTTGCTGCATCTTTGTGGCAGGAGCACTTGATAGTGGCCAAATCCAGGCACAGGCTAAGGAAAGAAGGATCTGGAATGCTTGACCTTGAAGGCTCACGTTGACTTCAACAGGGCTTGTGTGAGACAATGTCCAGAGCACCAACATGTGGGCTCTAGGAATCCTTCAGGTGAAAAATACCTCCAAGGCCTCACTGTTTTCCTCATTGTGAAATCCCCAAGGAAATATTTGGAGCGAGACAACCACGACAAGCAGTGGGAGAGCCAGGGAAGCCAAAATAGGGACTCCAGCATGCCTGTTGCCTTGTCTTCTTCATTCTTGGAAGGGCTAAAAATCCAGGTTGGGTATCAGACAAGCTCACCATCACATTTCTCACTGTCCCAGACAGCTCACCAACAAGCCTGAAGACTCCAAGTGATGCTATCACAGGAGGGAGCTCTCCGAGGGTTGTGATCAAGAGACAAGAGCAGACTCCCATGGACAAGCCAGCACCTGCCTGATGGGGCTCTAAAGATACAGAAAGAATGCAGTGAAAAGGCACAAAGCCCTTCACTGTCCAGAAAGACACACACTCAGTGCCATGACCCACATACACAAAGCCAGACGTATTTCCTCCAGCCCAACAGAAATCTGCAGGCAAAAATAAAGAAGTGAAGATGTCCAAAATCTGCCTCCCAAGTGAGCAACTGAGTTGGCAGAGAAATTCAGCTCCTTTCTGATGGACACAAACGTGTGGGTGCTCTAGGGAGCAAGCAAGGCTAAGGGACTGAAGTGTTGAAAGGACAAGCTGATGCAGGAGAGATGAATTGGTACCTGGCTGCCCTACCCTGCCACCTCTCAGTGCTGCTGTCAAACCAGTGCATCACTTCAGGTCTGTTTTCTCAGCTTTCAGCCCAGTGTTCTGAAGTTCATGTTCCTCCTCAAGTAATCCCTTCCCACGTCTTTCCTCTCCCCTGGTTATCTTGCTCTCATTCTGTCAGCTCCTGCCTGCTGAGGGAGGGCCCTGAGGCTCAGGACACAGCTCAGAGTTCAGGGGAATTGTCTGTTTATTGGAAAAAGCAGTTTGGGGTTGAAAAGCAGTTCAGATTCACAACTGTTGCTCTTTCCCTCGAGAGAAAAAATGGGTGTGAGAAGAGAATAACTGGACTGTGGAGGAGCCCACAGATATTCTAGTGCCTCTGTCCACATGCAGCCTCCCCCCACAGCACAGCTCTCACCCTGCTCTCAGCATCTCCTCTGCCTGGAGATGTGCACACAGATCCCCTCCTTGGCTCACCTTGTTGTTGACAAAGTCCTTGGACCTGAAAGCATTGAGCTCCAAGAAGTATCTGAGCAGGGAGAGGTTCCCATCCTGGACTGTGTAATGAAGAACTGTCTTATTGCTTTTCACATCCTATTTAAAAACAGGGGGAAAAAATCAACTCAAAAGGAGAAAACAAAACAGAAGAAATAAAAGCAACAAGGCACACACAAAAAATAAGAAATGTTCTGCAGAACAATCTGGAGACATCCTATAAACCCATCAGAGGAAACCCAGGCCAGCTCTGCAGCATCCCCTTCCCTTCAGTGACCCTCTGAGTGCCCAGAGTTTCCTTCAGCCTTCAAGAAAGTAACTCCAAAAAGCAGCACCTAACTCTGCAACCAGTCACTAGAAAAGGGGACAGTCTCAGCAGCTCCTTCCTTCTCCAATCCCATGTTCTGAGCACAGCACAAGCAGGGAGGGGAGAATTGAGCTGGCCCCTCACCCTGCTGTAGATGGAGGCTCCAGTCTGCACCAGGAGGTGGATGCAGGACTCCAGCTCCTCGCTCTGCTCCTGGAGATGCTTCTGCTGCTCCTCTGGGAGGCTCTGGCAGCCCTGCTCCCGGAGCAGGGCATTGTGTGCCAGCACAGCACAGTGCAGAGGGGTATGGCCTGGAAAAACAAGGGTGGCAGCAAGGTAAGGGCAGTGCCAGGGGAGAGATTGGGGTGCAGGGCTGGCACCGAGAGCTTGAGCATCTCTGTGTGTGGGTTGTCAAGGCACGAGCCTTTCTCTGGTTTTCAAGGTGCCACACTGGCTGTTTGGACAATTTTGGGGGGTCTCCAGCCTCTCCTCATTGCCACTTGTGCATTGAATGCCCTCTGAACCATCAGCACCACTGAATTTTGTGGCTTTGGAGGGCACAGGCACAAATGTCTCCCCCTCCTCCAAGCAGTTTCTGAGACACTCTGGTCTCCCAGCCCCCCAGATCAATGAGTATTGTCAATGGAATAGCCAAAACAGGGTCTCTTACTACTATAAAATATTTATGCAAAGGGTTTTACCTTCAAAATCCTTCATTTCTAAATCAAGAGGGAAGCCTAGTGACAGTATAACCTGGAAGCAAGAGAGAAGTGGAAAATTTTAGTTCAACAGAACAGAGTCCAAGCCAAAATCAGTCAAAATCAACAACACCTAAAATCAAACAAAATCAGATAATGATAATTTAACTGCAAACAAAGCCCTTATTAGACATTAGATTTCAGTGCTGTGAATGTTTCCTCACAGGGGTATTCGGGGTTACACAAGATGGTCCCAATCCCTAGTTTTCTAAAACCCACCTAAGTATAATATCATATCAGAATCTTAGTTCAGAACAGTAAAATTTGGTCACTGTCCCCAGCTCAGGAGTTCCAGGAGTTTCCCCACACCAGTAACACCAATGCATATTTATCCTGAGTTATCCTTGACAAGGAGAAACCTTTACTACTTAAAAGTCTGACAAGACTGACAGTTCTCAGGCTGGATTTATTTCCTTTTTGTTTTTAGTCTGTCAGAAGTTAAACTCACAGCTTACTGCAGTGGCTGCAGCAATGAGGAGACAGAGCCTAGAAGTAGCATAAACAGTGATCTGGAGATAAGCATAGCTTGGGTTATAAATTCAAAAATAAAGAAATAACAATTTTAAAATAAAGAGAATAAAAATTTCCGAAGTTTATAATATAAGAAAGTGATAGATTCAGTGTGATGAATAACTAGCTCCTTGTCTGTATTATTACAGATAATGCATTTCTTTCTCATGATTGACTAAAGCCAGTTGTTCATGGTACAAGGGTGAGAATTTTTGCAGTGCAGTGACTCATCCAGAGCTGTGTCAAGGTAGACAAGGCACAGGAATCCTCCTGCTGAAAGATGACCCAGAACGGTTGGGGCCTGACTCACCTTCTCCTAACAACAATAAAACATACACAGATCAAATATTGACAAATAGCTCGGAGGTGCTTCATTATTAGAGATTAGATAGTTAATCCATTAGGAAAAAACCCAATAAAATAAACAAACAAACCGTAAAGCCTTTCATGGCTTTGACCACACCGAGAAGTAAGTCTGTGTGTGCTTTCCCTTTTTATGACAAGGGGAAAAAAAAGGCACAAAAGAAAAACCAAACAAAGGAACTCTGCAACACAACCCCTGCCAAGGCACTCTGGGAGGCTTTGTTAGAATCCTCTGGATTAAACCCCCTTTTCCCACTGAAGGAAACACCTGTTTTCCAAGGAACTTCTCCGTGTTATACATTAACTGCCCGCTCAGGGCTTATCCCAGGGCACGTGCCAGGCAGGGCTAACGAATGCTGGGAGTGGAGTGCCAACATGCCAGGTACCCCTGGCACCCCATCCCTGTGCCCTGCCCTCAGGTAGCCCCAGCAGCAGCCACAAAACTGCTCCCAGGCTGCCTGTGCTCAGCCCTGGCATGACTCAGGGCAGGCATGTTTTCATAGTTCCATTTTGTGGCCGGTAGTTAAGCATTTAAGACACATGTAAACTAATCCCTGCTATGTAATCCCTCCCCAAAATTCCCACAGCACCTTGTTAAATGTGTTAATTTTCAGTCCAGGGCTGGCATACCCTTTGGCAACCAAAGCCACCAAGCTTTTCCTACCTGGAGGACTTGGGCATAGCCATAAGTGGCAGCGAGGTGTACAGCTGACTGCCCTTTGTTGTCCACAGCATTGAGGTCTGCTCCTGCCTGGATCAGGTCGTGGACAATGGCTGGCTGCCTGGCAGTGACAGCCACCAGCAGAGGAGTCTGAAACAGCACATACAGCACATACAGACCCTGTCACCAAACTGGGGATGGGGAAAGGTCCAGAGAATCCCAGGGGTTGTGATGCCCAAAAGGAAGAGTGGAGTCTCACATAGGACCCATGGCACTGTGAGATGGAGACACCGCCCAGCTCTTACTAAACCAACCCCCTCTAGTGTTCTTCAAGCCCTAGTTTGGCTGACAACCCAAATCCAGCATTTTTGAACCACTGACTCCATCAGGTGCAGCCCTCCTGGCATCAGCCAGTTGTTCATGACACCTTCAGCCTCAGAGACTGCTGCCAACACACACATATTTTGCTGGACCAGTGTTTTCTTCAATCACTCTGTGAAAGAAGAATAGGCTCCTTCTCATCCCACCCAACAAGGCACATCAGTGCCAAGCCTGCCCTTGCAGTGACAGAGGGGCAGAGCTGGGTTTTCCAGGGTTGCTGCCAGTCCTGCAAAGCCCATGCCCAGCCCAAGCCCTGCTGTTTGCAGGAGGAAGGGGTCCCTGTTACCTTTCCTCTGTGTTCCTTGGCATCGAGTCTCCGCAGCGGTTTCATGCGCTCTGCAGCTGCCAGGGTATAGGCTCTCATACCTTTAGCTGCATAAATATGTAGAATTCTAAGACAGTAAATAGAGACACCGATCACTGCTTGGCCATGAACAGTTGTACAGGGTAGAATTGCCACTCTGGGGGGTTTTACACCCCGTGTTCCATAAATCCATGCCATAAGCCCCAAAGGGCTTGACCTCAAACTCCTGCTCCCATGGAAGGGACTCCTGCCTCAGACTACTGCAGTGTCCAGGAGCCCTCAGCACTCCTGAGCTCCTTCCCACTTCAGCACTCTCTTTGAGCTGAGATTTGCCACTGAGGGGTACCCAAGTCCTCCACAATACCCAGTGTTGGGGCCCAGTGTGCCATACTGTAGGGGTATATCACTTTTTGGGGTAAAATCTCACCCCTCGGGGTAACAAACAGCCCCTCAGTGGTATATTTATGATCAACCTGTTGAGCTCCTTCCTTATCAAACCTCCTGGTGAGAGGGGCCAAGTCCTTCTATTGAGCACAAGACAAAGAGTTGCCACAACCCATGGGAGTTGTGGGCTTGCTGCTGACATGGCCCTTGTGATGGGGAGAACACTTGGCTGCTTCATTTCGGTTGTCTGGCTCTGGCTGGAGCCACTTCCATCCCCCCAGGTCCTACTTGCCAGGGCCCTGGGAATGGTATCTTTGCAACTCCCCTTGCACAGGAAGGGACCATCCTACACACAGCTGGACCAACCCCTGGCCCCACTTTGCTCCAGACAGCAGTATTTGATGCTTTGCAGTCAGAAGGTGGTAGGCAGTCGTTTTCTCCTTGGGTAATTTTGGTGCCCCAGAGCCACCCCTTGCAATTTCAGGAAGTATAAATGCAGCTTTCTGGCTAATCTGATTTTCAGTCAAGCTCAGCATTAGCTGTGGCTGCACACCCACACATCCCCAGGGGTGCCAGGAGAGGATAATAGAGATTGAACTAACACCTGAACTGCAGGAGTGCTGCTGGGAGCAAGGGCTGCTTGAGGAAAGTGCCTCCAGGCCATAGCTGGGTCATGGAATTCCTCCTTAGTCTGTTTAATGTGCAAAATTAGCACTAAGTCTGACAGCCACTCTGTGGCTCTAGCCTGCACATATGTTACTGAACTAATTGATTGCTAAACCAATGCCAGGTCACCCTTTTGGATAGGAAATAAAACACTCTAGGCATAGAACAGTTACTATAGATCTTTATTGAAAATTTAGGGAAAAAAAAAAAAGAAAAAGAATTTGTCTTTTTCTAACCAGAACAACCCAGAAAGAAATTCTGAAACAGTTCATCGTTGTTTTATATTCACACACAGAATTTACATACACTGGAATGAAAGGAGTTGAAAAGCAATCTCAGCAACCACAGGCTTGATTCACAACTGCATTATCCCAGTTTTACCTATGGAGTGTCTTTGTACCTATAAAACTGGAGTAAGCAGTGGTGAACGAAGCTCCTTCCAATTAATTTCTTTGCTGGGTTTTTCTGCAAATATAAGCCACTAATTTCAATGCTCCTGAGCTACTGCTGTTTTCCAACCACTTCATGATCACTTACATGATCTATTGCTTATGTCTTCCAGATTTGTCAATATTCAATAAGCTTGGAAAGTCTTTAAGACTTTCAACCTGAGCTTATAAACCTCACCCAGGCATTAACTGTGAGTGACTTGAAATATTGTCTGGGTGGCAACTGGACTCCAGGTAATAAGCAGTGCAATAAATTATTTTGCAGTTAGTCTTGCAAATAATAAAATCACCTAAGGCTCCTGGGCTTTAGAAAGCAGAAAAACCCAGAGAAATTGTGTTCACCAGCCAAGAGTCTCTTGTTTATCAAGAAAACAATCAACAGAGTTAGAAGGGGATTTATCTGCTGCAAATATATTTGCCTGTGGCATGGCACTCTTGAGCATCAACCCAAATATTTACAGGTGCATCAGAGGAAGAAGTGAAGCTACTCATTCTCCAGGAAAGGAAATCAGGAAGCTCCAAAGGAAATGTGGGCACCTCTGGGCCTGGGACACTTCCATGGCACGGGAGAGGTCCCTGCTGTTCCCTGGCTCAGCACATCATCACCAGCTTCACACCCAAATGCTACAGAGCAAGCAAAGCCCTTGCCAGCTCGTAGGAATGGCAGGGATTCCGTGCTGGCCTGCAGCCCAGCCTTTGGCAGCCCCTGTGTGTCTTCTCTCTCCTGCTATGGGGCCACAATCCTGACTCAGGCAAAGCTCCTGTGGCTTCAGTGGGACCAGGATCTGTCCACTGGCAGAACACACAGCGTTACCAGCCGGCCACTGGACCAGCCCCCATCTCAAAGGTGCATATTGGAGAGTGCAGAACCACAGAGAGCACAACCCCAGCCACACCTACAGGGCTGGAATCCACAGGCAGGAAGGGGACACCTTCCAGTTCCACCTTGGTGTGGGCTCAGGTGTCCCATCTGCTCTGTAAATAGGGATGTCTGACTGCACTGGCATTTAGTTCAGCTGTAGTGGCTTTATTCTTGGACTACTGCACTGACCTCCCCCAGCAGAACAAAACTACCCTTTATATTACCCCAATTCCCAAAGGAGCAGTTCAACTTAGGAAAGAAAACTGTCGGTTTAAGCCCAAAAACGTTTTCTAGTGGCCTAGATCTGGTAGAAGTTCCTGCGTGGACAGGGCAAAGACACACACACACACACACACACACACACACAAGGCATTTACACCAAAGCAGTCCTGTTGAAGTGGGTCTTGACAATTGTACCCTCCCCAAATGCTACAGCTGGCCAAGGCTACACCATAACACGTCACTTGAGACCCTTCCCTGTGCCTGGGGGTGAAAGTCACCTCGTGCTGATGCTGGGCACAAGTATGCAGTATCAAAAGGCTGCCTGGGAGAGGCAGCAGGAGCTGCAACAGCAGAGAACTCTTGTGCTGAGCCTCAGGACAAGGCAAGTTTCACACAACACCCAAGTCACGGAGTACCAAAGTTCCCACCCCCTCCCCAAACCTGCTGCTCCTCAGTACTCAAACCCCTGCGTGGTGCCAGGTGGAGCATTGAGTAGGTGAGGACCAGGCTCCCAGGGGTGCAACTTAGAGCCCCTCGACAGAGAGAGCATGGTTTAGGACATACGTATCATTGTCTTCGTCTTCCAGGAGCAGCTTCTCGATGGGCAGCGCACCGATGACCCGCCGGGCATCCTCCAGCTCCTGCAGGGCTGGCTCAGGGATGGAGATGGGCACGGGCACGAGCTGTGGCCCTGAGAGCGTGGACGAGGCTGGCTGGTACTGCAGAGGGGAGGCTGGCAGGGCAGACAGGGGCTGTGCCCATGGGAAGTACGAGAGGGGCGGCTGCGGCTCCGTCACCTCCAGCGGGGGCACCACGGCGGGGGTGGCACTTCGGGGCTGTGCAGGGGGAGAGCAATAAAACCAAATCAGTCAGTTTGGCCAGGTGGGGCAGGGGGGGGACACAGCACAGAGCAGGGATGCTCGGGCTGGCTTCTAACATCCCTTTTCCTCTCGCTCTGGGCGAGGGGTTGCTCGGAGGGTGACACTTCTCCCATGAGAGTGGTGGCTGTGGGTGTCCCAGGTGCTGCTCGCCACGAGCTCACACTCATGTCAGGTTCCCTCTAGCTTTCTCTTCCCATTCCCACCCTCTCTGTAAGCCCATGAGACTCTTACACCCTGTGCTGGAAACTGCCTTCTTGACAGCCCCTTGCAAGTTGGCTTTGCTGCCCAAAGGCAGCTGGTTCTGGGCTCTGGAACGTCCTGAGCAGATGTTCCTCCAAGGCAAAGCCAAATGATGGCCCTTCCTCACAATTGTATTTTACTCTTTCCATTTGCAAGCAGAGGAAGGGAGATTTTCACTGCTGTCCTCCCATCCAGAAAGGATTCATCTGTGTCTGCACATGCAGACAAGTTCCCTTGAAACAGAACTCTCTGCCCTTCTCCTCTAAGCAGGAACAAATTACCTTGGGCCATCCTGAGAACAAATATTCTACTAACTTTAGGTGCTATTTTGACCTTCCTCTTCCCCCAGTAAATAGCAATCCTTGAGAAATTTGTTGTAAAGTCATTCTTCCTGCTTCACCTGGTCCATGTGTTTCCTGGAATCTTGTTTCTTTTTTTAAGCTTAGAGATAAATAGTGAAGAACCTCTGCTCATTCTGAGCTGGGAGAAGGGCAGTGAATTCTGCCTGGTTCCACCACAACCACAGCTTTTTGCCTTGTTCCAACCACACTGCTGTCCAGCCAGTGCTAGGACAACTGCATGGCACTGATGCAAACACATCCAACACCACCCAATTAAATAAATTAGCCTAAGCACAGCAGCCAGCCCCCATGGCTCTTGCTGGAAGGAGGGGAATCAGCTGCCACTTACACCTCGGTGCTGTTGACTTACTGCAAAGTTGGTGATGAGTGGCTGGGAGGTGTAAGTCAGCACAGAGGAAGGTCCAACCAGGGTGTAGCTGGGACACATGGGCTGCACATACATGTCTGCTGTGTAGGGACAGCTGGCTGCCTCGTGGGACACGTAGTCAGGGTAAGGGGTCCACTGGGTGAGGGGCTGCAAGGATGTGGCAGAGGGCTGGGGGAGCCAGCCAGATGCAAGGGCTCCTTCATCTGTGACAGGCAGTGCAGGGGCAGCAGTGTCCATGTCGATGCAAGGCTGGCCTGAAGAGACAGGACAGGATTAAACCCAGCCCAGCCCAGCCTTCCCTGCAGCAAACACCTGGAGAGTCAGGGATACATTACCCATTGGGGAATAGGAAGGAAGTGGTTGATGGGGCAAAACAACCTGGAAGAGAGAAGAAAATAAATTCAGAGGTTAAGGGCATCAGCATTAAATTCATTCCCTTAGAGAAGCACTTGGGGACAGAGTAGATTGGGTATTATCAGCTGATTATCAGCTACTACTGCAATGTCAGTGTCTGAATTTGCCCACCCAGAAGAACTGAGCCTGGCAGCCAGGACACACAACCCAGCCCTGTTCATGTCCCTTCAGCAAAAGGGGACCTTGAACTGTGCTTAAACCTTGTATTGCAGAGGGAATCCCTCTTCAGAGAGGAGCAGTCAACCTGCTTCCTCCTGGGAGGACAAACAGAGGCTGAAATTAAGCAGTAAATCACCAAGGATGGCTCTGGCTGATCTCTCTCTGTGCTCTTGAACAAGCTGCCTCACTTCCAAGCCACTTTCTGTTCCTAAGGAATTAGATCCTGTCAAGTGCAAAGCCCTTTCCCCCTTTCCTTTAAGTCAGTGCTGACTGAAGATGCTCAGCACACTGAAGGAGATGTTAAAGGCATTGCCAGGTAACGTGAGGCTGCAGTGCCTTCAAAATGCTTTCAATAGGCAAAGATTTCTGTCATTGCCAAAGCAGTGTTGGGGCTGGTCAGTCATTCAGCTCCTGAGGAATAGTTTCCCTCCTGTGTTTGCCTCTTCTCCTACCGTGGCAGCTGCAGTGGCACTGGCATTGTGGACATTCCCCCTTTTCCTCCTCAACAGCTCCTTCACTGGCTCCTTAACACGGACACCTTGGTAGGGGCGAGGCTGTGGCTGCTGCTCTGGGCCAGAAGCTGAGAGGGGGAAAAAAAAATGCAGGTGACTTTTATTTTCCTTTCTTGGAGCCCAAATCCTTGTGACAGCCTGTTGGGCTGCAGGTTGTAGCAGTCAGTGTGGATGGAGCAGGTTTATTTTATTCCTCCAGCCTCGCTCTGTGTCTCTGCTGGGTGTTGCTCAGAGCCACTGACCTGAGCATATCCTGAGAATATCCAACAGGGCTATGAATTAGACTGGCCAGGACACATCTAGGCTGTGGCATAACAGAACAGAGGACATAAAAATGTAGGGATGTAAAAAAGACAGAGACAGAAAAAAAGGGAGAGATTAGGTATTGAAGAGAAATACATTTTATTCAGTGTTGAGACACATGGTGTAAATGCAACCCAAGTTAGAAAAGCATCCTCATTTGGAAAACCATTTAAACATGATTAGCTGGATGTGAACACCCCATTTTGGGAACTGGCAGGTATTGAAGGGCCAGCCTGGCCGAGAGCTGTGTCCAACAGCCTGCTCAAAGCCTGGCCAGGAGGTTTGTAACTGGGTAAGCTGTGTCATATTGACAACACATCTCAGAGCTCATAGCCATAAACTCGGCTCTGTTTGGAAAATTCAAGCTTACAACCAGCTAAAAAGACCTTCCACAAGCCCCTGTGACAAGTGACAGCAGAGGAAGCACATTTCTTCAGAAGCCAACATTAACAACTCATATTTTACATGAAGTGTTTGGAGGTAATTGATAGCAGAAGGAAAGCAGGGGATATCAAAGCCCAGGGAGGCCTGGCATTTGTAAAGCCACCGATAGCAGTGGTGGCTGCCTGCCCCTTTTTACTGCACTTTGGTGTGTAAATATGCTGATTGATAAGTATTCCATTTTTAAAGATTGCAACTGGCCTTTGGCTTTATGAAACACAGCTCAAATCTTAATCTGAAAATATTATTCCACCCCAGGAGCATTTATTGAGGTTTGCATTCGCTGCTTCAAACCCCAGAACAAGAGGAATCCTTTTACCTTGGATCATCTCTCTCACATTTGATTATATGCACACTGAGATGTTTCTGTTACACCTTCCTGGGAGGAGAAAAACTGAGTCTAAATACAGAGATTCTTAATCAACCTCGACAATTATTTAACAGAATAAACATTTCTGGTCTAATTGCTTAAATAAAATTTAAATCCTTCTTTCCCTTCAACTTGGCTCTTCCACTGACTCTTTGTGACTCAATGCATACAATTTAATCCTGGAATCTTCATTGACCAGGAGAAATCCTGTTGGTGCCAGACAGCACCACCTTTATGTGTGGAACTGTTACCTTTAGACCTGATTTTTCAAGCCTTTGCCTGATCTACCTTTTCTTCCTGTGGACATACTTCATGGCACTTTAAATCAGGCTGCTGCCATTCCCATGAATGCTGTGGCTTTGGAAGTGAAGTCTTTGGAGAGAATTAAGGTCACTTTAATTCTCCATACAAACACCCACAAGGGCTTTTAATATGGGTCATGTTTCACTTTTTAAATTTAAATTCTATTAATTTGAGTGCAAATAAGAGATAATGGTGCTGTTCTTGATGCTGCAGGAAAACACCAGCTCCACAAACCTGAGCTCTGCTCTGAGCTGCCTGAGAGGCAGAACTGAACCTGTTGGGGAGTGTCTGATCCCTGAGCCATCACACCAGTGTCAAAGGGCCTCCTTGCAGAATCAGGGTGGGGAAGGATGGTGGTTTCTGGCTCCAGGTTTGGGGGATGGGAAAGAAGAAATTTACTGTAAAAGCTGACAAATATACCTATTCAGAGTTTCCGGTGCAAGCAGAGTAACCAAAAAAAAAAATAATAAGAAAAAAGTAAAAAACCAAAGTCTGCAGAACTTATTTCGGTTCCCCCAAGCTGACCTCCAGAAATAAAAATAATGCTAGCACAGCTGCTTTTCCACTGTTCAGGGGTGTAGAGGGTCTGAGCATTACAGATGAACAACAGCAAAATGAGTTCTGGCTTCATCAAGCAAAGAAAAATGATCATTTACAACTAAGAAGACTTAGAGAAAGAAAATATCCTTGCAAAGGAAGTACCTGGATTTAGCAGTCTCCAACTCCAAGGTCTTAATAAACTATGAAGCCTGCCTTGGACCAAGACTCAATTATATTTTCATTTAAGTCCATGGCCAAATTCCATTTGAACAAATGAAAGGAAGGTCAGAGTGCCCACTGAGCTCTGGCTCCAGGACCACAGAACTGCTCCCCAAGAGGCAGCTGCTCTCTGAACCTGGAGCAATATGGAGCTTCACAAGACAAGAAAGAAGAGAGGGAATCTAATCCAGCCAGGAGGGAGCTTGTGATAGTCCCTGCCTTCTCTTTTGGCTCATTGCAATGCTCTTGCCAGGCTGCCTCTCCAATCCTTGCTATGTGTACAGGCTCAGGCTCCTTCCATCAATGTTATCACTCACTGTATTTGTTGAGTGTCCACAAAAGCCCAGCACAAACCTTGAAGGCTTTGGAGCAACCTTTCAAAGTGGCTGGATAACACCCAGCCACTGGAGAGGCACCAAATGCAGGGATCAGGTGACACCAGAGGAGAGCCCATACTGATGGTGGATTGCAGACCACCCTGCAGCTCAGCCCAAAATGTGCAGACTGCACAGAGAAGGCTCCAGTTTTCCAACCTCAGTGGGCTCTGCAGGGAGATTTAACAACTCCAGTAATGTCACAACCCATCTCTCTATACTGGTTGTCCCCTTGTGATCACACCATGTAAATACACTTTTTCCTGCTGAATACAAGTCCAAGTTGTGCTGGACACAGCGGGCACAGCCAGTGGGAATGTTGCACTTTGCTCTTGGGGAGCAGCTCCAGCCCCAGCCCAAGGGCTGATGAGCTTCAGGAATGGGTGGGCAAAATGCAGAGCAGACTAATGTGTTGAGTGCTCATCCTATAAACCTGACCCTTGAGTTGTTTGGGCTTTGGAGAACCTGAGAGATGGAGGAACTGGGCACTGAGAGAGTGCCAAGCATTGGAACAGGCTCCCCAGGGAAGAGCTGGAGTCACTGGCCCTGGAAGTGTCCAAAACACAGGCAGACCTGGCACTTCTCAGCATGGTTTTAGTGGGCTGGTGGGATTTGGGCAAAGGTTGGACTTGATGACCTTGCAGGTCTTTTCCAACCTTAATAATTCTATGATTCTCTGCCTCCAGCATCGAGTGCCACTGTCAACAACATTTTCACTTGATACTTGCCACTACTGGATGGAGAAGATGTTGTCATGTTATCAAGCACATCTCCATGAAACACTGCTCGAAGACCAGACAAAGAAATCAACCCAAGATGTTGCCAAAACCCAAGCCAGGCGACTTCAAAGTGTCTTCCTGCCCGTTTTGGTTTAAGCAGTGCTGACACTGGAGGGAAGACAGTGCCAGAACAGCTGCTGGAAGGCTGCAAGTGCTGAAGCGTGACGAGTTTCACATCACTAAACTTCACATCAGCACCACTGCCCTTCACACACACGAACTGCAGCTCGGTTTCAACCTTCATCCTTTCAGCCAAGTCAGAATGGTTTCCCATCAGGCAATTTTCAGTTTGCAATACCCTGCTAATCTCTCCGAGCTCGCAGGACGACCTGCCTGCAGCAGCAAATGCCACACTCGCCCCTGTTGCAGAAGATTTACTGTTTCTTTGCTCACGCGCTGACGTGTGATAAGCTTATCAATTGATCAGCGTGCACAGTGTAAATATTTCCCCCTTTTCTTCTTTCACCTCCAGTCTAATAAATAATTGGAAGGAAACACAATAGAAAACTTGTTCTTATTTGCAGTAACACCAAAAAGCAATCACTAACTGTGAATAACAAGAAAAATTTAGATTTCAATTAACAAACTAGCGAGTTAATGGCTTGGATATTGAAGACCAAATCACATTTTTATCAGACACGGTGAACTTTGGGTAATAAAAAGAAGAAAGAGGCTTAGCTTTGTAGGTGCTTGGATGCTTAGTCTCTAATCAAAACCTTTTTACAGTGACACATCGATGCCCATTTAGCCAGGGACTAAATATTTCATCATGGTCATGATCCTGTCCTTATTTCCTGCCTAATTACACGGTTTCCCTCTATATGTCACAAAGAGTGAAAAAACAGGGTGATCTTTATCTTTGCTTTGTGGTAAGTCCAGGGCAGGGAAACAAAGCACTGAAATGCATTTAATTGTCCCAAATCCCAGAAAGCAACATGACAGGGAGTGACTCAGAAGAAAGGTTCTTCATTTCAACTCCATCCCTATCCCTCAGCATCCTTCAGGGTATGTCCCTATTTTAATTGATCCAAGCAAGCAGTTGGAGGTGAAACATTCCTAAGTGACCCATCTGCTACTCAAGCCCTTGAGAACAAAAATCAGTTATTTCTACCAAGATGCATCTTAGCAAGTTATAGGAAACACAAGGAAAATGGGAGTGGATTATCATTTCTATGGTTTGGTGCACCATGGGTGGGTATCTCAATAAGGATTTAGTTAATGCAAAGCACAAAATAAACATCTGGGCAGAGAATCTGCTTTACAACAAACAGGACTCTGGGCATGAGCAAAGAGCTGAGTGATGGTTCATTGCTCAGCATAAGGAAATGAACTCAGGAGGGTTCTGAGCATAATTAAGTCAATAGATTAAATATTTCACTTTCCTACCAACAACTCAGGACAGGGTTTGACTCGGTCTCTGATATCCCATTATAACTACCAAAGGCACTGAAACATCCTCTTCAAAAGGTCTCCTTCACCCCTAGAATGACCTAAACCAGGGGAAGTCTGGAGAGCACCACAAAGAGCCTGCATTCTGTTCCCTCACAAGGAAAGTGTTGCAGATTGACAAATAAAATGTCAACTTTGGATTTTTCCACTTGGACAGAAACAAAAAATTGAGGGGGGAATATGAAGACTCTGGGAAACAACGTGAAAGGCTGGTTAGTAATCCCCATTGCTCTGATTATTCTAACAAAACAAAACCAAAAAAAGCTCAAAAAAGGGCTTCTAAGTGCCGAATAAAAGCTGGATGCACTGGTCATGTAGTGGTGAGGGCCACTAAAAATTATCTGTTTCAGAATAAGAGAACCCCTCCTGCAAAGGGGAAGCTGAGATAGACAGAAAGTGCCTTACCCTTGAGTCTCACCCGCACGTCCCCATTCCTCCCAGCCCATAATACTCTTTCCATTTTAGTAAGGCAACTTTTCCATTGAATTGCTGCTGTGATCATTCGGGGAGTTTGACATCTGCTTTGTAAAGCATGGATGGGCTCAGCTTTCAGGCTATCCCTCTCTCCCGGTGGGGTTTGACCAAAATTGTCACTCACAAGGTGTGGTTTCACCTCTCGGTCTCGTTAGCTGGTACTTTCAGAGGGGCTCTGTACAGCCCCACATCTGCTGTGGGCAGGGAAGCCTCTGGGAGCTTTAAGAGCACTTGGGAAGAGATTGTCAAGGGTGTGAATTCACATCTCTCGGTGCCAAGGGAGGCTGGGCAGGCAGCGGGACAGAATGACTGAAGAGCTGAATGCCTTGCCAATGGCTGCAACAGGAGCTGAGCTTCCAGAGCACTTTGACATCGCCAAACCCATCACCTGATATGAAATTCCTGCAGAATTTCAACCTGTTTCCACGCTTTTTCACACCAGAAACCCTTTGCACGGAAGGCTCATGTTGTTTGCAAAAACACGGGGTGAGCACCTTCACGAAGACACCTGAGAGGAAAAGAGCTGGTGCTGCCCATGGATTTCCCATCCCTGCAGGGCTGCTGGGCCTGAATCCATGCAGCACAATCCTGCCAAAAGCTGGGCAGCCCCGACCAGTCACTTCTCCTGGCCGTGGGAGGGGATGTTTCGGGCTGAGACGCTCGCTGGGGTTTTGCCCAGCGGAAGCTCCGGGCCCCTCTCCCCCAGAGAAGTTCACAAGGCTGTGACCCTGAGGGAACCATTTCCAGCTCTCAGGGCCACCCATGCGAGACTCCCTGGGGAGCAAGAGCCTCTGGCCAGGGTAGACGAGGGCAGAGTGTGTCAGCCTGCCCTCTGCTCCTGCACAAGGGTCCCCTGAAGGAGCAGGGAAAGGTGCCCTCGCCCCCAGGTTGAGGTCACACCTCTTTGAATGAGCTCTCATGTCACTCTTGTGCTCTCAGTTTGGGATGGGTTTTGGTTCTTTGGGGTTTTTGTTGTTGTTGGGTGTTTTTTTTTATAGCTGGGGGAAACACATGGAAATGACACCATTCCTTTTGAAACCTCTTGTTTTCAGAGAATCGTGGAATGGTTGGAGTTAGAAGGGACCTTAAGGATAATCTCATTCCAACCCCTGCCATGGGCAGGGACACCTTCCACTATTCCAGATCGCTCCAAGCCCTCTCCAACCTGGCCTTGGACACTTCCAGGGATCCAGGAGCAGCCACAGCTCCTCTGGGCACCCACCCTCACAGCCAAGAATTTCCTCCATATATCCCATCTAACCCTGTTCTCAGTCATTCCCCCTTCTCCCATAACCCCATGCCCTTGTCCCAAGTCCCTCTCCAACTCTCTTGGAGCCCCCTTAGGCACTAAAAGTGGCTCTCAGGTCTCCCTGGAGCCTTCTCTTCTCCAGGTGAGCACCCCCAGCTCTCCCAGGTTGTGTCCATGGCACATCACCTTGTCTGGTCACAGAGCAACCACAGCTTAGACCAATTTACCTGCAGGGTGAGGACTGCCAAAGCCTGTCACCCCCCCCCGGGTGTGCAGGGTTGGGTGTCAGCCCAGGTGTCACTTACCTGGCATCTCAGCCCCACAGGTGCTGCTGGCACCAGCAACTCACCACTGACTGTGGGATCTTTGTGCCATACTGGGGGAAGAGCTGCCTTCACCCCTCAGAAGTTCTCCATAGGGTTATTGCCCATGCACACAGGATGTCCTTTTGGCAGAATACCTGAGTGGCTCATTATGATTTTAATTTTGTTAAAACTCTCTGCTTGGCAGAGGAAAGCTCCTGTTTCCTAGGCAGGGAGCAGAGCCATTCTCACATTAGCTCAGGGCTCATGCAAGCACACACCAAGTTTCCCTGGTCACCTGGGCTGCCTCTGCATCAGTTTGGATCTTAGAGAAATCCAGTGGCTCCTACATGGGCACAGGAACACACATGTGGCCACAGGAACATCCATGTGAGCCCAGGAACATCCATGTGAGCCCAGGAATATCCATGTGGCCACAGGAACATCCATGTGAGCACAGGAATATCCATGTGGCCACAGGAACATCCAAGTGGCCACAGGAACATCCATGTGAGCACAGGAACATCCATGTGAGCACAGGTGCTTTGAGCCAGATGGTGCAGGAAACAGGAGGTCACAGCTGGTCACACCAGCAGGAAAGAGAGGTGCCCCAGAGACACCAAACAGGCTCACAGAGCCCCTGAGAAGTCCAACTTGCACGGAAACTTTTGGGATCTGGCACCTGGACACCTGCACTGAGCTAAGCAATCCAGCTGGAATCACACAGGGGGTCTCCCAGACATCAGAACACCCTCCCTGTCTGCCTTCAAAGCCAACACACATAAATAATTACTGAAATGGTATAGAAAAAGAAGCAGCATTAATAAAGATAAATAAGGTTTCCAACAGCTCCCTGTTGGTAAAAGGAACTCTGACTTTGCTACAAGGCTTGATAAGCTCAGGGGACAAGGAGGGACAGGCAGGGATTGAGCAGAAGTTGTTTTGCCAGAAATTATCAGCAGGGAATGGCTGACAATTTAATCTCTCTTTGTGCAGACTTCTAATTCCTGCTCCCCTTGGAGCCCTGCACGAAAAATACCAATTCAGTTACCAATTCCCTCCTACCTAAAACATCAGGTTGTTAACACTGCCTTGTCACTGCAGAGAAAAAAAACCCAAACAAACCATTAATGGACTGGAGAGGGAAGATTAGATTGAAGATGTGAATGTAATCACCTTGCAGCTCGCTCCACATCTTATGCCCACTGATCCTGAAAAGTGCCCAAGATAAAGGGGGAAAGGGGTGTTGTCATGGTGCTTCCCTTTCACTTGTCAGACACATTGAGACAGGATTGACTGAGCAGCCAGAGCTTCTTGCTAAAGGAGGGAACAGTCTACTGCCTGATTTCACAAATACACATTTGAGCTTCCCAAGTGTTCAACTGGAAAAATAAAAAAAAATACATCAGGAGAAACGTGCAGCAAAGAAAAGAGATTTCCCTGCTAACAGGATGAGAAAGCAAAAGCACAGTAAAGCAAGCTGTGATGGAGAGAAGAGCAATGCTAGTTCCGTACCAGGTAAGTCACTGGCAGGTCTAAGAAAGCAACTTGTCCCTTTCAGGTGTGTTGTGCCATTCTAGGATGATGGAACAGCCCAAAGAATGGCAGCCCAGCTGCTGAAATGAGCATTATCTGCTCACCCACAGCCAGAGGGAAAACCTCACAGGGAGCAAACACCTACCTGGGTTAGGATCAGTGAACTGCTCGAGCAAAGGTGGGCCCAGAGCAGTGAAATTATCTCGAAAACAAGAAAACTGATTTCCTGTAGAGTCATAACTGTATTGCCCTCAACTGCTTTGTTCCTTATCTTTTTTATTAGTTGAAAAAAAGAAAAGTACATATCAAGAAAAGGCAGAGAAATAAGATTTCTCACAGGTTTCACTTTTAAGAAGGAAAATTTTCTGGTATGTAACCACCGTAACCTTTGATACAATACCTGCATCCTGTTATTGTTTTTATGAATCATACTCTTCCACTTGATTCATAGTGAGGAAGCAGCAATGCCCTGAGCTCATATCCCTGCTGGAAAATGAGCATCACACCTTATCACTTGCCTCTCTGAGCATCTCTCCATGAGTATTGCCTCCCTTTCTATTCCTCACCATTCAGCACAACCCTCAGGTGTTAGCAGAGTCAGGAAAAGCAAATCAGAGCTCACTTACATTTTTGCCAGTGCATATTCTGTGGCAGGATGGAGCCTTTTTTTTTGTCTCCTGGGTGAAGATGACTTGGCTTTGTGTGTTTGACTCCTTGATGGGGATGTGACAAGTGGCTGTCAGGATGTTTCTTTGAGCTTTTTAAAAGCCCCGTGTTCCCGCTGAGCCCTGTGATGTCACCACATCCTCCAACCACAACCACTTCTATATTTTCCCTCGCTCTCTGCTGTTCTTCATGATGCTCAGCAGTTCCTCCAAGAGCAGTGGGCTCTGGAAGATATTATGCATTAAAAATTAAAAAAAAAAAAGGACTTGGTGTCCCCAAGGTGTGTTTGAGCAAACAAACGTGGAACCTGCCCCTTGTGGGACTTTTACCACAGATTTGCAACATTAGGTCAAAAGGTTCTACAGCAGCAAAGGGTCTTTGAGTAAAATTTTGACCTTCTGTGGCACTAAGGATGGTCTTGTCTCACTAAGACAACATTCTGCTGCTTCAGGGGGCACAGCTCCTGTCTCCACACAGCCTGCCCACACCAATCCAGCCCCACACCTTGGCCCTTTAAACGAGCAGCACTTTTCAAACACAGAACTGGAATGTTTGCTCCTGCCTTATGAGAATCTCAACTCCCCGGGGGCCACTAAATTTGAACTGCTGAGGAAACACCTGTAAACACTTCAAGCCTCATTAAGTGAGGACGTCCTTCATTTAAAAAAGAAACCCCCCCTTTTCTTTTTTTTTTCTGTTTTGTTTTTGTCAAAATACAACACTTCCCATTAAAGAAAAAACAGCCCTTCCAAAATAGCTTGTGAAGCTCAAGGAAGGCTGAGGGACACTCGTTATGGGAGTTTAAGGGCATTATTAACACCACCATTACATCTTGCCTATCACACCATGACCACGACCTCTTAAACCTCCTAACACTCTTCCCTCTAAAAATCAAGCCACTTGGATGAATTTTCACGAGTAACACTGACTCAAGACCTTCATTCCCAGAGAAACCTTTGCTGGAGGCTCCACAGGAAGTTCAGGGTTCTGGCATTCCCATCTTCCTGCTCAGTTTTTAATCCCTGAATTGCCACAGCCCCAAAACTTGCTCTCACAAATTCCTGTTCCCATGAGAAGAGCATGGCAGGACCTGGTGAGTTCTTTGGCCAGAAGTCTATCAAAGGAGTTTTATCCTTTCAATGGAATGTCAAACCTCTCTTGGGAATGGCTCCATTGTATGAACCACTTTGCAACACCCCAAATTGCATTTAATGGAAACCCACAGATTTCATCAGAGTAAGACAAATGGTTAATTTTACTCCCTCTGATTCAAAGATTTGTCCAAAAAAAGTGCCAAACCCCCAAAAAAAACACCCCAAAAAGAAACAAACCCCAAAAGAAGCAGAGTGGGAAGAAACAAGGAATGTGCCCCCACCTCCTGGGCTCTCAGGCACGAGGGCATTGTTTAGCCACATTTTGCATATGTGCATTAATGCCCCACAGTACAACATCCTCCCTGCTGCTGAAGTGCTTAGTAATAGCAGACAAGCCCTTAGCTGATGCCACAGAGGTGAGCAGGTAGGTGTAGCCCAAATCCCAGCCCAGGCAAGCCAAAGCAGTGACAGAAAACACTGAAGCTACACCAAAGCAGGAGGAAACCGTGGGCTCTCCTAGCTGGGATTCCAAACCAGTATCGTGTTTCTCCCTCAATTCATGGAACTTCATTTTAGAAACCTCTCAAATGTGTAGAATTAAGATAATGTGCCAGCAAATCTCTCCCTGACAAATTAAATTTGAAAGCCAGGGCCCAATGACTTCCTTAGGTTTGCTGAAAGCTCCCAGCACAGTCAGGGGACACTGGGGGAAGCTCCTGGAGTGTGGCTTGAGCCAGGGCATCAGGCAATGTCAGAGGGGCTCTGCAGTGTTCTCTGGGGGAGGCTTTTTCTGGAAAAACCTGAATTCTGACAGCACAGAGCTACTGGAACCCAGCACAGGAAATCAAGGGTTTAGGCAGGTTTGTGCCAGAAAGAAAAGCTGATTTTTCACGCTCTGTGTACATTTGGGCTCTGCAGAGCAGAGAAAGCACAGTCTGAGATTTGTACACAGCACGTCTGTGAAGGCAGGTTGTATAATGCACCAAAGTAAATATACAGACTCATATTAAAAGGATCTATATATGCTTATCATCTCACCCTTAACTATAATTTAATTGAACTTAGAAAAGCTGTGGATAACATGAAATAACTCAGGATTAAACTGGTTTTAAGGTCTTTACATCAATACTTTAAAAATATGAAGGCAGGCAGATAAAGTCTTATTGTAATAAACATCTAAAATGAGGAAGTTGCAAGAAAGGGGCATGTTTTCCTCAGATAAAACAGCCAGCACTGTTTTGGTGGCTGATAATCCTCCATTTCCATATTTTACACATGGTTACCAGATAAACTTCTGATGTATTAACAAAGAATCACTCACCAAAAAGCAGCTTCGGTTACACATTAAAATATAAAGGGCCGTGTGTGTGTGGCCTGGTGACCCCACACCACACCAAGCCAAATAAAAACTCTGCCAAACAGGAGCTTTTTCTCATTTCATGGGTTTTATAGACGTAATTCAGTTAACGACCTTTTACCAATGAGGTCCAAAGGAAGAGACAAAAGCAGAGAGAACGATGAACAACATCTCTTAGTGAGTATCATATTTGCCTCTTCCTCTGACAGCTGCCTACAAATCGTGATTCCAGTCTATAAACTTGATTTTGAATCATTGTCAACTGTAACCTCTCAGTCTATTAATATGGGTAGAGCCTCGAAGATGTGGCAGACAAATCCATCCCTCCCTATTGACATGCCAAAGGCAGACTCCATCTCCCCTCTGAGCAGCAGTGGATTCCCCAAAACTCACGTGGCAGAGTCACAGAGACCCTAAAACCCCTCCTGCCACTGGTTCCCCTCAGCACAGAAATGCAGGAGGGAGTGACTGAGAGAAGGCAGCTTTTTGGCAATCTCACAGCCAGGCTCTCTGCAAATTCGGTTTATAAATGACACCATAAGCCTGACACTGCCCTTAAGGGGAACTAAAACCAAGAGCTGCCCCTGCTATCTGGTACCACCCTGGCCCTGCAAGAATTCTGAGTGCTGCAAAACCAGTGGGTTATATTGGATTTGTCAATCTGAACCTGAGCTTCAACTCACACCCTCATCTCTTCGATGTTGCCTCAACTCCAGATGTCCTGGGTGTCAGGTTTTGTTGTTGTTGTGGGGTGTGGAAGGTTTTTTTGGTTTGTTTTCAAACATGTCAATATTAACACTTTAATCATGCCATACACCATAAGAAGTAGGAATATATAAGTAGTAGTTTGATATTTCAGAGAGCTTTGTGGTCTGCAAAGGCAAATATTTGCCTTTGAGGACACAAAAACTAAATGAATAAATGGATTTCTACCTTGTGGGTTTGAGTGAGAGTTCAGGAG